>OZ018390.1:33531987-33756384 GCA_963969525.1 Ontholestes murinus
GCCGTAATCCGTCGGTAAATCTTCTTAATGAACAGACCGAACTAATCTTTTCGCCACTTGTTAATCTGGTACTACCCTCCCGAGATAATCCGCAAACAATTTGCGGCAGGTATATTCCCTCACCCCAAAATAGTTAGTATAAAATCACAATTTCATCAATTTATAATTCACTTGATAATGACGATAAAACGTCGAAACTCGAGTCGTGCTGTGTTGTTTAGATTTATATAATTGTGCCTACACGTTATATAATATTTTTACAATAATTATTTGTGGTTAAAACATAGTGAATTTTTCAATTCAGTGTAAGTATGGATTACCACGTAGTAACGGTCGCAACCATTCTATTTATACAATTTTGATAATTTTCAAAAAAAAATAGCCGTTTGAATATGTGTATATTAATGTGTATTGAATCTTAAGAACTGGTAAGCATTTTTAATTTCAATTTTTAAATTTAGCTTTTATTATTTTATTGAGTTCAATATCCATGTAAAGTGCATATGAGGTGCGCTTTAAAAGAGCAAAGCCGTAACAAAATGTTCCAAATAAAAGTTATAGGTAATAAAAAAAACAATATTATGGTTATATGAAACGTAATAATGGGTTATTAAAGAGAATAATTTTATGATATATTGAAAACTAAAAATCTACAAAACTGAGTCTCCTTAAGATTACAAAACAAATCACTTATTGAAATAACTACTTTCCTGGTAAATACCACGAAACTGATTAAGTTATACAAAACAGGCAATAAATACAATATATAATAAATCTACTGTAAAAGAAAGAAGAAAGAAAGAATATTTCACAGCAAAGTTGTGAGTTTAGAGTGTATTAGCTTTAGATACGTGGATATACCGTTGCTGTTTGTCAAGAGACTGCCTGTATTTATATTATTCATATGTAGTTGAGATAAACTCCATTATACTTGCAGTGAATCACCGGATACTACACGAATTGCTCGCCTCTGAAGCTTTAATATATCCGTCGTTATTGGAGAATGACCCAAAAACATAATATTATAAGCTGTGAGGGTATGAATATAGGCATAGTATTCATTTAATATAATTTGTGTATGTACTGATTGTGCTAGATTTCTCAATAGATACACATTCCTTGTCAACTATTTTTTCTAGCGCCAAACCCTGCGCTTCCACGAATTGTTTTTGCCATATCTCAGTTTTCTTCAGGTAATTTCGACTCTTTTATTAGCATTCAATTTTAGTTTATTGCGGTCGATCCAACAGTTAGCTCCTCTGATTGCTGTATCTAATCTAGTTCTTGTTTCTTCTGTATATATATATATATATATATATATATATATATATATATATATATATATATATATGAGAGGTCTACAGTGGTTAAAATTTAAAAAGTTAACATTAAAATCAATTAAAAGTTACATTTTAACATAAAATAAAATATTGACATTATTAACCTAAAAACTAAATAAAGATAAGACTTACAAGTAAACAATTATAAGTGTGTCCTACACTATGGAAGACCACATGGCCGCAGCAAGATTTTTTGAGGTTAAATTCTTTCCCAATACAATTCCTTATCGTGAAAATTGAAGACGTCATGGAAAACTCAACAAATAGAATTTTGAGTAAAATTAAACCGAAACATTATAAGTATTTGAAATTAAAATTGAACTAAATTGATAGAATTAACATGATGTAAAAAGATAAGAGAACAATTACTGAAGGTAGACAAACACAAAATGGTCGGTCTTCCGCAATTAGACTGTGAAATGAGCGGTGAAAGTCTAATTGCGGAAGACCGACCATTTTGTGTTTGTCTACCTTCAGCAATTGTTCTCTTATCTTTTTACGTCATGTATTTCTATCAATTTAGTTCAATTTTAAATTTCAAATACTTATAATGTGTTGGTTTAATTTTACTCAAAATTCTATTTGTTGAGTTTTCCATGACGTCTTCAATTTTCACGATAAGGAATTGTATTGGGAAAGAATTTAACCTCAAAAAATCTTGCTGCGGCTATGTGGTCTTCCATAGTGTAGGACACACACTTATAATTGTTTACTTGTAAGTCTTATCTTTATTTAGTTTTTAGGTTAATAATGTCAATATTTTATTTTATTTTAAAATGTAACTTTTAATTGATTTTAATGTTTAACTTTTTAAATTTTAACCACTGTAGACCTCTCACGTATAGTTCCTTTTAGGCTCTGAGGATGCATACATGTTGTGTGCGAAACGTTAGCATGTACATATATATATATATATATATATATATATTATATATATATATATATATATATATATATATATATATATATATAAGTAACCTTGCGGCCACAATAGACATTTCATTGTTATTTTTCATTATTAAACAATTAATATTATTCATCTCATATGCATAACTAACTTATCCTTTAATTAATGCGCAATAAAGATTGCATCATGCACCAGATGACATTCCGATTAGCTTAGCATTTATTATATTATAAATAGGACTCATCGCCTCATTCATAACCATTATTATAGTACCATTATTATTACATTAGCAGTACCGTTACCGTTATTATATTAGCAAGATGTAATTTGTTAAAGTTTAAAATGTAAAATATAATTAATCAAGAAATAAATCCTTTTTAAAAATTCAATCGTGCAAATCCAAAATTTAACTGGCGCAGTCGGTAGGATGTCATAAGGGCACAACATCTGAGAGGACATCAGAATAGTGCACCGTCCGTATCAATGGTTTAATTGCATCGAACAAGTTCCACGTCGGAAGCAGCACCAGAGGGTCCTCCAAACATCGAGGAACCAACACCCCGAGGGCAGCATTACGAGGAACACCCCATCACCAGTTCCAGGACCACTCAGGGCATATCAGGGCAATGGACAGCGTGATATTCGTTACTATTTGGTAAGCACAGAATTTTTTTAGAGGTTTATTTCTTTTCCTTGTATTAAACAAATTATTTTATGTTCGGGAGTGATACATCTTCCGACTCGAATTCACCAATAATTTTTGATTCCCCAATTCGCGTTCATTCACCAGTAAATTTCGTACTCGAAGAATTAATAGATAAATTATATAATTTAAAAATAAATAAAGTAGAAATGGAGAACGTAAATTATCAATTATTTAAAATTAAATGTGGACACGATTCCTCAGTTTGACGGAAGTAATGAATTAACAGAAATTTTTATCTCGCGATGCGGAATCCGTTTTGCCACTATTTAGACCACTAAATAACGAGTTAATAAATAAATTATTTAATTAATGCAATTATTGTAAATTGAAAGACCGTGCATTAGTCGCAATAGGTTCGCGTTGCGAACTTAATAGTTGGCCTGAAATAAAAGAACATTTGAGGCAGAGATTTGGTGATCTGCGTACTTATGATTGTATTGTTACAGAATTAATTAATTTAAAGCCTAATAAAAATGAAAAGTATCTAGATTTTGCAGAGCGAATCCAAGTTTTGCGTAGTAAATTGTCGTGTAAGATAAATTCTCTATCAGCAGCTGTTATGCCAGACGAAACAAAACGCGTGCATCAGCGGAGCTATGATGAGCTCGCACTAAAAACATTCCTTCGTGAATACGGGGCAACGTACAAAGCATAATAAGATTACGAGATCCAAATACGCTTGAAGAAGCTATAAATTATTTAATAGAAGAAAATAATTTCCAAAGTACTATTGATATTCCAAATTATAATCAAAATTTTAACAAACCTAAATTTAAAAATTTTAATCGCCAAAATTTTAATAGGAATAATAATTATAATAATAGATTTTATCATAATAATGGTCAAAACAACTTTGCTAGTAGACCTATAAATTTACAATTTAGGCCGCAACCACCACCACGATTTCCGACGAATCAACAAGTATTTGGGAGACGAAATCCCTCGAATTTCTACAGATCAAATAATAATAATAATAATAACTTTAGATTAAATCAAAATTATAATAATCGTATAAATCCAAATATGAACCCATATTTTGCAAATAATTTAAGACCGAATTTTAATTTTAATCCGAACGCAAATTTTAATAATAATTTAAACAATCAACCGCCTAGACCAAACCCTCTGCGTTTGCCAAGCCCCACGCCGATGTCGACCTCAACTATTTATACCAATAGGCCCCAATTACACAATTTGGACGAGTCAACATCTTCTGTAAATATTAGTACTCGTAGTAATAGCGTTGTTAGTCATAGTGAAAAAACTGAAGATAATTTTTTTAGAGTAAACCGCCTTGGCAGAACCCCCGTAGAAATTTTAAGTATAGATAATAATGCAAGTAAATTACCTTTTGTTATTGATCCAGATACCAAATTAAAAATACTCATGGATTCCGGAAGTACACGTTCTTTTATTAGTCCAAAATTAGCAAAAAGATTAAATAAAAATTTATTCAAAATTGATCCATTTGAAGTAACAAGTGCACACGGTACTTCTCAAGGAACCCACAGTGTAGTCATTAACCTTCAAAAATTATTTAAGACTAATTTTGCAGTAAAATTGAAATGCTATATTTTTGACTTCCACTCTGCTTTCGATATCTTATTAGGAGTGGATAATATGATAAAAATTAATGCTAATATTGATTTTAAAAATAAATTAATTACAACCCCCAATAGTGAAATCCCTCTTAGATTTAGGGATGACCAAGGCGTGATAAACAATTATAATGTTAGTAGTAATTGTAATGATGTTAGTATTAATCGTAATAATAACAATAATAAAACTAGTAGAAATAATAATAATATTTTTGATTCTAGAAATAATAATAATAATAGTAAAAATAATTATAATAATAATAGTAATATTTATTCTGATTATAGAAATAATTATAATAATGATAATAATAATAATGAAAGAAAACATGTTGCTGCGGTCCCTAAGCGAATATTAGTGCCCGCAAAAAGTCAACAAATAATAGAAGTAGAAATTGAAAATATAAACCACGGTGAAGCCGTCATCCCTAGAATGGATGTATTAAATTTTTTAATTCCAGAATGTATTACATTAGTAAAAAATAATAGAGCGTATTGCACAGTTGTAAATAAAACAGATATAGATAGGGAAGTTACCCTGAAAAAACCTTTTGTTGTGACACCCATCAATGGATATGATGTGGTGCCCTATGAACAAAATGTAAAAAATAAAATTAATAAAAAATGCCGTAATATTAATAATAATACTAATTTAAATATGTTTAATGCAAATAAAATAAAATTCGATTTTTCTAAAATAAGGTCAGAACATATGAATGACGAAGAGAAAGCCGTAATTAAGAATTTGTTACTTAAATACTCAGATATATTTCATTCAAAAGATAATGATTTGACTTTCACTAATAGAATTAAGCATAGGATAATCACTACAGATGAAATACCAGTGTTTACTAAAACTTATCGTTATCCAGAAGTGCATAAGGCTGAAGTTAATAGACAAATAAATGAAATGTTAGAGCAAAATATAATTAGGCCATCGTTTAGTCCATGGTCATCGCCTATTTGGATAGTTCCGAAAAAATTAGATGCATCAGGCCAGAGGAAATGGCGTGTTGTTTTTGACTATAGAAAACTAAATGAAAAGACAGTAGGTGACCGGTACCCACTTCCAAATATTAATGACTTGTTAGACAAATTAGGTAAAGCGCAATATTTTACTACTTTAGATTTAGCATCGGGTTTCCATCAGATTGAAATAGACGAACGTGACATTCCAAAAACAGCATTCAATACCGAGCGTGGACACTATGAATTTTTGAGAATGCCTTTTGGCTTGAAAAATGCCCCAGCTACATTTCAGCGCGTAATGGACGATATATTACGAGGAATTCAAAATGAATATTGTTTAGTATACATGGATGACATAATAATTTTTTCGACAAGTTTACAGGAACACGTTAATAGACTTAGTGAAGTATTTAATAGGTTACGACAATCAAATTTTAAGATACAGTTAGATAAATCTGAATTTTTGCGAAAAGAAGTAGCTTATCTAGGACATATTGTAACACCACAAGGCGTTAAACCTAATCCCGATAAAATTTTAGCGATACAAAATTATCCCATCCCAAAAACGACGAAACAGATAAAAGGATTTTTAGGACTGTTAGGCTATTATAGGAAATTTATTAAAAACTTTGCAGAACTTACTAAACCAATGACTAAATGTTTAAAGAAGAATTCAATAATTAATATCAGCGACCCGGATTACCAAAATTGCTTTAACCTTTGTAAGAATGTATTAACTAATCAACCTCTACTTCAATATCCTGACTTTTCGAGACCGTTCATTTTAACTACAGACGCTAGTAATCAAGCCCTTGGCGCCGTTTTATCGCAAGGAAAAATCGGTTCTGATTTACCTATCGCTTATGCAAGCCGTACATTAAACGATTCAGAGACACGTTATTCAACAATTGAGAAAGAATTACTTGCCATAGTTTGGGCTGTTAAATATTTTCGCCCTTATTTATTCGGACGTAAATTTAAAATAGTCACTGATCACAGGCCCCTCCAATGGCTGATGTCTATAAAAGAGCCGAATTCAAAATTAGTTCGCTGGAGATTAAAATTAGCTGAATATGATTATGATATAGTTTATAAAAAAGGTACATTAAATAGGAATGCTGACGCACTTTCAAGAATAGAGCTTAATGTTAATGAAGAAATATTTGTAGAAAATAAACAAAAACAATCAAAAACTAAGAACAAATTTAAAAAGGAGAAAATTAAGAGAGTAAGATTTGATCGTAATACAGCTGAAATCGAAACTAGTCACCGTAACCAAGTAGACAAAATTCATTTATCAAATGTTAAGAGACCTAGAATTAAAAAATCTAAATCTGAGAACATCTTGAATTTTAAAACCTTTATCAATAACTTTAATGCCAAAAATTTAATCAAAAATAAAAATGTACATGAAATTAATGATGATTTGTTCCATGCTCCATCTGACTTTTCTCTTGCCCATTGCATTAGCCAAGATTTAAAAATGAGTGCAGGCATAGCCCAGGAATTTAAAGTAAGATTCGGCAGAATTAGAGAACTGTCTAAACAAAACCCGCAATTATATTCACTTTGTCATATTTTAGAAGACGAACGTTACATTATTTATCTTATTACAAAACAAAATTATTATGATAAACCTACACAAGAATGTCTATTTAAAACTTTATTGAATTTGAAACAATTTTGTACAGATAAAAACATTACTACACAAATAAAAAACTTTTTAACTTTGTTTGTATAACACGGAATTTATTTAGTGACTATAGTTTCGACAATTTTAGCTTGTCATTATCAAACTAGAAGTAATTAAACTAACAATTTACAGGTATATATATGCTTAAAAATTAAGGTTTTATAACAGCGTTAAAAAGGGGGGGTATATATCAGGTCAACCTGGTCGTTAATTACGGGGGTTTCCGGATTAGCGCGCGCTTTGTAAATTTCTAGAGACTCCAGGAGGTCCATCTTACGGCCTTTTTCGGCAAAATGTATAATTGACAGTACATCCTTACCAAAAGTATGATTGTTTTCAATCATATGTCTGGCAAAAGATGACTTATCAATTAAATTAAGCCGAAAAGAACGAAGATGTTCCTTTAGTCTTGTATTGAAATTACGACCAGATTGCCCTATATATATTCCCTTATAATTTTCACAAGTAAGTTTGTATATCCCTGATCTGTGAGTATTCTCTATTGATGTTTTCGGATTAAAAATTATGTTGCGTATTTTCTTAAAAGGTTTTAGAGCTACTATTACATTATGTTTTGACAAAATATGTTTAATTTTTAATGAAATGTCACCTCCTGGAAATGGACCTCCTGGAGTCTCTAGAAATTTACAAAGCGCGCGCTAATCCGGAAACCCCCGTAATTAACGCTGTTATAAAACCTTAATTTTTAAGCATATATATACCTGTAAATTGTTAGTTTAATTACTTCTAGTTTGATAATGACAAGCTAAAATTGTCGAAACTATAGTCACTAAATAAATTCCGTGTTATACAAACAAAGTTAAAAAGTTTTTTATTTGTGAAGAATTATGTATAATGAAGTAGAAGCCTCCACCGTTAACAGTTTGATCAATGCTAGTGTAGCTTATAAGGCAAAAAAGTACTTTAAACTACAATTAAAGGTTAAACAAGCATCTTTAAATATCAAATTTCTCCAACAATGCTTAAAAATGAAAGTTACTCCAAAATTTGTGCAAGTGAAAACCAACCTCCAAACAAGAGCTGCAAAGAACGCTATAATATCAGGCGAAAAAACGTGGATAAAAGATGAAGTTAAGTCTTGGTTTTACAAACGAGATATCCTGTTCTCATATATCAAAATTTTGCATTGCGAACTTACATTCCATTTACACCCAGTGGAATTTGATCTCCTGGATGATTACGTTAGAGGAAAAGTGAGCCGTATTTGCCACAAAAAATTTCTAGTTCAGAGGAAAAAACTCCGCGCCCTACTACAAGAGAAAATGAAGAAAACAGACACCAAAAAGAACCAGTCCACCCATATTCAAACTGAGGCAAGTTTTTATCCGAGTTTCGTGAACCATTCCGAAGTACAATTTGAAAACCAGGAAATAGAATTTTTGAAATTTGGCCCAAACTATTCCCCACACGTATCACATAAGAGCAACAAAGATACCTTGATAGTAGAATCAGAACTAGCTCTAAAAGATGTCCCTGACTGTGAGTATACAAAATATAAAATAGCTAACTTAATTAGAAAAACAACTTTTAATAATTCAGATAGTTATATCATTAAATCAATTAAGAAGAAAATTAAAGATAACAATTTGATTGTCACCAAAGCAGATAAGGGGAATTCAGTAGTTGTACTAGAAAAATCATCCTATATATCTAAAATCAACGATTTCATACAGGCTTCGGATGTCATAGAATTAAACACAGACCCAACACCTAAATTCCAAAAAACCCTTAAATCCGTAGTTAATGAATCAAATTCAGTTTTCACTAATATAGATAAATCTTGGCTATTTCCTATGAATCCCATTTGTCCCAGGTTATATGGACTATTAAAAATCCATAAAACTAACTTACCTATTAGTCCCGTTGTTTCGTTTATTAACTCTCCTGCCCATAAAATTGCATGCCATCTTAACACACTTTATAAAGAATTAACCGATTTTAGGGACCCTAGATCAATTAAAAACTCAAAAGACTTATGTAACAAATTAACAAATTACCAATTCCCTCCTAACCACAAACTAGTATCATTCGACGTATCTAACATGTTCGCTAAAATTCCACCCACAGATTGTTTAAATTTAATAAAAACATCATTTGATACACTCAATATTAATATTTCAATAAAAACAGAATTTTTAAATATCCTTGAAATCATTTTAAATAACAACTATTTTTCATTTGAAAATAAATATTATAAACAGACAGAAGGACTTGCAATGGGTTCACCTCTGAGCCCATTGCTAGCCGAAATTTTCATGTGCAATTTAACAAATATTATATTAGATTCTCCATTAGGTAAAAAACATATCAAAATGTGGTTTAGATACGTCGATGATATATTAGCTTCATTTGTAGGAACAGATAGACAACTAAAACAATTTTTAGAATTTATTAATAATCTCCACCCAAATATAACATTCACAGTCGAATCCGAAATTAACAATAATATTAAATTTCTAGACCTTTCAATAACAAAAACTAATCAATCATTAACATTTGAAATTTACCGTAAACCTACGTATAATGATCGAGTCATCCCTAACAGTTCTAACCATCCACTAAAACATAAATTGTCTGCGTTTAATTCTATGATTTTTCGAGCCTTTAATATTCCACTGTCAAAACAAGCTTTTAATTCAGAAATTAACATCATAAAAACAATAGCTTCTTCAAATGGGTATTCTTCATCAATCATTGATAAATTAATTAATAAATACAAAATGAAAAACCTTCGTAAATACATATATGCAGGCCAGGTACCACAAAAACATTTAATTTATAAGCCCCTTACCTTCTTTGGTGACATTTTATTAAAAATTAAACATATTTTGTCAAAACATAATGTAATAGTAGCTCTAAAACCTTTTAAGAAAATACGCAACATAATTTTTAATCCGAAAACATCAATAGAGAATACTCACAGATCAGGGATATACAAACTTACTTGTGAAAATTGTAAGGGAATATATATAGGGCAATCTGGTCGTAATTTCAATACAAGACTAAAGGAACATCTTCGTTCTTTTCGGCTTAATTTAATTGATAAGTCATCTTTTGCCAGACATATGATTGAAAACAATCATACTTTTGGTAAGGATGTACTGTCAATTATACATTTTGCCGAAAAAGGCCGTAAGATGGACCTCCTGGAGTCTCTAGAAATTTACAAAGCGCGCGCTAATCCGGAAACCCCCGTAATTAACGACCAGGTTGACCTGAGTTGACCTGATATATACCCCCCTTTTTAACGCTATTATAAAACCTTAATTTTTAAGCATATATATACCTGTAAATTGTTAGTTTAATTACTTCTAGTTTGATAATGACAAGCTAAAATTGTCGAAACTATAGTCACTAAATAAATTCCGTGTTATACAAACAAAGTTAAAAAGTTTTTTATTTGTGAAGAATTATGTATAACGAAGTAGAAGCCTCCACCGTTAACAGCAAAAACATTACTAAATTAGCAATCCCTAAATTAGGCTGTGGCCTGGACCAATTAAATTATGAAACTGTTAAAGCCATGATCGAATACATATTCCTTAATTCACAAATACAAGTAACCATTTACCTTGGCGCACCTAAATTAGATGACAGCTTACCTGGCACTTCATTCGAGCCACCTAGTCTAGTTCAAGAAAGGAAATCATTTTTTGAAAATTATGCTGACAAAATTTCTAATAGATAATTAATTACTATAATTAAGACAATAAGCGGAAACATGGATTCGCGTGACGAAAAAAGAATAGATGAAATTTTAAAACATTTAATTACTAATGAACAAAATCTACAAAATCAATTAAAATTTGGATATAGTACGAATATTAAAGTTATTCAAAATTTTAATAATACAGTCAAAGATATCGCACACAATCAAAATCTCCTTAGAGTTCGAATAATGCAACTTCATTCAATTTACAAAGAAGAAATTGATCACCAACTATTTCTGGTCGTAAAAGATTTGTATAATCAACTCATTTACTTTTTGGCATTGTTGAAAATATTTTAGATAAAATTACCAACTCATTAACGTTCTGCAAACTGAGAACTCTTAGTCCTGACATAATTAGTCCCCAAGAATTACTTGAGGAACTAAAAAGAATTTCAATTCATTATAACGAGAAATTACCGTTCGAAATAAAAATAGAAAATATTTTGGCAAAATTAAAGAGTCTGAAATTTACTATTTCCTATCTCTACCAATTAACTATGAACATTCTTTTGACCTTTATAAAATGTATCCAATACCCTTAAAATTCGAGTCGAAATATGTAACTGTAATTCCAAATGTCAAACTACTATTAAAATCAAGAATTGATTCAAAAATTTGGCCTCTAAGAGATATGTGCTTAAAAACTGAAAAACAATATCAATGCCAAGACAATTTAGTAATAAATTATAAAGCAGTCTGTGAAAATGAAATACTTAATAATGGAAATACAGATGCCTGTAAATTTACTAAATTAGAGATTGAGAAAAACCATTTAGAGAAAATTCCGTACACCGATCAGTTCCTCGCTATCTTCGTATCTAAGGAAAGGATACGAACAACATGCCCAGAAAAGGAAGAAAACCAGGACCTTCAAGGAGTCTTCATTATCCAACCTCAGGGGTGCTACCTCTATTATAGGAACCATAAGATTCCAAAAACCGAAGAATTCTATGGAACACCTGTGATAGTGAGTGCCGTGAACCCCAAACTGAAAGCCCAAAAACTAAACAATTTTACAATTAATTTCAAAAGACTCAAATTAGAAGATGTCCCAATATATTCCCAGGTGCCCTTCGAAGACAATGTAATATCCCTTCAACCTAGTTTATGGACAATATTTGTGTACCTCCTAATTTTATTATGTATAGTGGCCCTAGTGTTAAAATACCTGAAAAGAAAAAGGGCAGTGATCATTTCAGAAGACAATAATTCGCCTCCCCGTGTGTGTCGAATCTAGGGGGAGAGGAGTAACCTTGCGGCCACAATAGACATTTCATTGTTATTTTTCATTATTAAACAATTAATATTATTCATCTCATATGCATAACTAACTTATCCTTTAATTAATGCGCAATAAAGATTGCATCATGCACCGGATGACATTCCGATTAGCTTAGCATTTATTATATTATAAATAGGACTCATCGCCTCATTCATAACCATTATTATAGTACCATTATTATTACATTAGCAGTACCGTTACCGTTACTATATTAGCAAGATGTAATTTGTTAAAGTTTAAAATGTAAAATATAATTAATCAAGAAATAAATCCTTTTTAAAAATTCAATCGTGCAAATCCAAAATTTAACTTATATATATAGTGAGCCCAAGATAGACCCCTGTGCCACCCCTTGTGTTATTTACCGTTCTATTGAAGATTTAATATTAAATAAGACAAATTGGCTTCTATTTGACATACTAACTTATCTACAGCTTTCCGAACTGAAAATTATAACATTCTTAAAAGAATTAATCTTGAGATACAAACAAATGCTTTGAGGAGCTTACTTATTATTACATTGCAAATTTCGAAAGCATTTATGATGTTATTTATAAAAGAAGTGATTGCTGATGTTGTTAACTTTGTTTTCGATGAAATAATGGTAATTTTTGAGATAATTAGTATAAAATTGTCCATTATCACGGGGAAAATCTATTAGAACTATTGTGAAGTACGTATAAGTATCGCTCACAATATTTTTACTAGTAAAGTTATCACACTTTCGAATTGCCATTGAAAACAAGCTCTATGTTTATTGCACACTTAATAGTGGTATAAAAACCTCAAAAAGTTTTTTATTCTTGAATGAGTAACGGATACATTAAACATAAAATTGCATTGTGATTATATTTTCTACACAAAATGTTTAATTATATAAAATACATTTAAATTTGCTGAACATTATATATGTTAAATTTGATACATATTAATAACACCAACATTAATCTATTACATGTTTTCCGTCAATTTAATTGAATATTATTGCCTGGTTTGACCTATTTATCGTTAATTTGAATATCTAAATCTAAAATTAATGATTAAACCAGTGTAGTTGTATGTATTAATTATCAGCATTGTATTATTTATAATTAATGATTATTGTTTGAATACATTAAATAGGGCTTTCGTTTCATTATAGAGAAATAATACATTGAAAAGAAAACATTTGTTATGAATGCGATATTATAATTAAAATACCATTCAGCCTCTATCAAACTCAAAAACAGGTTAAAATGAGAAGTGCTCACAATAGTTTTGGACTAGACATATAAGATATGTAAAATTAGTATATACTATAATTAAATAATTAAAATTTATGACATACGGAGAAAAGTAACGTTTTTGAACAAAAAATACACTCGGTATTTAGTATTCGTTTTAATAAGTTTAAGCTGTTTTTGTTTTTAATAATTAATTAAATATGAAAACACTTTGTATTTAGATATTATGAATAAATTCTTGTTTAATTTAGGCATTGAAGTTGGAAAAGAAGCTTTTTACATGTGTAGATATAATTTTAATGCTTTAAAAATTTTGAAATAAATAAAATCAATTGTTTGGGTCGACCAACTTGTACTAAAATATAAATTCAGGGTGTCCCAAAAGAAAAAAAAAGAAGAAAAGTAGACTAATTAGAAAAAGTCAACTATCTACCATATTTAACGAAACGTAAATGTGTTTATTAATTATTACTAAACTATACAATTTAGGTATTTATTTCTTAAAAAATAATATCGTTCCAATATAACCTTCGCACACTAAAACTTCTTATGACGGCTCAGCATGTACAATCAATCCGGGATGGATATAATTTCATGATATATACAGGGTCCTGCAACAGTGCGTCAGGCTTTCCTAGCGTTTTTCACGCAAGAGATAGAAAAAAATGTTTCGTATAAAAATTTATTGATTTAAAAATCTCTATGCCGTAAAATTATTTTCAAATATACAGGGTGTCCCAATTTTGCGGATAAACAAAAGCAAACATTTTTTTAAATGGAACACCCTCTATATTTTTTTCATTTTCTAATTTGGATAATATTTTATAACTTGAACCTTTTTCTGGTTTTTAATTTCGATATGGCATTTCCGAATTATTGACGTTTTTCTGAAAAAAATGTAAAAAGCGGAGGTTTACAAAAAAATTTATTCTGATGTTCTATTTAAAATTGAAAATTTTTTTTTTCCTATGGTTGGTCATAAGTACTGTTTATGTACCAGTGTTAATTTTCACTTTGGAGGAACCCTGCCTTTGAATCAGACACGCCATTTTCTAAAATTTCAAAATGTCGTAACTCTTTTTTTTAAATGGAATCATATATTTTTTTTTAAATATAAAAATTTGAAATATACATTCTTTTATATCATTAAAAATATCACTTTTAGGTATAGGGTATGGTTAATATTTTTTGTAGGAAATTAGATGCAGAATAATATAAAATTTAAAAAAATATAAGATTCCATTTAAAAAACAAGAGTTACGACAATTTGAAATTTTAGAAAATGGTGTGTCTGATACAAAGGCAGGGTTCCTCAAAAGTGAAAATGTTTAACACTGGTACCTAAACAGTACTTATGACCAACCCTAGAAAAAAGAAAATTTCTTAAATTTTAAATAGAACATCAGAATAATTTTTTTTGTGAACCTTCGATTTACATTTTTTTCAGAAAAACGTCAATAACTCGGAAATGCCATATCGAAATTAAAAACTAAAAAAATGTTTAAGTTATAAAATATTATCCAAATTAGAAAATGAAAGAATATATAGGGTGTTCCATTTAAAAGAATGTTTGCTTTAGTTATATCGCAAAATTGGGACACCCTGTATATTTGAAAATAATTTTACGGCATAGAGACTTTTAAATCAATAAATTTTTATACGAAACATTTTTTTCTATCTCTTACGAGAAAGGCGCTAAGATAGCACTGTTGCAGGACCCTGTATATTTTCATTCAAATGCTTCAAAGAAGTTTATTCGCGTAATCTTTGGTATAAAGGCGAATTTATGTCTTCTAGAGATTAATTTGCACTGGCAAATTTTACTTCACCGTCATCCTGGGACTCTAATTCGTGTACCAAATGAATTAAATTTCCGAATTTAAAGGTTTAAATCATCATGAACAGACTGTTTAGCACTATTAAGGTTTTCTGTCGTTCTTGTTGATCTTGGTAGACCCGCTTTAATTTTTCCAAGTTGTAACCATATTTTTTCATCCATTTTCGAATGCTTGCGGTATACTTGGTACCTCAGTTAAGTGGCAAAAACCTCGAATTACTTTTTTTGTAAAATTCCCGTACCCACATCCTGTATATAAATTGTCAATCTCGAGGAAATTTAGTAAAACTAAGAAGAAACAGAATGGTGGTGACCGTTACTATGGGGTATTTTTTTCAAATGGAGGATGAAATAAAACACGATTTTCTATGTTTTTTACCACAGTATATTAATGATTTTATATTAATGAATTATGTTCGACTATAGATTCGACTCTTTCAACTTGATAATGACTTAAAAGAGTCGAAACTATAGTCGAACATAATTCATTAATGTAAAATCATTAATATACAGTGGTAGAAAACATAGAAAATCGTGTTTTATTTCATCCTACATTTGAAAACGTGTGTATTTATTTAATTTTAATGATTATAATTTTCGTCTCTTCGTTATGTAAGATATAATAGATATTTGCCATAATAAAACAGAAACTAACATAAACTCTTTGAATTATTGATTTCTTGCCAAAACAGCAAGAGTTAAATATATTAAATTAGTTTTAACAAATGATTCTTTTAAAAACTATAAGTAAACTATTACAGGATTTAGTAAATTAAATGTTAAATTTCCATTGATGTATATTGCTGTAGATATAATAACTTAATTACACAATTCGCAATAAATTATTACTAAACAAACTTCCAAACAATTAGAGATCGATTTTGATCCCTTTTGTAACTCATCAGAGAAAAAAAAATGTAGAACTCAACGTATCTATTAATATAAATATTTAGATGACATCTATTTCGAAGGCTAAATCTTCTTAGTTAAGTAGATACACCCGATAATAGAAAACTCTTAATAGCAATAATTATTTTAAAAAACAGCATTTATAATTCAAGGCATAATATATTTTCTCATTGTTCTTGTAATTATTGCTGTTTGCACTTCTCTATAATGTCGATGGTCAAGTAGAATGCTTTAGTGTACAGCAATAGACAATAGGTCTTACCTAAATAATATATCTAACTAAAGGGTGTCCAACAATTATTGCAGTCCCGGGTGGCGTTGGAATCAAAAACGTAGGTCAATTCTTTAATTTGCCAAATAAATGAACTGACATTTTAATAATAAATAGAAAAACACGAAAATATATTCGTAAAATCTACAACAAATGAGTCTTATTAAGACTACAAGAACAAATCACTTTTGAAACAACTACTTCTCTAGCTAATACTTCGACAGACATTGAATAATACAAAAGTAATTTGCGTGTTACAAAATAGCAAGGCTATCAAAGCAACACTAGTTTGAACGTATTTCTTTCTGTAAAATGAACTAACAATGATTGAATGTACGTTAAAATAGTTTGTGAGTGACTATACTATGGTAATTTGGAAAAAGAAATGAATTTAGGTTGATGTAATTAAAAAATTAGCAAAAGCAATTAAATAATTCAATACTCAATTTTATAACCATCTGTAGACACGTGTTTCGATATTTCAATCTCTTCAGTACAGCTTTATTATAAAATTGATTTTAAACATAAATAAAAACGTTTACTAAAATAAACATAATGAAAAATAAATAACTTACTCAGATATGCACGGCAACTGACACAATAATGAAATATAATCGACTGAGAGTCTTATTTATACCTGCATGGATTACTGAATTCTACGGAAATAATTACGTTCGGGATTAAGGAAAATACCCAATTAGAGCATAATTTAATAATAAAATATATGTCTTTTACGTGTTCATTTTACAGAAAGAAATACGTTCAAACTAGTGTTGCTTTGATAGCCTTGCTATTTTGTAACACGCAAATTACTTTTGTATTATTCAATGTCTGTCGAAGTATTAGCTAGAGAAGTAGTTGTTTCAAAAGTGATTTGTTCTTGTAGTCTTAATAAGACTCATTTGTTGTAGATTTTACGAATATATTTTCGTGTTTTTTCTATTTATTAGTGAATTATCTACAACGTAAAGGACTTATATATTTTATGACATTTTAATTGTCAAACATAACTTAAATGTGCATTAAAAATGTCAGTTCATTTATTTGCAACATGTAAGAATCGACCTACGTTTTTTATTCCAACGCCACCCGGTACTGCAATAATTGTTGGACACCCGTTACTATTTTTATGATAATAATCGGATTGAAGAAGCTGTTACTTGGTAAAATTATAACGGAAGTCCAACAATTATTGTAGTCCCAGGTGGCATGTGCCAAATAAATTATACTGACATTTCAAATTTTAAATGTCAATCATAATTTAAAGTGTATTTAACTTAATAAGTAATTCTAATAAGTTTACTCAAGAACAGAAAAGGTTTATTTGGAATATGGAGAATGTGAGTATTCACTAGAACCAACATTGCAGGAATTTCATGCAAGATTTGATCCCTTTTGTAACTCATCAGAGAAAAAAAAATGTAGAACTCAACGTATCTATTAATATAAATATTTAGATGACATCTATTTCGAAGGCTAAATCTTCTTAGTTAAGTAGATACACCCGATAATAGAAAACTCTTAATAGCAATAATTATTTTAAAAAACAGCATTTATAATTCAAGGCATAATATATTTTCTCATTGTTCTTGTAATTATTGCTGTTTGCACTTCTCTATAATGTCGATGGTCAAGTAGAATGCTTTAGTGTACAGCAATAGACAATAGGTCTTACCTAAATAATATATCTAACTAAAGGGTGTCCAACAATTATTGCAGTCCCGGGTGGCGTTGGAATCAAAAACGTAGGTCAATTCTTTAATTTGCCAAATAAATGAACTGACATTTTAATAATAAATAGAAAAACACGAAAATATATTCGTAAAATCTACAACAAATGAGTCTTATTAAGACTACAAGAACAAATCACTTTTGAAACAACTACTTCTCTAGCTAATACTTCGACAGACATTGAATAATACAAAAGTAATTTGCGTGTTACAAAATAGCAAGGCTATCAAAGCAACACTAGTTTGAACGTATTTCTTTCTGTAAAATGAACTAACAATGATTGAATGTACGTTAAAATAGTTTGTGAGTGACTATACTATGGTAATTTGGAAAAAGAAATGAATTTAGGTTGATGTAATTAAAAAATTAGCAAAAGCAATTAAATAATTCAATACTCAATTTTATAACCATCTGTAGACACGTGTTTCGATATTTCAATCTCTTCAGTACAGCTTTATTATAAAATTGATTTTAAACATAAATAAAAACGTTTACTAAAATAAACATAATGAAAAATAAATAACTTACTCAGATATGCACGGCAACTGACACAATAATGAAATATAATCGACTGAGAGTCTTATTTATACCTGCATGGATTACTGAATTCTACGGAAATAATTACGTTCGGGATTAAGGAAAATACCCAATTAGAGCATAATTTAATAATAAAATATATGTCTTTTACGTGTTCATTTTACAGAAAGAAATACGTTCAAACTAGTGTTGCTTTGATAGCCTTGCTATTTTGTAACACGCAAATTACTTTTGTATTATTCAATGTCTGTCGAAGTATTAGCTAGAGAAGTAGTTGTTTCAAAAGTGATTTGTTCTTGTAGTCTTAATAAGACTCATTTGTTGTAGATTTTACGAATATATTTTCGTGTTTTTTCTATTTATTAGTGAATTATCTACAACGTAAAGGACTTATATATTTTATGACATTTTAATTGTCAAACATAACTTAAATGTGCATTAAAAATGTCAGTTCATTTATTTGCAACATGTAAGAATCGACCTACGTTTTTTATTCCAACGCCACCCGGTACTGCAATAATTGTTGGACACCCGTTACTATTTTTATGATAATAATCGGATTGAAGAAGCTGTTACTTGGTAAAATTATAACGGAAGTCCAACAATTATTGTAGTCCCAGGTGGCATGTGCCAAATAAATTATACTGACATTTCAAATTTTAAATGTCAATCATAATTTAAAGTGTATTTAACTTAATAAGTAATTCTAATAAGTTTACTCAAGAACAGAAAAGGTTTATTTGGAATATGGAGAATGTGAGTATTCACTAGAACCAACATTGCAGGAATTTCATGCAAGATTTCTGAATGTAAAGAATACGTTTTCTTGTGATGTGAGAGCTATTATTCAAAGTTTTCTCGATACAGGATCGGTGCAACACAGAAAGAGTGCAGGCAGACCTAGTGTAAGAAATGAAGATGTTGTACATATCGCAAGAATCACTATATAGGGAGAACCTTCGAAATCCGTTAGGAGATTGGCGCAACGTTTGTATGTAAAAAGAGGAACATGTCACAATATTCTCATAGATAATCTTGGATTATTTCCTTACAAATTGTAGATGTATCAAGAACTTTCGTCGCCTGATTATATATGAAGAGAGAATTTCTGCAGACTTTTCCATGAAAATCTTAAGAATAACGAAATACTGGATCGTACCTTCTTCACAGAGGAGGCGTGGTTTCATTTAAACGGCTATGTTAACTCCCAGAATATGCGAATGTGGTCTGATAACAACCCGCATTATTTTAGGGAAATAACCATGCATCCTGTGAAGATTGGGATCTGGTGCGAGACATTCCGAAGGAGACTAATTGGACCGATACTTTTTGAAGGAAACATAAATGCAAACATGTATCGTCAAAATATTATCGAACCTTTTATAAATGAACTCCACGACTATGAGCTTCAATTCGGATTTTTCCAACAAGATTCGGCACGATCTTTCTTTTTGTTTCCTTATTTAAAGAATACAATATTTAAAACATTTAAAGAATGAACTTGTTTACAGGATTTAAAAGGCAATATTTCTAGGCAATGCAAATTAGTTGATGAAACTATGTTTAGTAATGTCTTTGATAACCTGATAAGCCGTGTTCGTTTATGTTAACAAGTTAATGGAGAGCACATCCAACAGCTCCTATAAATTTCAAATGTAATATATCTTATGTTTTGAATGTATTAAATTTAAATAAAATTTTTAATGTGTGTTATAATTTGCTAAAGTCAATTTCTGTCAAATTTAAAGAAATAGGGTAATTTTTATGAAGTAGGAAACGACGTTTTCATGGCCACCTGGTTCTACAAAAATTATTGAACTCCTGTTGTTATTATTATACATATACGTAGTAAATGAAATGTTCTGGTTGAGAATTAATACACTTTTTAATGTCGGAACACTGCGACAATTGTTCATTTTTCTTTTATATAGTATTATAATTATGAACAAGATTCACAATTAAAGGGGCGAATTATAATTTTTAAATCATTACCTAAAAATTGTTATGAATATTAAGAGTAATCCATGTACCTTTCCGTAGATCAAAAAGTATACTTCAAAAACCACACAGCCTTAAACAAAACAAGAATCACCACCGGGGCCAAATTATTTAAAAATCTTAATTAGAAAGAAAACGGAATATCCACTAAAACAGCCGGTAAAATATATAAAATCATTTGCCGCCCTTTACTTGACCATGGAAATGTCCTTTTCTCCAACTCCTGCAATCCTTCTATCCACAATATTCAAGCTAGCGAGCGATCCTTCCTAAGAATTCTCTGCACAATACTTCTCTAACCTATATTACTCAACTTCTGTTATTCCCATCAATGAACGCCTTCTATACCTAAGCGAAAAATTCTCCAAAAATCCCTTCAACCAACACATCCTTCCCTTCCACTGCTTGCGCAGAAATCCCACCGTGATCTTAAAATTCAAAACCTCTTCATTCACCACATTTGAATTCATCTCATCACATTTTCGATCATCATCATCAGACAGACTGAAAAAGCACATCGACAATGACAAATCTGGGCTGAAAGACCGCTGGCCAATAGCCATTTAACAAACTAACTCACTGACATCTATTCTAGCATACATGTATTATATTTAGTTTAATTATATATTTGTTTGTTGTATATATCCATGTATCTTAAAAATAACTTACTTTCAGCTATATACAAATTTGATTTTAGTAATTAATAGGAATTCAAAATATTTCATCAGCGTAATTTCTCTTATATTTAATAGTATTATTTAACTTTTATCTTTTATTTGTATTTTATTAAATGTATTAATTATAGATTACAACAAATTTTATTGTATATTGATATTTAAGTAATTGAGAATAACATACAATATGGTCAACTATAACAATTTAAAGAATTAAAATATTAATATGATCAATTTTCTCATCGCTTTCAAAATATAATATATTAAGTCAAAATCCTAAAACTTTTACAGATTTATTATAACTCTATCTCTATCTAGTTCATTTTTGGTATTATTTTGATATTACTTTTATTAATTATGATAGTATTCTTTGTGCAATTGTATATAATTGCATATAATAATAATAGTATAGAAAAACTTTGTATTCGCTAAATAATAAATTATTTAAAAAAAATGGTGACATCATAGTACTTTCCCTATATTTTACTCGAAAACTATGCGTTTTATGCAAAAAGGTTATTCTTAATAATTTATTCAGTTTTGAATTCTCTACAATTATTTGTTATATTACTTTTATGTTGCTTCAATAGTTTATTAGCAATTGGCAAAAAAGGTCAAAAATTTTAATTTTAATTTTTTTTCGCGAAAGTTAAGAATTTTATATTTTAACAAAATTTGTTCAGTTTCTCATCCTCTTTAACTTTTGTTTGAAAAGTTTTGTAATATTTTTCATATTAAAAAAAATATCGGAAAAAACAAGAAACGCTTCAAGTAAACACTTCCGGTTTATGAATGTTTACCAAAAGCAGTTTTCAACGATAAAACCTTACGTTTAAAGTTTCATCTTAATCAGATTAGTCGTTTTTGAGATACAGCACCCACGGACAGACAGACAGTCAGACACACACACAGACACAATTTTTTTTTTCCAGAAATTAGTTTAATGGACTCAGGGGACCTCAAAACGGATATTTCCGCAAAAAAAAAATTTCAAAAAAAAATCACGATCACAATACTTCCCCAATATATACTTCGTATATAGGGAAAGTAAAAATAAAGAGAATGGTTCCAACCGTTACTATGTGCTTCTAATTGAGTGTAAGTATGGATACACTCATTTAAAAAACACTATTTTAACCACAAATAACTATTGTAAAAACATTATATTATTTAGATTTATATAGTTGTGCCTACAGATAATATTTTCACAAAAATTATTTGTGGCATTATATAATTATAGTTACAACCAAAATAAGCATTGTTGTTTAGTATCTATATTGCGGTAGTAAAAACCGCAACTATAATTATGTAGTACAATGCAATTTACTAAAATCGTTAAGGTTAATGTTTCGGTTATTTGCTTTCCTTATTAAGTTGTGAAGTATTTATAGCAGGTGTAATTTGGTAGTTTTTGAGTACAGTTATTGTAATTTATAATAGTGGTGGCTTTTGTCAAACAACCGCGAGCTAAAAGTTTTTAATTAAATTTAATGATTGAATGTAATTAGTGCCAATAATGACAAAATGCATACTCGTTAAATTTTCGATGTAATTTATATATGTGAAACAGCAATGTAGCTTAATTTAACAATACTTAAAATTAAAACAGTTTAAAACAAACGAACAAAATTAATTAAAGCTGTATCAAATTTTCAATTTATGCACCAAAATATGATTATATTTTAATATGTATTCATTGTGTTTTGTACGTGAATATGAATATATTATTAATTAGTTGAATATATTAAATAATTGAAAAATAAGCAATGAAACTAATGAAATACTATTAGAATAGTATATATTTAGTAAATTGAAAAATTTTTGTTTATTGATTTAAATATCTATAGAGGTATTGACTTAATTTTAGTATTTAGCAATAAAATATTACTTACTGAGACCTTTGCAAATATCAGTAAACTTTTGACAACTTGGTTAATTTTACAGGTAAAGGAAACTGCACTTCATTTCATAATTCCATGTTTAAATTTAACGCAATAATTGAAGAAGTATGTAATATACTAATAAAAATAATAAATAGGACGAAAGAAATGTCAACAGAATTAAAAATGTCTGCATGTGAAATTATTATCAATAGTAATAAAAATATAAAACATAATAAATTATGGTTATTAATAGTTAAAAATTCATTTGGATGTTATAGTAGGAGGGTGTTATTATATTTTCACATCTGTTAACATTTTGATATTTCCTTTGTACCTTGACAGATAGTATTATTTACCTAACATAATTCGAAACGCCAAGCGCTGAAACACTTCCCTTTATTGGCTCTTATAATATAATACCAATGTGTATACCCGTCACGATGATAAAACTTTATGGTAGAAATAATAAAATATATTCACCCTAATAAAATGTATGTAAGGACAAATACAATTCTTTAGATATTTGATATAGGTAATTTGCAATTTTAATCGATATAAACCCTTAAATTCCCATTTATTCAAAATTAATTAGCCGGGAAGTATGTTCGAGGATTTATTTCAATATGGGGTAACTATTACACCGATAAATTACGACTACCCGAAAGGCGGCAGTAGTTCATTATCAGATAAAGCTGCACAGCCTTCTGATTTATTGGAATTAATAGTACGAATGAAATCCGTGGTAACTTAAGGACTCCAGATTAAATTGAAAATTAATTAAATGCCCCACAAATATGTTCTCAACATTTGTTCAAATATCACCTCATATGGTGTTCTATTAATTATATACCAAAATTATTAGTCCTAAGTTCTTTTTTACATATTATATTACATTTATAGCCAATAAATAAATTTCATTGGATATTTGAAATTTTATTTAAGTTGAATTACATTTTAAATAAACGAAAAAATAGATAAAAACAAAAACTTTTTCTGTAAACGTTTTTACATATTGATACACAAAACTTTACTCTCCAAGCATCATCGCAAACTTCTTAGTTTAACTGCTAATTAAACTGGTACCTATTAAAATTTTTATAGAAAAATAAATAATAAAAAAATTTCAATGAAATTTTTTTAAACCAAAATAATTGGCCAATCAATCAAGGAATAAATATTATTCGAACGAAAAAAATAAATTGGAAATTAGCTCGAATATCTGAAGCACATCAGTCAGTCTTTTTACCATCAACCAAACGAGATTCTGTTAGTAAAAATAAAAATATTTAATTGCTTTCAACAATTTCTTTATCAATTTTGAAAATGTTCCTACATGCCAGCGTCACCACAAATTCTAAAAAAGATGCACTGTCAAAAATATAAGAGGATAATAGTTTGTACAGTTTTATCCTTACTTATATACTACCTATAATGTATTTTTTTTTTCAGCAATTGCATTCGCAATACCAGATCGATATTTATTAATAATTTAAAGTAATTCTGCTTCCAGTATCCACTAAACGAATCAATATAGATTTCAGAGAAACACATAATTTTTAAAATTATATTTAACTTTAAATTTTATAATTATTTTTATTTTAATATGTTTTAACTAAGAACCTGAATTGTAGTTCTATTTTATAAAGAATATGATTTGTTTTAATTATTAACTTTCATCCAAAATTGTTATAAATTAAATTGAGCACATTTACATATTTATAAATGCTTAGACAGATATATAATCTAATAACAAGCGTTTAGATAGTACTAATACATAATTCTATTTTTGATTAAATTTTTCATCACCAACAATATCTATTTTTACACACCCTCGCAAATATTTCTTTATTACAGCCATATATTTTTAAATTGATGCCGTATTGCGAGAAATAACTATAAATAAAACTTTATAAAAGACATAACATTTATTATACAGAACGATAAAACAGCATGCAGTGTTATAAGAATGGAAAAGAAATATTAAAAGTTCGCTAAATAAAATTACAGCTAGATTTACCAATTGATTTTAGATATTAGATTTGTTCATGGTGCCAAATTGTCTTTGTGACATTTTAGGCTGGCTAAATTGTCGAATATTTGTTATTATCTTAACATGGTGACATATTAATAAAGAAATAATACATATATTTATGCAGGATGCAGCCACTAATAACATTAATGATAATTTCTATTCTAACAAGATTATTTATTTTGATACTAACTTACATGAATTTGGTATACTAGATAAATGTATTATAAACTCGAACTAATCAAAAGCTATGTCAAATATCTTCGCCGATATCATGACACGACCCTTTTAGGATCGCTAAACTAAATAATACCCATATTATGCCAAAAACATATTTCTCAGTGAGAACAATTAGTATTCCAATATGATAACCCTGCGTCTTCCTAGGATTAATTGTCCGTGAAAGTTTAACCGAGCCCCTGTTATCCATGAAACCTCGAGGGCCTATATCTCATCTGATCTTATCCTGACCTAGATAGTTTTTTTTTTAAATCGGTTTACATATCTTTCAGAATTGGCTTGCATTTCACATGGACGAAGTTGTTCGGAAATATATTTTTTGTAGGCCTTTAAGTCCATCACATAAATTTCCCGCCAAGTGTAGACCATGTAATATTTTAGGTTAAATTTATTAGCTGTGGAGGATCGTTGGTGGTTGAAATGTTCCTTTTGAATCGGTGCCAGTAAAACGTTACGAGAACGGCAGCGTCTTTGTGCTACAGGGGACAAACGTTTCACGTTGTAATTTTAAAATTGATCGGATGGTATTTAGCTCCTGACTTGTTTGCGGCGTGTTTTAAAAGCGTAAAATTCCCTACCTGTTGCTTTCACTGTAAAAGTAAATAGTGGAAGTCATGTCCTTTGTAAAATAGCTGTATTGATTGTCGCCACGTAATAAAACAAATGATATACACAATTATATAGAATATTATTTACTCACAAAAGAATATTAAAAGATTGACAATTTATCGAGTTGAAACGTTATTTTAAACAAAATATTTTTACTAAAAAAACAATGTTAAATCAATGTTTTTTTTTTACAATATCCCTCGCGAGGAAAGCAAATATAAAAGGGGGAATATAATGGAAACAAGTAATTAAAAATATTGGACAAACATAAACATTATACGTTTTAACGGGATTTTTGTAATATTTTACATAAAAGAAACGAACAAAAGAATTTAATAATAAATCCCATCTGTTTCAAAAATAAACTGGGTGTTGTATAAATAAATATGTCATTTTAAAAGGCAAATGTTAATGGAAGTGACCACGTTGTTTTATAATATTTGCATTAAGGTAAAACAATGAATTATTTAGTTGTATAAGGAACAACGATATTCAATAAGTTACCTTGTTAGGCTGTACGATGACAAAATCCTCCATCCAAAGAAATTGATTAACCTACTTTTTTTAATTTTTATTATACCAAACTGCTTTGATTTTTTAACACGTACTCATTAATTGTACTTTGATAATAAAAACGAACGTTCCTTATATATTCACAAATTATTAGGCGTTAAATTAACTTTTTCAACCACAGATATATTCGTGTTCATTCGCTTTTATTCTTAATATCATATTTCGCATATGAAAAACTTGAATTACCCAATATTAAATTGTTAGCAACTGTAATAATAATGCCCGAATTTATTAAAGTCCGTATTAATTTAAATAAAAGTTTAATACAGGGTGACTGACGAAAAACCTTTGGTGCTGTATCTCGCTTATTTTTGATCCGATTTGAATAAATAAAACATCAAATTAAATTATTTTTAAAAGACTTTAATATGAACTGTACTGATTTTTTTCTTGCGTCCAGTTTTTGACAAAAGACGATCAACTTTTTTTTTCAAATTGCACTGTACATATATTTTGTACTGATCCGCAAGGAAATTTTTTTCTGAATCTAAATTTGTAAACGATTTTATCCATTCATCAAACCAAAGTCGAGAAATTGAGGATTAAAAAAAAAAATTAAAAATTAAATACCTATAGTAAACAATATACAGAGCCTATTCCAAATGTCAAAAGTGACAGTGTGACATAATAAAAATGTTGCAAGATTTCAAAAACTGAAAAACGATTTCTGTAGAAGCACAAAATTCTAGTACAGTGTTTGAAATATTGCAACATTTTAATTATGAAATAATTAAAAATCGTTGCAGTATTGTATCAATGGTTGTCACTGACACTTTTGACATTTAAAATAGGGTCTGTATATTGTTCACAATGGATACTTGACTTTTTATTTATTTTTTTAATCCTCAATTTCTTGACTTTGATGTATGGATAAATTTGTCTACAATTTTATATTCAGAAAGAAAAATTCCTTGCGAATCAATAAAAATATATATACAGTGCAATTAAAAAAAAATGTTGATCGTATTTTGTCAAAAACTGGGTGTGAGAAAAAATAACAGTTCAGATCCTATTAAAGTCTTTTAAAAATGGTTTAATTTGATGTTTTATTTATTAAAATCGGATAAAAAATAAGCGAGATACAGCACCAAAGGTTTTTCGTCAGTCACCCTGTATTTATAAAAATAGTACATTTCATTGGTTGACGTCATGCTTACAACAACATTTTTTAAAGATATGAATATTTTAATAAATCTATAACAATTTTAATGATACCACGAGAATACGAAAACAATTACATTTTCAAACAATCTTCATATTTCATATCACGACATAATTTTGTTAACTGAAACATGGGGCAATGAAACTTTACACAACAGGGAACTTTTCATGGATAATTACAACGTTTTTCAGCAGGATCGACTTACAGGCAGAGGTGGCGGAGTAATTATAGCTGTAAAACCTTCCATTGTAGCGGAAATAATTAATTTTAAGCATTTGGAACTGTCTGACATAAATATTGATTTGGTTTGTGTGAGACTGCGACTAGTTAGTACATCTTTATTTATTATTGTGTTATATATACCACCACAAACGCCTACATTAGGGTATGAACGTGTACTTGATTGTCTGGAGTCCTTACCTTTAATCGATAATAATTTTCTTATAATTGGTGATTTTAATATACCCAATTATAAGAGTTTACAATGTGCTAAATCTAAATTTATTTCAAATTTTATGGAGTTTTACTCCGTGTCTCAGAAAAATTTAATAACAAACATTCATGGCGGTTTACTCGATCTTGTAATGTGTTCCCCAAAATTAAACACAATTGTGAATCGTTCAGACATGCCCTTAGTCACTGAAGATAGTTATCATCCTGCTATCAATATAGAATGCACTCATGCATCTGATCAGCACATAAAACAATTTACTTCGGATGAATATACATTTAATTTTCGTAAAGCGAATTACATTTTGTTATACTCTTTAATTCAAGAAACTAACTGGGATAAGGTTATGCAAGCTGATAATCCGGATTCTGCGTGTGATGAGTTATATAAGATCTTGTCAAATTATACAGAGTTATGTGTACCCAAACATTCCAATAAATCACATAAGTATCCGTTCTGGTTCTCTTCAGACACGATTATAAAAATTAAACGTAAAAATCATTACAGAACTGAACTGCGAAAATGTAACTCTAGATTTAATAAGATGGAATTTTCTACCTATAGGAAACTTGTAAAAAGTAACATTGCTAGGGATTTTGATAAATACATTAATAATGTCGAAACAAATGTTAGTAAGGATCCCAAAAAACTCTGGTCATTTATAAATTCTCGTAAGGGTAATAAGAGGATTCCTGGTTCACTAAAAACTGATGGCACGGTTATCGACAACACAAAGGAAATAGCAAATACTTTCTTCAATGTTTTCTCTTCTGTTTACACAAAAAATGTTATAAATAATTCAGTACCTAAACCGTTTGTTAATACAAATATACTAAATATTAATTCGTTTACTATGTCTGAATTTTTAGAAGCAACAAACCACCTAAAATCAAATATGACAATGGGTGCGGATAATGTACCTGCCTTAATAGTTAAGGATTGTAAACACATATTAGGCATGCCACTTTTGCATATATACAATCTTATTTTGAAACAAAATAAATTCCCTAAAGTTTGGAAAATTTCAAAAGTGGTACCAGTACATAAAGGCAAGGATACAGATGACGTCAAAAATATCGACCGATCTCCATTATATCAAATTTTGCCAAACTGTTTAAAATTATGCTTTACCAGGTCATATACAATCATGTGAAACAACATTTGTCAACACGTCAGCATGGCTTTATGAGGGGAAGGTCTACGGTAACTAATTTGTGTCGATTTACTACTTATATATCTGAAGCCCTTGACAATCGGTGTCAGACTGATGTTATCTACACAGATCTATCAAAGGCTTTTGATCGCGTTCAGCATAATTTATTAATAGATAAACTACACTTATTTGGTATTAGTAACTCTTTGCTACAATTATTATCATCTTACTTAAAAGACCGAATAAACTATGTTGAATATAAGGGAATGCGATCTGATATTTTCTACTCCACAAGTGGGGTCCCTCAGGGATCAAATCTTGGCCCACTTTTATTTCTGATCTTCGTCAATGACGTGGTCAACAGTTTTAGCTCGGAAAGCCTCTTATATGCAGATGACCTGAAATTGTTTAGAATTAGTTACTTCAAGATGATTTGTTAAAATTATATATATGGTGCAATGATAACGGACTTGAAATTAATGTCTCTAAATGTAAAACTATGACCTACTCGCGGAAACGCGAAGAAGTTGATTTCTGTTATATCTTAAGTAATACAAGCCTTGAGAAGGTAAATGTATATAAAGATCTAGGAATTTATTTTGATACGAAATTAACATTTAACCAACACATTACAGAAATTTGCAAATCGTCTTATAGAATGTTAGGATTTTTAATAAGAAACACGAAATTATTCAAAAATTACGGTCCATTAGTTAAGTTTTATTATGCGTACATTCGTAGCAAACTGGAGTATTGCTCTGTAATATGGAATGCTGCATACGCAACCTACAATGATATGCTAAATCGAGTTCAGCGAAAATTCTTGAAAGTGCTTTACTTTAGGCGTTATCGAACATATCCTCCTCAAGGATATAATATTAAGTCATTGGAGTCCGAATTTTGTGTGGCGCCCCTTGATAAGAGGCGCATTATAGCGCAAATATTGTTTATTTCTAAACTAATTCGTAATGAAATAGATGACCATATCTTACTGTCTATGGTCAGTTTTTATGTTCCCAGGCAAAACAGTCGCTCTAGGATCACTTTCCTTACAAAATCTGTTAATACTAATCATCATAACAATTCCCCAATTGTGTCGATGTGTACAGCGATAAACAGATATTGCAGGGATATTGATATCTTTGCGTTAAGCAAACATAAATTACTTTATGAGCTGCGGGAGAGCATTTGATTTAATTTGATTTGTTTATAATATTTTTGTCTGTTTTTGTTTTGTTTAGGTAGTTAAACATATATTTAATTTGTTTTATATTAGGGATTAGTCTTAAGTTATCCTGTAATAAGTTGTATACAACTGTTGGGTACTAAATTTATTTATTTAATAACTTGACGTTCATATTATACAATATGCCGCATTGTGAAGCAAAATATTTGAAAATGTCTGATAGATATACAGAACGAATGAGAAATATATAAACGCTTTTTGTTTAAATTAAGATTTATTATTTAACAGAGTATAAATTTAGCATCTAACATTGGATAATCCTCTAAATATGTTTCGTTTGTATTTTCGCATACGACCAAATGCCTAATTAAATTCGAATCGTAAATCTATTTTTCGTTTTAATTTGTTGAATCAAAACACGCGTTTGCCTTCGCAAAGCGGCGAGATGCGACCACCCTGCCGGAATTAATATCAGATTTCAGTTCAGTTTCGACTTAAAGTAAAACAAGAACGGTGAGTTTCCGACATAATTAAAACGAGGGCGATTAAATCCCCCCTTGCGCTCGAATAATCCGCGCTTAACGAGAAAAGGCTCTAATTTAGACGACTCGCCGTTTAACTTCAAACAGTTCTTTTGTATTTGTTTAGCAATACACACGAAATCGCCATATTGATAAATACGAGGGTCAAAGATGAAATACGTTTTGACTACAACAAAGTAAAGCATAGCTTTTGAATTGTATATTCATTGTATTTCGAGGATTTATTACTTTAAATAAAATTTTAACTATAATTAGAAATCTTTATCTAAATGTGGTCAATCTACAAAACTTAGTCTCATTTATTACATTGTGTTTTTGAAATTTATAGCAAATATTTAATGAATGCGTGATTTGTTATTAATGCATTTGGATAAATTAAATAGGCCTATTATTTTGTTTGTATTAAATTAACTTTCTTTATTTCTTCCCAATATATTTCCCTGTTTCTCATTGATTGAATTAGATGGTTCTGTCCGCTTGTTTGTTTTATATTTTGTAATCAGTGTATGTAAGCTTATTACATTAATGTTTTAAGGTATTGCAAATTTGGTTAATCTTAAAATATAATCTTTTATAACATATTGATCTAAAAAGAAGTTTGATTGTCGATATTTATAGAAAGCTTTTTATAGATTTTGAATTTGGTTTATTATTATTTTATATATAGAGTCAATTACAAAGGTAATGCGCATTTTCTGGAAAAAATATAATTATTGATCATACCGGTTCAAATTATCTTCAAAATACTCTCCCCCAGCATCAATGTACTTGCAGAAATGTGTCTGCCATGCCTGGAAGGTACACTGAAACTACTCGAAGGAAATGTCTTTTAGGAACGTGTAACGAATATTTACCCTATAGTAATTGGCCATAATGTATAATATACCTTGTCTATATATTCATTTTAATTATTTTCACATTTGTTATTTTGTAAGATTTTCGTAAAATTTATACGTGTAATCTATCATCTTGAATTGTGATGATAATGTGTATTTAAATTATAGAATTATGTATGTAGTAGATAGATATTGTTCAATTATTTATTTATTTATTGTTAAATTGAGCGATTAAGAAATTATTGCGAAAGATATGTAGTTTACTAGCGTTAATATTTTGAAGAGTAACGGCTAGACATTACGAAGGTAGAAAGCCCAAATATCGGGTAGCCTTACGTACGGAAAAGAATTTGGGACATTATAATGTTGTTAATACACAATATTCTATTAATCTAATAAACTGCAACACCTTTCTAATAAATATTTGTCTAGGCGCTGTATGTTTTAACACTTCTTTTTTATTTATTGAAATACGTTAGATGATAAATATTGAAGATATTGCTGTGATAGCCAAGTAAACTACTATTTATTGCTTTCACATTATTATTGTTGTAATTATCAGTGTTAACAATGTCCTATAATTGTCGGCGATGTTTCCACTCAATTAGAGAAATTAGTGCAACACTCAGATAATAGGTGTCACATTAAATGGTGTATCAACGATTTATTTACATGTCAGTGCATGTATTGTCACTGATTAATGTATCTCTATTTTATGTTTCTACTAAATTAGACCTAATTAATTTGCTATTAAAGTTTAGAAAAAATATAGTATTTACCTTTGTGGTGGAAGTCACTTTTGTATTATTTGCGCTATAGTAATTTTTATTATCAGAATAAATCTATCGTGTTTAAATTTTAATTTATCTACGATCGTACAAAAGGTAGACGCTTTTTATATCATTTTTCATTGTAAAAGTGGCTTTTTAAAGCACTCGTGCTTTTTTACGTTTTTATTGCACGGTAATGTCTAATTTGACACATGAATATACCGGGTGTCTCAGACCACCCGTACCAGCCTTTTATTTCAACAACGCTTGGTCGAATGTAACTGGGACAAAAAATGTTATTACCAAAGTGAACCCAAGGAATCCACTGATGAATTTATTTTTTACCGGAATAATCCGGAAGTACCCGGAACCGGAAGTAACTTAAAAATTTCAAATGGAAACATAGGTCGAGTATGGTATTAATTGATAGGTCTTTTTAAAAGAAACAACTTTTATTAAAATGTTTTTTAAATATTTTGCATATTTACAAAAATAAACGAAAAAAACTAAATTGTAAATTAGTTATCCATTCAACACTAAATTTCCTCAAGTAGGCTTTGCTTTTTTGTTATGTCAAAATATTTGACGTTCGTGAATATTTGAAGTAAAATAAATTATTATTATAAAAGTATTGAATGTGTCAACATGGTTTTTACAAACCTCTAAGGTTTTGATGTGCTGATGATATTAGATGAACGGGTGTCTCAGACCACCCGTACCAGCCTTTTATTTCGACAAACAAAAAATACCAATTGTTTGAAAGTATTTTATTTAATAATTCAAATAAGAGTGTGAAAGTAAAGAAAATTATAATTAAAACAACTATTCAATTATTTATGGTATGTTCAAATTGCCTTCCTTCTTGATCAATACATCTTTGTAGCCGATTTCGAACATCGTTGACGGCCCGTAGTATCTCATCTTCACTAAGTAAACGGCAGATTTTCCGTATCCTCTTCTTCATATTATCCCTCGTGGTTGGAAGCTCTTTATAGACTAGGTCTTTGATACGTCGCCACAAGAAGTCAAGAGGCGTTATGTCAGGAGAACGAGGTGGCCATGGAAATGATCCTAGCCTTCCAATCCATCGACTAGGGAATAGGCGATCAACGGTTTAACGAGAAACTCTTGCGTAATGAGCTGGGCAACCATCTTGTTGCAAATACATTGTTAGACGTGTTGCATATGGAACGTCATCTAGAAAGTCAAAAAGAAAATTTCTAAAAAATCAGTGTATTTAGCTCCGTTTAATGAATCATCGAAAAAATGCAGACCCATTATTATTTGGTTTCCTAAAATACCACACCAAACATTAAGGGTCCACACGTGTTGATTATCTACTTCTCTTAACCAATGAAGGTTTTATTACTCCAGTAGTGAGCATTATGTAAATTAACAGCTCCGTTGCTTTCGAATATCGCCTCATCTGTACATAAAATTTTGTGATTGAAAATATAATTTTTATGAGACAACCATTCACAAAAATTCAACCTATCTTGAAAATCCTGCTCTTCAAGTTTCTGGTGTAGAGAGATATGATATGGATGGAATTTGTTTTTAAAACTCTCCAAGCAGTGGAGCGACTTATTCCAGCATCTCACTGGAAAATATCACCACTCAAAGGCAGATGTTTAATTTGTTGTTTAAAGAAAAACACTTCATTGCACGTTTAACTTCGTATATTAAATATTCAAATTAATAATTACAAATATTTACACGTATTTACAGCACGGTCAGTTTTATGTTTAAAAATGTTTAAGTTTAGATGTTTATCGCTTGAAGGTTAAAAGTATATTGCGTCTTAAAAAATTACAAAATATGAATGTGGAAATGTGTTTAGACATGTGGGGCGAAAGTCGCTGTTATTGGTCACTCGTATTTCGGGGGATGATCCCAAAATAGGTGGTAGTTGTCGTAACTCGTTCTGCAAGGCGCCGAAAAACATTTTTTGACTGATTGGCTCGTTGAGGGTATCGTTCAGCATGATAGTTTTGGCCGCATTCATCTAATATCATCAGCACATCAAAACCTTAGAGGTTTGTAAAAATCATGTTGACACATTCAATACTTTTATAATAATAATTTATTTTACTTCAAATATTCACGAACGTCAATTATTTTGACATAACAAAAAAAGCAAAGCCTACTTGAGGAAATTTAGTGTTGAATGGATAACTAATTTTCAATTTAGTTTTTTTCGTTTATTTTTGTAAATATGCGAAATATTTAAAAAACATTTTAATAAAAGTTGTTTCTTTTAAAAAGACCTATCACTTAATACTATACTCGATCTATGTTGCCATTTGAAATTTTAAAGTTACTTCCGGTTCCGGGTACTTCCGGATTATTCCGGTAAAAAATAAATTCATCAGTGGATTCCTTGGGTTCACTTTGGTAATAAATTTTTTTGTCCCAGTCACATTCGACCAAGCGTTGTTGAAATAAAAGGCTGGTACGGGTGGTCTGAGACACCCGGTATTATAGCACACATTTTCAACGAAAAACTTAATTTTTTAATAATTGATACAAATAACTAATAAACTATAAATAAAATATATAATACAAACGACATGGCAGATTTAAGAACTCTGAAGATTTCATTTAAGGCAAGTCGAAGCGATTACATTTTTCCATAAATAATAATGGCGGCCGACATTTGTGCAACTTGTTTACTGGTTGCTAAGTAACGCTTTCATTGGTGCACTGCGGGTAAAATATGTTTTCATTAATTGAATTATTGAAATGACATTGAAATATTAGTCATATAAATATATTCTTTGAAATCCTTTACGATCGAAGAAAAAATTTTGTAAGGCACACGTCTAACAAGTTTCTTTATTGCACTCCTGGCATTAAAAAACTCGCTCGTTCCTCGCTCGTGTTTTTAAACGCCAGTTCGTGCAATAAAGCATCACTTTTTACACTTGTACCATAATAGTTATTTAAGATATAAGTGTAAAAAGTGATGCTTTATTGCACGAACTGGCTTTTAAAAACACGAGCGAGGAACGAACGTACAAGATTACATTATTTTAAAATAGAGAGTGCAACAATATGAAATGCGGCGATTATACATATTTAACCAATATAAGTCAGTTAGCCTTAGTTTGCTGGAATTGTGCTCAAATTTAAAAATTCCATATATTAAAAGCATATTAGAATTGTGTACTATTTTGACTATTGGTTTATGGCAACGAAAATATACAGCGTTTATATTTCACAGTGTTTTATTCACTATAGTTATAAGGAAAATTAAGATTTTTGTAGCACACAAGCGTAGAGAAAAATGCTAGTAAGTGAAAGAACGGTGACATTGACAACTAAATTGGCGACGACAGCGAAGCATCGATCCATATACAGTCTAGTATATTTCTTTCTTTTATTCCTCCTCACGGAATACCATCTGCTGCAGTATAAGGCTTCTGTGACATTCTTCAAATTTTCGTCGTGGTATTGCCTTTGTTAATATGTCAGCAATCAACTCTTCGGCTTTGTATATGCAGCACTTATCTTTCCTCTCTGTATCACTTCCTTTATAATATATTGTCTGATATCTAATATTTTGATTTGGCGCTGATTATAGGATTTAAGGCCAATTTCTGTGCAGCTTGATTATCATTGTAGATTGATTTGTTTTGCTTATTTCCTAAATCAGCTTCTAATTTTGCCAGGTGTATTGTTTTTTGGACATTCTGCGAGCGCCATGTATTCGGATTCAGCATCTTCAATCCTTAAGAATGTTAACCTCAGGTTTCTTGTCCCTTTTTGATACTCGAGTATTCTTTTAGCAGATTTCCAGTGTTCTACACCACAGTAAGCATTGAATTGGCTGAGATAACTCACCGCATGCGTAATGTCAGGGCGTGTCGCCACAGGTAAATACATCAGGGCTCCAATCAAGTTTCTGTAAGATGAGTTGATATTTAAGCTTTTCTTTTTTTAAAGTTTTTACTCTATCTCTAGAGGTGTTGAGGTAGGCTTTGAATCTTGCATTTTTAATTTCTTTAGCATCTCATCAAAATATCTATTTGTTCTGGTCCATTGTTGTTTTTTTTTTCACATTTAAAATTTATTCCCAAACAGGATTTCAGTTCACCCAAGTTTTTCATATCAAATTTTGTTTTCAGAATTTTCTTTACTTCATTTCTTTTCTTCTGAGTAGGATATTATTAGGTTATCAACATATATTGTGATTATAATTTCATCTCCTCCTATCCTCAATATGTAAATACAAGCGTCTGCCTAGAATGGTTCAAAATCAATGTTCCTTAGTTCAGAAGCTAGTATTTTATAATATTGTCGTCCTGATTGTTTTAAGCCATATATGGCTTTTTAAGCAGACATACTTCATTTTTTTATATTTTCTCCATAATTGCTTTTGCTTTATTGAAGATGGTTAGGTCATCTTGGGCACTTTCTTGTACCATAATCTCGGTTATATATTTTTCCAAACAAGTTGGCATTTCAATTAGGATGGTTTCGTTTAGCTCTAAGTTTAAATATGCTGTTGTCCATTTGTACCAGCTTCAATCCTTTCTTTAATGTCTTTGTTATTTGAGATCTGGTAGAGCTTAATTTTTCTCTTGCAAATGTTTCATTATAATTAACACCAGCTTTTTGAAAATTAATAAAAAGACAAATATGATGTCCATGAGCGTTTCTGCACGGTGTTTTACAATAAATGTAAAAACTCCAGTTAACAGTTAAAACAACTACTCCCCGTACTACAGCACCGCCAGGCATTGAATGATATAACTGTTAACTGTCGTTACATGTTCAGCACGATGTAACAATTTTGGGGTGTTATCATTTTTTAACCGCTTCTCGAAAAGTGTTATGCAATGACACGTATTTCGCTGTATCACAGCTCATCAGTGAGCTATGTCATAAATTACGCGCGTCCTTTCTGTTGAAAGGCCGCTGCGAGAATGAATCAATTCCAAATAAAATTGATCCATTGCCGATGTTCGTATTTCGAGACGCGTTTAAAAAACGATATCACCACTGATAAACAGCCAGCTCTCAGCGTTTAAATATGCAAATTAAATAGTTTCGCTCATGAACATCATATTTGTATTTTTATTAATTTTCATTATTAATAACTGCACTACAAATTTTAATATTTAATTTACAGCTTTTTGGTTAAAACATTGTGCCACTAGTCTTGCCTCTTTTGTTTTAATGTTCTCTGATCCTATTTTTTTATTTAGTACCATTTTGTAGTTTATGATATGTTTGACCTTTTTATTATTTTCCAAGATTCATTTTTGATGTGTGATTTTACTTAATCTTTTATTGCAGTGTGTGAAATTTCATCATTTTCATTTTCTTCATTAGGATTATTTGTAACTGTGGATATCATAATTTCTTCTAAGTCATCTTTTACAAAGTAATCATCTATCCATATTGGCTATTTCTCTTCTGCTTCTCCTTCGAGTTGTATTATGGTGTCTTCGTCATCAATCATCAGATTGGTCGCATTCTTCATAATGGTCACTTTCTCGTTCTTCATGTTCTCTTTCAGATAATTCTTAATTTATAGGAAGTTATTCAGTTTCTTCAGAGTTTTGTTTATAACAAGGTTCGAGAGTCAGTGGAATGAATAGGTGAGTATCTTTATTTTCTTCTTTTTTTTTGTCAAAGAACATTCTTTTTAAAAATTTTACATCTCTACTAATGACTACTTTATTTGGACTCTATACCAAAATCCTGTAGCCTTTGATACTTTCTGAATTCTCTGTTGCAATACTCGTTTTCATTTCCGTCCGTTTGCAGTATTTTTATTTTAAGGTTGGTAAATTTTTCTGTCTTCTTCTTGTATTCTATAAGACTTCATTTTTATTTCAATGAAAGACACCCTGCCATAACGGCTGTATTCATCTATGAAAGTAACAAAGTATTTGTAACCAGCAGTGTAATCTTTCTCGAGCTTCTGTTTCTACTGTCTTTTCGGAAAAGGTAAGTTTGTCGTTTTACAGATAACAAGTTTACTGATAATTTTGGCATATATAGTGTTAATGACTTATCCTCTAATTTTTATTTGAGCAACTCAAAGATTTCTTCAGCTGATTCCATAGATAGGAATAAACTTTTGTCATTGCACATGTGTGAAGTACAACCGCTGTCTAGACAACAGTTCACAGTTTTATTAGTTTCTGCAGATATGCATGTTTGTTTTTCGTTTCACAATTCAGATTATTTTTATGTATATTGTACTGTTTTCTTTTGTTTTTAGTAGGATAATACTTTTGCTTTTGTTTCCCTCCATAGTACGATTTTTCTTCCTATAGCTCATTTTTCTTCTTTTTGCGTGCCCCACTCTCTTCTATAATTTTGATTTTAAATCATCAAGGGCGGGTAGTTTATCTTGTGATTCGATTGCTACATGAAAATTTTCGTATCTTTTCGGTAGGCTGTATAATAACATAATGCTTAGTGGGTCCTCGTTGATATCTATCTCCATATCTTTTAGTTTTTCGAGAAGGTCAATGAACTCATTGATGTGGTTTTCGCATTTTCTTGTGAAGTAATTTCTTCAAAAGGGTTGCTTCTTTTGCGGGCCCTTTGTTTTCATAAGCACTTTTCAAAGTAGTCCACACGTCTTGGGTGGTTTTGCATGAGTGATTTCGAGGGAAAGTTGTTTAAAAATAACACTTACGACAAACAAATCCTATCGATGATATTAATGGCACAGATAGACAACTGCATGCATTTTTAATAAATCTTAACGTAATTAAAATGTAAATAATTCACTCAACTTTTTCAATCTGAATATATAAATAGAAAACCCACAGCCGCATAATCATTTTATTGATGTCAATCAAATCAGAATAAAATCTTCAGCAATAAATTCATATGTTCATCGATTAGTAAATATCTTACTAAGCGAAGACGACATTCGCCGTTTGCGGTTATACTGCACACCATTTAATATTAAGTCCCAAATAATGAATCCAACAAATGTAAAGTAGGCAAAAAAAGACGGAAAGTTCGTAGCATTTCTGTATATTCCATATATAAGTCAAAATATAACAAAATAGTTAAATAAACATAATGTCCGGGTAACTCAAGTCATCAAGAAATTTAAAGAAGCATTTAATTAACAAGAAAATAGAGTCAATAGATCCATTACAAAAATGTCCGACATATATCAAATAAATCAAGTTAAGCCATACTAGTTGGTGCAAATATATTAACTACATTACTAACCTGTAATTAAGCTATAGTATCGTACCCATTGAAAATTTGGCAACAGTATACATTTCACAATCACAAAATCACTAACAATCTTTGAAATAGCGACCGTTAACTATAAACGCACACACGTTGACTACTTTGCTACACGTAAAATTATCTCTAGTTCAGTATTGGTATCATGCGCAGGTTATATCTATCTCTTTTCCACTCATATGAATCCAAAATCAGAGAATAATGCAAACACGAATCATAAACGCATACCTAGATAATCAACTTTTTGCGGCTAGTAAAAACATAAGAATGTGTTTACAACTCAATGGTAAAATCCATTTTCGAAAATTAGATGTGCTTCCTAATAACTGAAATAAATATAAAACATATTTAATTTTTTTAGTGTAATTTGTGTAAATGGCAATAATAATTGGTATTTTAACAAAGAAATGCAAATTAGGTAAAAAAGGTAAAAATTATGTTTTAATTATTGCATAAGGCTTTTGAAGTTTTAAAAACTTTTCGTAATTAAATTAAGATGTAATTATTCATTTAGGGCTTGAATTAAAGTAAATACAATTTTTTTTATTAGTTTCTGATTGGTCTGAAGCAATGCTTAACAATTTTTCAAACAAATGTTTTTTGTACAACAAAAATAATAATATGTGGTGTTATTTCTTGACGCCATAATCAGACGTTTATTCAAAATTAGTTGCCAATGCAGTTAATACAATAAAAATTACTTAAAGTTTACAATGTATTAGACTAATTGAAGAGGATCATAGAATTATATTTATGTTGAACTTTGACTCGCCCTTTCATTTGCTTACGCAAACGTTAGTTAGGTAATACAACAGGAGGTGTCAACCATTGCAGAAAAGTGTCTAAAATATCAATATATATATATATATATATATATATATATATATATATATATATATATATATATATATATATATATATTTCATACGCACTGTACAATAAAACAGCAAGTATCTTAAGTCATACATTTTCATCGTCCCTAAAAACATAAAACTTTTTATGTATTGAAATATTTATAAATAAATTCATATAATGATTAAACAGTTGCAAGATAACTCAATTCAAGCATACCTTTATAAACGGTGTTATGTATATTATCAAGGTGTATTTAAGTTGTATTAATATACATAGCATAAGGTATATTACTACATATATAATGATGTTTTGGAATTACCAAAATGCTTGAATACACCCATAACTACTATTTTATACTAAATATAGGGTAAACATTGGAACTATGTTATTGCGTTTACGGCAATATTGTTCTTGGTAAATTACATTTCAGTTAGTTTCCCGAGGTGAAATGTATAGTAATTCTAGTAAACAATATAGTAGCCTAAGGTCGGCATGTAATTAATCTCCAGTTCACGGAATTTGAGTATTGGCCAGAGAATTTCTATAAGAAAATGGGTGACGTGTTAAAGGGCGAATTCTGGAACTGCGGTGGTGAAAACATGTTCCAAGCATTAAAGGGGGAAAAGGGTGTAACTGGTTTCCATGTTGTTGTTCGAAAGTTATCCGCGAGTTTCATCAAGTTTCCAGTGGGGCCGCTTCTTGGGTTTAAATAATTGAAACTTCGCGACAAGCGGTCTCTATCTTTGTATTTGGGACTGACCAGTTTGTTGAAATTGAATTAGATTTTGTACAATAATAAGTTTGTTTATATTCTCTTCTATATTTGTATAATTATAGTCTTGTAAAGTATAAAAGTTGTTTAAACTAAAAACTAATTACATTATTAAATTTAAATTGTATAATTAAATATCATTTCCAATTTATTTTAGTAGGAGGACAGCAATTTAAATCACGTATGGCTCTAAAAATCAGCATAGTTTAAAGTGGATACATTAATAATACATTTTAAAAGGACTTGTACTAAACTTCTAAACATAATTTTCAATAAATAGTTTATAATTATTATTAAAGTTTTATTTGAATTCGTGATAAATTATTGTAAAGAAAGATTAACTGATTGATGAGAAACTTAATTGAAAATCCATATTATATTTAATTAGTTAATGCATATCCTTCACTCAAACAAACCACAGTATGGCGAAACAATTATAGCGAGTTAAATAAAAATTTAAAAATCAAACACTTTATTATTTATTATTTACATAGAAAAGAAAGGCATTTTTTAAAATAAAATATATATTAAAAAAATAAGTTTCGTTCTATGTAAATTTTATACTTGAATATAGAGAAAGTGAAAAATATAAATGCTAAAACATAAGTTATATATTTAAATTACACTTTACTTTCGTATTAATATAATACTTGCCTGACTTATATTTTATAAGTTTTTCTTTTTATTATCTGTATTTCAATTGAAATAATAAAGACATATAAGTATTTTAACTATTGATAAGGAACACTGTGTTCGAAGTGTATATTTAGTTAATAAAAACAAATTTGTGAAGAAAGTGCTAATATTTTGAATACAATTTACAATAAAATAATTCAAATTAATATTAAATATATAATAAATTTTTTCTATAAAAGATAACTATAATTTATGTTACTTTTTTAAATAAATAATTCTCGATTTTCATGAAATATCTAAATTTTCCCCATAAGACCTACGTAAAAATTTAGCACATGCAATAACTAAAATCCACTCATGCAAGAAATACTAAAATGAACATGCAATATTTTGTAATTTGTACAACAAAGGATTCAATGAAGTTGATGTTTTAATAATTGCACTTGTAACGATATCAAAGGTTTAAAATTTTAATCAACATTCATTCACACATGATGTACTGATGGTAATCAAAGTTATGATGAAATAGGCTGCCAATATATATGCTAAACAGGGTCAAAGGCCCGGCACATTATTTTTGTGCCGGAATTATTCCGAAACTTTAATACATTTTTTTTTATTTTTCGGGGAGCCGTAAAATTCGGCATTTACCACACATACCAGCTACGATTTTTACTTCCCCCTTTCACGGGTGTTCGCTGAATTATAGCGAATTTCCGAAAAAAAGTGTACTTGATTTACGATCGTAGACCGTTAGAGGTATTAAGGAGTTGAAGTGTGAATGGGACGATATCAATTTTATGCCATGGATTAACTGCATATGACACACTTATATTTCTAGGATTTTAGTATTTCCAATTTACCATTCCACCGTTACGTCATAAGTTATATCTGATTTAGCAAATAACACAAAAAGTGGGAATATCATATATACTTCTTAATTTGTTACAGAACTTTAATAATGTCCCTTTGTACATTTAATTTCACAATATTATATGTTTATAATTAATATGTCTATAAAAGAGTATAAATATATAGGACAGCGTAAACTCCCTATCGACAAAACTGTACGACGGTTTCCAGTACATAACGAACTGTATAATAACCTAACCCTACAAACTACTGTTAGTCATGTGCTCTTTAAAATTACTGGCCAACCTCTGGCCCAATTAAATTATTATTGAAATATAACAAAATATTATAATATATATTCTAAATATTGCCGAGTAATTACTATTAATGAAATAAATTATTACTGTGATAAATTTAAAAACTCAAATATGGTAGAACGTATGAGCAATTAGGTACAAATAATAATTCGTTTTATAATTAGTGTTATTGAATATAACTAAAATTGATATTAAACGATGTATACGAAATAAAACGAATAAATGTAAAACAAGTTTAAAATTATTTATATGGAATAAAATTCGATGTCAGTTAATAAAACTGTAATTACTTTACCGCAACAATGCAGCAATATATTAAGTTAATCAAATGAAATGAATTATACACGAAAGGGATTACTGTTTCAGAGTCTTCTTATCAAGCACGTGCACACATTATTTCTCCTGACTTAGCATGTTGTGATCAATACCGAAAATATATTATACCGGGTGATCAATGTAATAGGTCTAAAGCAAAAAAAAGTATTATGTACCAACTGATTAAATTAAAAAAGAAGTTCGTAGCAAGTACTTGACAATTTGTCAAAAGTTAATTTCCAGTTCGCATTGGTCTTCCGAGGAATAGGGTCGTGCGAAGTGTCGTCGTTAATTTAGTCGAAATAAATCAAGTGATTTACAATATGATATGTGGATTCGCAGGCGGTTTTGAAGAATTAAAAAAAAAAATCAAGTAAATATAAATAATAAATCTAGTAAGATTTCTAATAATCTTACATTGAGAGCGCAGATAAAAATATAGGTTCATTGCATCCAATGTCAATCTGAAAAATGTTACACCAAAGACATAAGCAACTCAATTGTTACTATTGATCGACTAGGATCAAACAGAATTTGTGTTCAATAACGTACAGCTATAAGTGCAAACAAATTAGTCGAATCCTCGTATTTAAAAGAATATAAGTATAATGCGTATATTCCCACGTATCTTACTAGGCGTATTGGGGTTGTTAGGGATGTAGATACAAATATTTCAAAGGATAAGCTAATGAGGTTTATAACCCCTTTAAACATTAAAGTTATTGCAGCAAGAAGGATGAAAAAGAAAATAGTAGTGGATGATAAAGATACATTCAAACCGACTCCGGTTATTATGATTATATTTTCAGGTCAACATTTACCGAGTAGAGTGGGAATTTTTGGTGTCTCTTGTCCGGTTTCTCCTTACGAGGGTAGATAGAAAAGTTTCCGGAATTGGCAAGAAAACGCAGTAATTAAATAGATTTTTTTTATTTTTCAACATAGTACCCTTGCAGGGCGATACACTTTTCAAAGCGTTGCTCCAACTTTTTTAAGCCTTCAGAAAAATATTATTTCGGGAACTCTGCAAAATAAGCTTTAGTGGCGTTGATGACCTTCTCATTTGACGTAAAGCGCTTGCCTCCGAGCCAAGTCTTCATGTTTGTGAACAAAAAGAAGTCGCACGGGGCCAGGTCTGGAGAGTACGGGAGATGCGGCACCACCTCGTAGCCCAATTCAACCAATTTAGCATTGGCGATTCGGGATGAATGGTCCGGCGCGTTTCCGCTGCAAATGAGGTCCACTGCGTGGTTCATCCTTGGTGTTCGTACGGCCGCGTTTGAACTCGCTCACCCAGAAACTAATAGTCGAAAATGAAGGTGTGGATGTGCCATGAACTTTCTGCAAAATATCTCGTATTTCCGTCGCCTTTTTCCCATCCATCCAGAAATGTTTGATGACTGCACGAAATTCGTTTTTATCCATTTTTGCAAAACTGCCTGACTTGCTTCACAAGATATCCTAGTAAACAAAAACGGAACGACGCACGTGTGTGAAAATTTGACAGCTTACCTAAAATAGGTTAGCCTTGACAACCATCATAACAATTTCACGATACGCGCACCATCTCTTGCCCATTCCGGAAACTTTTCAATCTACCCTCGTATATACAAAGAGTTATGCAGTGTTATACATGCCTCAGAGATGGTCATGTTTCTAATCAAGGCGGGAATCTAAATGTAAAAACTGTGGCGATAAAAATGAAAGTACTGCAGTGATAGTATTGTTATAAAATGTGTTCATTGTAATAGACCACATAAGAGCACAGACTCGAAAGCTTGCCGAGAATTTGAAAAACAACGCGCTATAAAAAATATAATGAGTACGGAAAATATTTCGATAAAGTAGTCACAAATAGCTATTCATCCTTAGTTACGCTCAATATTAGTAATATATAATAAAAGTAGTAGAGCATATCTGTTAGATAAAGAGACGATAATTAAAATTGTTGATTAACTTATAAATTTAACGTCAGGCAAAAGTTTAAATTCTATTATCTCTGTAGAAGAAGTATGCACTAAGGTTATGTCTGTCCTATTTACTAATTCTCATAAAAATGAATCTTGAAAATTTAAATATTTTACAATGGAATATTCGTTCCATTATAGCTAATAAATTTCAATTGATTAATTATTTACTAAATAATAATATTAACATTGCTTTTATATCAGAAACTTGGCTCAAACCAGACACATTTATTAAGTTTAAAAACTGTAATATTATAAGAAATGATAGACCGGATGGGATGGGTGGCTGCACGATCCTGAACAAGGAAACGATACAGTTTAATTCGATACAAATAAAATATGTACCAAAAAATATATCTTGTTGCGCGATGCCAATTAAATTATCTTCAAACAAAGTAGTATATTTAATATAACCTAAACTATTCAGATTGGTATGGATTTTTGTGTAATACTCCTTAATCATTTATATTAGGAGGTGATTTTAATCACCACCACAGCCTCTTGAGTTGCAGTTATACCTAAGGATGTCCCCACGCATACTGGGCAGCAATGGGATAAGAAGGATTACCGCCTTGCCAGATTCATTGATAGGCCTAAGTAGGTGAACCATAACTTTGCCATCAATTTGATCGCCGAGGTTCCCCCCAAAGCTTGCAAGGAGCGTATTGTAGGGTGTGATGGAGGTGGTGGCCCCACTGGCCATCCAAGGGTCTTCATTAACCTGGAAAGCCAGGGGACCATTCATGCGGTTATTGTGGTTTGCGCTTCTATTTAGATCACAGTCACTGAATATTATTAATTAATTAGTAGAAGATTGATAACTTAAATATATCAATACTGAATGATGTATTTGAAACCTTGGTTAGAAATTCTTCTGCTTCTGACATCACATTACCTTCAAAACTCAGTATGTTGGGAAGTATTAGAAGATCCAATGGGCTCAAATCACTATACTTTCATCTCTTCGTCAATAAATAATATAAGTAATATTTCAGTTACGCAAAAAGTGGAAAATTAATGAGCAAATATATGAGAATATTTCTTACGATATGTTTATAGACAGTACTAATGCAGCAGCAGCAGACTCAATTCCTACATATAATAAAACCCTAAGCAAAAGAGCTGCCCCCCCCCCTGCATGGTGGAACGCAAATTGTAAACAAGCTGTAGATCCAAGAAAATAAACATTTTTAAGATATAAAGAGTCTGCAACTACTGCTAATTTTATTGAATTTAGTAAAGCTGGTCCCAATTTCAAAAAAAATATTAAAGCCTCTAAAAGAGAAAATTTGAAATTGTTCTGTAAGCATTTAAATTTCTCTACTCCCATAAAAGACTTATAGAGCCGTGTTAAATGTTTTCAGAATTCTAAGACGCCAAAGAGACATCCAATAGATATTAATGACACATGGGTAAGTGAATTAGAAAATACAATAAATAAAGTACATGACACAGTACTCGATCAGGAAGACTTTTTTTACGGCCAAATTCGCAACCAACGAACTTGTAGCTGCTATCACAAATATAGTAATACTGCTCCAGGTATAGATAATATTCATTCAAAAATAAACTACAAATTTTTAATGATATTTGGCAGTCTGGAGAATACCCTAGTGATTGGAAGAAATTTGTTGTAATACCATTATTAAAACCAAATAAAGACCTCAATATCTCCAATTTTTATAGGTTAATCGCCTTATCAAGCTGCATTTTAAAAACGGCCGAGGGAATGATTAAAAGTCGTTTAGAGTGGTGGTTAGAATCCAAAGATATTCTACCAAAATTTCAATTCGATTTCCGTAAAGGCAAATCTACCCAAGATAACCTAATGGAACTAATTTCAAATATATACGAAACCTTTTCAGAAAAAGAATCTGTATTCACAGCTTTTTTAGATGTAAGTGGAGCCTACGACAATGTGTGTTTAAATATTTTACATAAAAAAATTATTAGCTCTGAATTTAAACCAAAAATTTGTTAAAAATATTTACTCCTTATTCTCAAATAGGGAGATATACATTAGAATTAATAAAATTCTTAGTGAATCCCGTAGATCTTCTCTAGGTTTATCTCAAGGGAGTATATTATCCGCATTGTTCAACAAATGAGCAACTTCAAAATAAAAATTTTACAATATGCTGAAGATATATTCATTTTTACACCTTGTAAAAGTTTTAATGAAGGAGCAAGTAATCTAGCTAAATTTATGGAGGATTTCGATGAATGGCTGTATAATAATGGCTTATCTGCTGCTGTTTCTTTAGTCAAGAAAGAGGACGCATTCCAAATTCAGTCCAAATGGGAAATCACCGTATCCCTGTTAAAAATGTTGTATCGTTTTTGGGAATATATTTAGATCAAAAACAAACTTGGAAATCACATATAGAATTTGTCACAGGTAAACTAGAGAAGGCATATAATTTATTAAGGTCGGTAATACTCTTCTTGGGGTGCAGATGTTTTAATTTCCCTTATGTTATACAAGGCATATATCAGATCGAACCTTAATTACGGTTGCATATTCTATGGCTCCTCTGCGAAATCAAATTTAATAAAATTGGATCAATGCCAGCATAAGTGTTTACGAAGTTGTTTAGGATTTTTACCATCTACCTCAATTATTGCTGTACTCTCAGAGGCAGCAGAATTACCTTTGTCATACCGCCGTGAATACTTATGTAGTAAAATGATTGCCAAGATTTTTTCATATAATCAGATATTGGGAAGCAAGTTGTATTGCAACACGATAAAATATCTTATCGATAGCTATTGGAAGAAGAAACCGCAATACCTTTTATATGAAACAACAGCCAACTTTTTCAACGTTTTCCAGAAAGCCCAAAAATTAAGCATTTTACCAATTTATAATATAGATTATATTGTCAATTTTATAATCCCGCGAGTGGCTACATCTGTCCAATTTAACAACATTCCATAACATTAATTATGAATTTCAATCTTATATTACCGACAAGTAGACTATTTTATTCAAATATTTTTTCGACAAATGGGATAGAGATTTCAAGAAGTCTGATAATGGCTCTTTATAAAAATGTAGTTAATACACCATATAAAAGATACTGGTTTCAAAACACTTCCAATGATAATAGTGATATCAAAACTATATGTAGATTAAAATCAGGGCGTAGGTTATGCAGAAAGTACTTAAAAAATTAAACAAAGTAGATAATTATAATGATACATGCGATTTCGGTGTCAATGTTCCATTGTATAAATTTTTGATTACAATAAAATGTAGAATTTAATTATATCGTATGTTTGGTTCCAATGTGATTTTACATATTATCCGTGGTCTGATTCCGTTTGTCTCTAAGTTAGCCACACTGAAGGACACATAGGTCTGAAGGAAAGTGTCCTAATTAGTTAGTAGCTGACTATCTGGCCAAGACCAAGGTCAAAAAAAGGTAATTTCTTATAACAAATAAGTGTTTGTTAATTTAATTATTAACTATATTTATAGTAGAAATACATCTTTATTCGTTTATACATCAATTTTCGATGGAGATAACAAAGACTATTGTTAACTATCCTTCTCCATTAGAACCTCGTTTTTTTGTACCCACAATACCCACATGCGCATGAAGATATTTCCGGATTTTATTGGGTAAATAGTAACTCTTGTTTTGTTCCATATTGTTTTTATTTTTATTTTCATTTACCTTACACGTGTTTCGGTCTTCGCAGACCATTATCAAAGTTAAACTTTGGTTTACAGGAGAATGGCATAGATGTCGTCTTGTTTTTGATACAGGTAGTCAAGTGAACATTATTACAACAGCTTTGGCGCAGAGTTTAGGGTTTGCGCGAGCTAAATGTCCATATGAGCTCACAGGCGTGGGTTCTTTATCTCTTGGACGGTCGCAAGGGATGATTACTTGCAGCATCGCCCCAACTAGGGACATTCAATCCTCTCTTAGTTTTCAGGCTGTCATATTACCTCGTATAACAGCGGACTTGCCTACGGTGAACATAGTTCCCGAAATTAAAAATCGTTTCACTCGTTTAGAATTGACAGATCCGGACTTTGATAAAATCGGCCCCATTGATTTGCTTTTAGGGGTCGGAGCCACATTCGATTTGTCACCGGAAGTACCAAGCCACATAAAGGGTCTACCATCAGCTGTTCTCACTAAACTTGGTTGGGTCATAATGGGTTCGTTACCTATTCTCGATAATGCCAACAAAAATTCTTTATCGGTTGTTACAATGCTGTCGAATATTGATTCGACTATTTCATTGGATAAAACTCTTCGTGCGTTCTGGGAAACCGAAGAAGTTTATACTGTTCCGACGACAGCACCAGAAGATTCGGCTTGCGAACGCCTTTTTTGTGATACAGTCACTCGGGATTGTAATGGTAGTTTACCTTTTAAGGATGCTGGACCCCGATTAGGATGCAATCGTTAGATTGCACTCAAGCGTTTTTTTAAAGTTGGAGAAACGCTTTCGAGTTGATCCTACGCTGCGTCACTTGTATTCGGAAAATATTCGCGATTATGTATCACAGGGACATCTAGTTCGTACAAACAATTTTGTGCCCTACATACTCACACACCATGCTGTGATGAAGCATAGTTCAACTGAGTTGAAACTTCGCGTCGTTTTTAATACTGCTGAAAAGGATCTGAATGGAATCAGCTTGAATGATACTTTACTGAGCGGGCCTAAGTTACAGTCTGAAATAGAACAAATTATAACTCGTTTTCGTTTGCCGAAAATAGCTCTTACTTGTGATATCAAGCAGATGTTTAGAGAAATTGAGGTACATCCGTCAGATCGTAAGTTTCAGCACATATTTTGGCGATTTTCAGAGGACGAACCTGTTCAAGAATGGGAACACACCCGTGTGATTTTTGGTGCCACTTGTAGTCCATTTCTAGCTCAGCGTGTCTTGCAGCAGTTGGTGAAAGACGACGGACATAAATTTCCCGCAGCGCTGGAAAATTCTGTTTATGTCGATGATATCTTTACTAGTGCAGATACAGAGTCGGGTGTCACAGAGTTGCGCCACCAATTAATTTCGTTGTTAAAATTAGGTGGATTCGAACTTGGAAAATGGGCGCGTTCTCAGGACACCTCTCCCATTAAGGTTTTAGGTTTAAATTGGGATTCCAAGAATGGTAACTTTTGTTATAAAATTCGAATTGATAATGAAAAGGCAAGTAAGCGTGGTATACTTTCTAGAATTGCGAGGATTTATGATGTAAATGGTTACCTCGCGCCCTTCGTATTTGCACTCAAACAATGGAATCATATTGTAGAAGAGTTGCCATTATTAGAGAAAATCACTGTATCACGTTATATAATGTCCTCCGCGATAGTTAAGGCGCGACTTATTGGCTTTTCGGATGCCAGTTCGCTTGGAATGGGTGCCGTGGTTTATCTACGCCTGGAAGTTGGTTCACAGGTCAAGGTGAATATCGTTGCCGCTAAGACTCGTATTGCACCCTTGAAAACTTGGACGATTCCTAAATTAGAACTGGGAGCTGCTTGTTTGCTGTCGAAGTTTTGGCTTCAGTTTAAATATATCGTCGCTAGTATGCGATCGTCCCATTTGTTTTTCGGATTCAACCACTGTTCTTGCGTGGATAAAAACCTCGCCTCATCTGTTGAAAATATTCGTCGCTAATCGTGTGACGCAGATTCATGAACGCGTATAAGACGCACTTTGGAGATTTGTTCCTGGTAAAGATAATCCAGCAGATGCCGCTAGTAGAGGATTATTACCGTCCGAGTTATTGGAATATTCGCTTTGGTGGAAAGGACCGAACTTCCTCTACGAGAGAGAAAGTGCTTGCCCTAAGAATTTATTGGAAACTTTCTCGAAATTACCAGAATTAAAGGAAAGGGTGGTTCATCTGTCCGTTTCTTCCTCAGAAAATTCGGAATTTATCGAAGTAATTAATCGTACTTCCTCCTTAGTAAAGTTACAAAGAATAATTGCGTACGTGAAACGCTTTGTATTTAATTTAAAATCTAGGATTCACAAAATTCAAAATAATAAGTTGTCTGTGGGTTCTTTATCTGCTCGAGAATATTATGACGCATTGCAATTCGTTGTTAAAGTGACTCAGACGCATTATTTGAGCGCTGAGATCGCCTTTATTGATAAAAATCAGTTGTGTTCTAAACGCTATCGTAATTTGTCTCCATTCCTCAACCACCAGGGTTTCGTCATGGTGGGGGGTAGATTAAAATGGGCAAGAATTCCTGAAGGGGCACGTCATCCTTTGTTGATTCCTCGAGAGAGTCGGTTGGCAACCCTACTTGTCGATTATTTTCATTTATACTCGGCGCATGGTGGACCGCAACTAGTCCAGTCATTATTACATCGTAATTTTTGGATTCCTAATGCGCGTGACTTAATTAGGAAATGTATTTTTCGTTGTTTGATCTGTTACCGTTTCCAAGCCACTCCCATACAGCCTCAAATAGCGGATCTCCCGAACTACTGTGTACAACCCAGCCGGTGTTTTTCGCATACGGGAATTGACTTTGCAGGGCCTTTTTTTATTAGGGTGTCCAAATTACGTACTGCTAAATCGGTTAAGTGCTACCTCGCGCTTTTCATTTGTATGGTAACCAAAGCCATACATTTGGAAGCAGTAACCGATCTCACTACAAACGGTTGTTTGGTTGCCTTGGATAGATTAATCGCCCGTCGCGGATTACCAAAATGTATCTATTCGGATCAGGGTCGAAATTTTAAAGGAGCCGCGATAGAAATATCAGAAATCACACGTTTTTTGGAAGCAAGTAATGAGAAAATTGCTCATTACTTGGCCGAACGGAATATTGAATGGAAATTTAATGCGCCTTACGCTCCCCATTTCGGCGGGCTATGGGAGTCGGGTGTCAAATCAGCGAAATATCACTTCAAACGTATTGTTGGATCGCAAATTTTGACGTATGAAGAATTCGTTACCGTGATCACTCGGATCGAAGGAATATTGAATTCAAGACCGCTTTGCGCGCTTCCCAATTCTCCTGACGACAATTATTTAACGCCGGGACATTTTTTGATTGGCGGTCCCATTCATGCTAGGCCTGAATTGGATGTATCGGAAATTAGCGTTTCGAGACTCGGTAGGTGGCAATTGACTACACAACTCGTACAGTCGTTTTGGAAGCGTTGGAGTGTAGAATATTTGCATTCGCAGATGTGTCGACCAAAGTGGGTTAAATCATCGAATGAGCTCGCGGTCGGCGATCTTGTTTTTTGGTATGCGCCCGGAGTTCCCCCTGCGCAGTGGCCAAGGGGTAGAATCGTGCATTTGTTACCAGGTAAGGATAATGTTACTAGGGTGGCTCGCGTTCGGACAGCGATCGGAGAGATCATCAGACCTCTAACCAAATTGATACCACTCCCTAAGCATTAAATTGTAGCCCTTTCCTACTTTCCCTTTGAATTGTCGTTTTACGAAACCTTTTATTGTCCTAGTTCATGTTTGATTCGAATTCGTTCCGTAAAGTTAATATTTAATGTTCATTTAATTTCTTGGCGATAAGGCTACTTGTTTTCAAAATTTCTTAATTTTGGATGGAGGGTTATGTTCGGTGGAGATAACAAAGACTATTGTTAACTATCCTTCTCCATTAGAACCTCGTTTTTTTGTACCCACAATACCCACATGCGCATGAAGATATTTCCGGATTTTGATGGTCAGCAGTGATCGCGAGAACATATTCGTTTTGTTTCGTCGGGCAGAGTAACCCAGAGTTAATTCCTTGTTAGTCAGTTTTATTTATTTCCACCGCTAGTAGAAATCGGAGCCCAATATTTATAATTCGCGAGTGGCCGAAATTGTTACGGTCGACCAGGTGGATTCGCGGCAACCAAAAGGTTCATTCGGACACCGCAGGACAACCCGACGAGTCCTTACAACCCTATATGGTTTATGTTGGAAGAAGAGAAGAGACGACACAGGTTAGTGTGGGTTCCATTTAGCCATCTCCCCTTATTTAACCGTGAATGGTCTTCGTTATATCAGGCCGGAAACATTCCCAGCCCTCCTTTGAGGGATCGAAAATTCTTGTCGTTTCCGGATACAAACGATTTTGCACAAGAAAGATATTCAACGCTATTTATTGAGCAGAGAAAGACATTTTTTTCTTTTTAAATTATCCTTATCTCATGTAGGTGTTTGCTGGGTTAATCTTAGCTGTTCTCCAAGCTTTTTGTCGAATTTTCAGCAAGCATTTTACTTCTTTTTGAATTTTTCATATCTCATGTAGGCATTTTAAAATCAATTGCTGGGTTATTCCCAGCTGCTCTGCAAACTTTTCTGTGCTTGTGCTGACTTTTCAGCAAGCATCCAACTTCTTTATCTAATCATTGTCTAAAACTAAACCCAAATGCGTACATATTTTACGATGCAACGCCTCTGCTTTTTGCTCTCGTAGTATTTTTTTGATTGGAATTCGTAAAGAATGTAGTGTTGGATATGCACCTTATTTGTTGCTATTTTTGTACTTTGTACTGTTCTTAACTAAATTCTATTATAGGCTTTGAGGCGTAACACTCATTTTTAATCACACTATAAAATCAAATGTTTATAAAAATTAATTTCTAGACTACTTAAAATAATTTAGATTATTCATTTGTACACCTAATAGTTTTGTTATGGTGGCAGGTATATAGTTTACATATAATTGGTACAGTATCTTTTATACAGAGAATCTTTAAGAACAACAAAGTCATAATTTATCAGTTTCAAATAATATTAACACATACATTGCTTTTTAATAAATTTGTCCGTTGTCTAGAATAAAATTAAACACTAGATTGGTACCAAGAAACAGTAATTTGAATTCAGAAATTTATGACTTTATATTTGTTTTTTCCCAAAATGACGTTTAAAAATAATTTCACAAGTTAAAATAAAACTCAATAATTATTAAAATAACGAAAACTATTAAAAAACACATTATATTCTCTGAAATCTTGTTTTTTTTTATTTCTCTATTCTGATGTTTTACATTTTTATTATTTTATTTTTAGTGGGGCTTTAAAAAGACTACAAACTCTAAATACTCCGTACTATTTATGTAATGTATTTTAAATATTACATAATTTTAATGAAAAATACTTCAAAATTAATACGTTATCCAATCATATTAAAACAACCATCGTTTTTCTGCTATATCAATAATTAATATAATAAAACAGAATATATTAAAATATTGTACAAAAATCGTGCAAATCCTGTACTGAATTTATTAGTAAATACTATCAATTTAATACGGATTTAGGAATTATATTTCTAAAATGAATGAGCCAACGTCATGACTTACAAAAAAACGAGTCTGGATTTTCTCAACTGGGGAGTTACAACTTTCTACAATGTGAAATTAAAATTCTTACGTTCCTCCGCTGAAACATATTATTATAATGAAGTGTAATTGCCGTGGAAGAAAGTGGAGCCCATCCTCGAGGGAAATAATAGGAACTCTGAATATTTCATCCTGCCAGGCTTTTAATTAATGAACAGTCACAAAGGCGTACATTATTAAAAATAACAATTTTATTATTTTTGCAGAAATAACTTATATTGTTATACGAAAGTGCATTTGAAATTAACAAGGTGTGGAATAGAAAACTACTCAACAAGGTTAATTTGAATAAGAAAAATATCGCCAAGAGAAATATATATCCAAATTAAATTTATAGATAGGATAGCCAACTTAAAGTAATATTATTTTAAATTAGTGGTGAATTCCGAGACAGACGTTTTTTATACTCAAGTTTAATTGAGTCCGTATTTGCCATAATATAAAATAAACTTAATATCAGTCTGCGTACACTCAATTAGGAATGAATAAAAACACTGTCAGAAACCTGGAGGGAATTCGTACAATTACAAGGGAATATAACGAATATTTACAATTACGCACAAGCAAATAATTTCTGAAGCAAATAATTTAACTAAATGGTTGTAGATGTTATTGCAATAAAATACAAGTCTACAGTATGACACATAAAGGTACAAACTTAATGCAATTTACTAATTAATTGAAACACATAACGTGATTCTTCGTCAATTAGTTTAATAACACAGATGCATTATCTCATATAAATACAATTATATAAGACCATATTGCTATTTAATATTTTTAAATTAGAAAACTGCAAACTAACATATCATAAAAATTTATTTTTAATAATTATTATATTATTAAAAATAAATAATAATATTTATTCACATATTCACATTACAACATACAATTACTATAAACTTAAAACTATCTCTGTTAAATATTGCTGACAGTTTCTGTAAAACTTACAAAAATATATTTTTATTAAAAATAGTTTTTATTTATTATCTAATTGGTTACGTTCACTATTGATGGTTTGAGTTTACGAGAAATGTTTTGAAAATGACACCATAGTTATTACTTACTAACTTTAGTGTTATTTTCAATGGTCAAGTTGATGAAATTATTTAAAAAAATAATAATACATACCTTATGTTTTTAATATTTTTGATTATATTTTAGCTGCGGAAAAATCCCAATTATTATGAAAATTAAATCTGACTTAATTTAGAAAGAGCGGTTTAAGAAAATAATCACAGTTAGTATTAATAAAATTCTTACGAAAGAAAATATATTACTAATTATGAAAAGGTTTATACCTATACAGGTAATTAGATTTAATTAAATTTCTTAGTTTTTTTAATAAAATATATTAATAAAAAAAAAAAAAAAAAAAAAAACAAACCTTTATTGGCATCCTTTACAAACATATATACATATATACATCAAATAAATCATAAATATACTGTAACACTATTCCTCTTATCTCAGTCCCCCTTTCTTCGGATTTCTTTTTCCCAACCCACTCTTATCACAATCTCTACGCCCGCCCCATTCTCTCTCATCCATTCCTCTATCCTTTTCATTCCCCCTATCCATTCATCACGCACCTCCTTGCACTCTTCGCCTAGATGGCTCCATGTGTCCCTTCCATTCTCGCACAACGCACACCTACCATACCGTTCCCCCATCCATACCTTCCTTCCTCTTTCGTCCGATCCACATCTAGCTCTTGCCAGAGTCACTCTCTTGGACCTTGTCCACTCTGCCTTTAATAGATACTCTGGCACCCTTCCATACACCTGCCATCTTCCATACATTGGGTTGTACCCACTCCTTACAATACTCTCTTGCCGTTCTTGCGCTTCCACTTCCATCCATTTTTCTCTCATCCAAGCAGATACATTCACTCCCTGCTCCAGCTAATCGTTCACTACAGTTTCCGCCATTCCCGCTCTTTCATACATTTTTTTTCTTTCCAATCTCCATTTACACTCTCCTACCCCCACACACGTTTTCCATACCTCTTTCACCAATCTCTCACTATTGCACGTACTCACATTCATCTCATACCTAGACACTCTTTCCATGGCCTCTACGTGCATACTATACCGATTTGATTCCTGAAGCAGAATATACCTAGGAGTTGATCTCTCCACTCCTAGTAGCTGCTTCAGGAACGTCGTCTGCTCTCTCTCGATGCAATCATACTCTTTCATTCCCCACGTTTCCACACCATACATCAATATTGATTTCACGCACGCATCCCACAGTTTACACGTCATGAGGAAGTTTCCCTCTACCAGCTTTCCCCACTTCTCTTTTACGATGCACCATGCCTTCCTTGCTTTCTGTTGTAAGTATTTGACGTGCTCCCTGTATCCCCCACCACTCGTAAACACAAACCCCAGATATTTAAATTCTTTTACTCTCTCAATCACTTCTCCTTTCCATTTCAATTCCTCCACTCGCCCTTCTCTTCCTCTATTCCTAAACTTCATCCATTTTGTTTTCTTTACATTCACGCATAAACCCCTTTTATCCATATACCTCTCAACTCTTCCTAACATATCTTTCATCTCTCCCAAGTCTCTCGCCAGTAGCACTATGTCATCCGCGTACGCCAACATCCATACTTTCATTCTCCCAATCACTACTCCGCCCGCCTGCCCTTTTCTTAGCACCTCCTCTAGCTCACTCATATATATATTAAATAACAAAGGGCTGAGCGGGCATCCTTGTCGTACCCCCTTCCACATCCTAACCTTGTCTGACATATTCTCCCCCACTTTCGCTCTCATCCATGTCTCTCCATACACCCTTCTCACCCATTCCACAGTCACCGTACTCACACCTCTCCTCTTCAAACATTCCATCAATTTCTCCCTAGGCACAGAATCATACGCCGCTTTCAAGTCTACAAATACCGCGTATACACTCTTTTTTTCCTCTAACATCCTCTCAACCACCCTTGCAAGCGTAAAGATTTGATCTCGCGTTCCCCTGCCCTTTCTAAATCCGCCTTGCGTTTCCGGTAATAATCCTTTTTCCTCCACCTCTTCTTCTAGCCGGTTCTTTACCACCGTCATGGCAATCTTGTACCCGGTACACATGATTGAAATTCCTCTGTAGTTTCCAATCTCTTTTTTGTTGCCCCCCTTGTGTACCGGGCACATTACGCCTACTCGCCAAGACTCCGGCAGTTCTGACTCGCCTCTCCACATCCTGTTCAACAAAACTCCGAACTGCTTCTTCCCTTCTTCTCCCACTATCTTCCACATTTCGGCCTTCAACCCATCCAGTCCCGCAGCCCTGCCTCTTTTAATTTCCTCAAAAGCCCTTTCTACTTCTCCCTCTGTAAACACCTCCACTTCATCTATGCGTTGATACTCTCCCACCCCTGCCGGCTCCCCACACATACTCTCACAGTGTCCCACCCACTCTGCTAATGAGATCTCCTGCTTTATTGTTTCGCCTCCTCTCCTTAATATCGACCACAATTCCTTTTCATTTCGGCACCTCCTCATCTCTGTTTCTATTTGTTTGATTGATTGTAGCTTCTTCTCCTCACACATCTTATTATATCTTGTTCTTTTCTGCACCACCAATCGTTCTTCACCTCCTCCCACTCTCCAGTCTCTGACTGCTTTTCTTACTTCTCTCTTTGCCTCAGCACACTCTACATCGAACCATGGGTGATGACCTCTACTTCCTCTTTTCACTCTGTACCCACATCTGGCTATGGCCCCTTCCATCTCTTCCATGGTCTTAATATCTCCCCATTTAATCTTTGCCAGTTGAAGTCTCATGCTCTCCAATTCTCTTCTTCCATCTGCTATCTTCCAGCTATCTCGTTTCTGTCCCTTGCTCTCAAACTCATCCATCCATATTTCTGTAGATATCGGCCAATGGTCCGATCCTAGCACCTCTTCTATCTCCATTTTTTTAATTTCTTCTCTGTCTATCCCCTTTACTAACACATAATCGATAACTGATGATCCTTGTTGCCCCAGGTACGTCTTTTTCCCCTCCCAATCACCCTCGGTGCATCCATTTAATACATCCCACCCTTCCTCCAAAATCCAGTCTCCCAAGTTTCTTCCTTCTTTATTAATATGCTTGTCTTGTGATCTCCTCCGTATCAATTCGCCTTGATTATTTACCCCCCCAAATCTTTCTCCGATCCTTGCATTAAAATCCCCTCCCACTATACATCTATTTCCCTTGCTCGCCTCATCCTCTATTTCTTGTCTCACTTCTTCCCAGTTGTTATTTACGTATACTGTCCCAATTCTCAGATGTGTCCTTCCCTGCTGACACTTTATCCATACCACCCCTTCCACCTCCTTTTTATATTCCATATCTCCGCTTTGTAGCCCCTCTATTGTTCCCACGATAATACCCCCCTTTGCTCTTCCTCGATTTGCCTCCTTAGTTGCCCCTCTCATTACCCATTTAAACCCCGCAGGTAACTTTTCCCTCACCCCCTCCCACTCCTCTTCTACCAGCCACGTTTCCACTATCCCTACTATATCCTTTCCTGTTACCCACTCTTCAAAATCTTTCTGCCACTTCTCCCCCCTACATTTTGATTTTATCCCCGCCACGTTCCAGAACCCCAGTTTTAAGAACCCCACGTCTTCCCCATACATTTTTCTTCTTAGTTTTTTTCAATTATTTCTTTATATTGATCTTTCACCTCATTCCATAATAGACATTTGTTATCAATATCCAGTTTACCATATCCCACTTTCACAAACTTTCCTCTTCTTCTCTCTTCTCTGGCTACTTTTCTCAATTCCAACTGCATATTCCTTTCTTTCACCGTAAGATCATTATCAATATACACATCCGTACCTCTAAGCTTCTTTGCATTTTTCATTACCTTAATCTTATTCGAAAAGTCCTTCATCCTAGCTAATATTGTTCCTTTTTTCATTTCAAAGGCATCTTCCACCTCGACATCTATCTCTAGTTTCTCTTTTATCACTTCTTTGATGGATTTAGATATATTCTCTCCCTTTATTACTACATTTCTTATTACAATATTGTTGCGTCTGCTCTCCTTGTCCCTCTTCTCTTCTTTTTCTTCTAGCTCTATTATCTTGCTGCGCAAATCTCTCTTCTCCTTTTCCCACTCCTCCTCCCTTCTTTTTACGTCTGCCTTGAATTGCACTAGCTCCTTACTAACTGACTCTACCTCTCTTCTCAGCTTTTCATTTTGCTCCTTATTCTGTTCGAATCTTTCTTTCATCTCCTTTCTCATCTCCTTTAATTCTTTTAGTATTGCCTCCATCGAATTAAGTTTCTCTGGTGTTCTTGTAATAATTTTACTTTGTCTAAAAATTAAAGCTTCGTCGTCTGTCGTCTCGAAGCTAGTTTCTTCTCTTCTCCTTTTATCTTTCTTTTTCCCTCCCATATGCTTACTGAAGTAGAAAAAGGGAAACACAGGAAGGAAATATAGACTAATAAACAAATACAAATTAGAAGAAGAAGGAAAAAAAAATGTTCAGGGGTCTGGGATCGAACCCGGGCGGTTTCGACACGAATGTCTTAAGTGACCTCGCTCCACGCACTGAGCTATATTGACCACAGTTTTCGGATTATTCACGTTCCGCACTTAATGTTCTTTCTAATAAAGCATGATAACACAGTCGGCGCTAGTGTTCCTTATAATATTTGAGGTTATCTCCGCTCTACACACATTAACCGCAATAATTACTTAACAATAAGTAAGTCGCTTGGAACAACAGTCAAATGTGGCTCTAAGTGCTTCACCTGTACTTGATAACACCAAATACACAATTTCACACTGTTTATTCACACTAACTATCAAAATCAAAATATCACTCCAACCACAACGGCAACGTCTACTATTAAAACTAGTGATAATATATTAATACATAATATATTAATACATAATATTAATATAATTATTATAAATAGTAATAAAATATTGTTGATATTTTTCGCAAAGGAATATTGAAAAGTAAATAAAAACCTAATAAATTAAATATTGTATTGTGGTTGTGAAATTATTAAATATCAATATATAATTAACAATTAACAATTAACACTTACCCTTACTAATTAGCTAATTAATGTAAATTATGTTTATGGTGCAATAAATGAAATATTGATTGCATCCTAATTATATTATACTAGCACCTGCAATGACAGAATAATTATATATGAACTACGGTATCTTTACAATTGTAGCTCCATTTATTATATCCGATTATACAAACATAATAGTATTTTGCTAAAAAAGTTTTAAGAGTTAGTGCGTATACCATATAGGAAAAACTCTGATAGTCATAAATTATCGTGTGCTAGGTTTAAAGTTGTGTGAAATTGAAAAGAAATTTCTATTATAATTCTAGCTCTAGACTAAATTTAAATAATCTGCTGAAGAGATGAATTTTTTAGAAAAATATATGGGATATTAACATATTAATAACATTGAATCTGTTTAATAGATTTTTCTGATTATGCCAGTTATTTATTTTTCACTATTATTATCAGTAATAACTGTGGTTTCAAACGTACTACTAAAATATCTATAATAATAATAATCTTTTTTTCAAAGTGTCATTTACAAAAATATACAAAATGAAATTGCGTCAATGTTGTCTTATAGTACCTAACTAATTACATAATTAATACTACTATATTAATAATTAATTTATGGAAAGTAGGACCTTAGCAAAATATAAATCATTTAGTGGTTAGCAAAATGAGGTTTTAAACCGAAGTTAATTTTGATAATCTAAAATTTTCTTTACTTAACTGGTATTTCATTAATAAAATGTATTAAAATCCTTCAGTTAGTTGTAGAAAATTAAATAATAATTTAAAATTACGAAAACATTTCGTGAATCTACAACAGTGAGTATGAGACTACGAAACAAATTAATTTTGAAACAACTACTTCTTATACCTTGACAGACATTTAATAATACAAAATTTATTTCCGTGTTACTATCAAAGCAACACTAATTTGAATGAATTTGTTTACTGTTGAATAATTTAATTTAATGAAATCAGTTCAAATTCAATTTTTGTTAATAAATTTTCATGTTATAGTCACATTTAAACAATCTAAATTACATTTGATCATTTATTAGATTATTCAACAGAAATAATTTCATTCAAATTAGTGTTGCTTTGATAGTTGTTTAAATTTCATTTAGTTGCACCATGAAGAGTTATGCAGAATAATACAATAATTTTAGCTTAAATATTCTACAATAAATAAATAAATAATGATTTAAATGAAGAATGAATTGATGTAAAAATATATAACGTATAAAATTTAATATTTGAAGACTATCAAGTTATAAATTTGTATGCAAATTTTCTATCGCAGTACTTTTTTACTGCACAAACTATTTAGTAACTGATAAGGTTATACATGCCGTAAATATCATCATAGTATTACAGAATTCTCATTAAAAAAACAACATTATGCAGCACGAAAATCTTCAAATATTTTACCTGTCTATATTGTCTAAATTCAAATATAAAATTATTAACTATTCAAATGGTATAAATACATACCAAATCAAATATACGTGCAAAATTTATAGATTTTATTTAAAACACTACTAAAGATCCTCCAGGCATTGAATTATAAAACTGATGTCTGCTGTTTGAAAACACATTCAACACAATGAAGCATTTTATTTTCTTATCAATTTTTTGTTTCCGTAGATGTTTCAATTTTGCAAATAACGGTTATAATAACACGTTAATAGATAAGTTATTGAGAAAGAAAAAACCAAACGAAATTCTTAAAAAAATGTATCCACCACAACAATATAATAAATGGTGATGTGGCCATCATAGTACTTTCCCTATATTTTACTCGAAAACTATGAGGTTTGCGCAAAAAAACTATTCTTTATAATTTGTTCAGGCTTGAATTCTCTACAACTATTTGTTATATAAATTTCATGTAGCTTCAATAGTTTATTAGCAATTGCCAAAAAATTCCAAAATTTTCAATTTTTAATTTTTTTCTCGGAAGTTAAGAATTTTATGAAAAACATGTTTTAATAAAAGTTGTTTAGTTTTTTACGTTCTTTAACTTTTGTTTGAGAAGTTTCATAATATTTTGTATATTTAGAAAAATATCGGTAAAAAACAAAAATACGCCTCGAGTAAACATCCACTTCCGGTTTGTGAATCTCTACCAAAAGCTTTTCAGCTCCAGTTTTTAACGATAAAACCTTAAGTTTAAAGTTTCATCTCAATTGGATCATTCGTTTTTGAGATACAGCGCCCACCGACAGACAGACAGACACACACACACACACACACACACACACACACACACACACACACACACACACAGACACATAATTTTTTTTTCCAGAAATTAGTTTTTTGGGTTCAGGGGACCCCAAAACGGATATTTCCGCATAGAAAATTTTTCAAAAAAAAATCACGAAAACAATACTCCCCCTATATACTACGTGTATAGGGAAAGTAAAAATGGTATAAAATCGGTTTCGGGAGTGAATTTAATATTATTTGAACTAACACTTTAAATATTGGTAAACCATTAATTCATAACAAAACAAATATAAAAATTGACAAAAAAATGTTGTATATATGAGATCCATTGTGGACAGTGCGATGCAATTTATATTGGCCAAACAGGAAGATTTTTTGGAGTGAGGCTAAAAGGACATAAAAAATCAATCATGGACAACAAATATACCACTATTAAGAATAAAGAAAACACTTTTACTTTTTTATACCACTTTAAACTTTATTTTTCAGTGACTAGTTTCGACTACACGGTAATCATTATCAAACGAAACTAGTCACTGAAAAATAAAGTTTAAAGTGGTATTAAAAAAATAAAAGTGTTTTTTTTATTCTTAATATTGAAATGTACTACCAAGTGAACGCAGCTAAAATCCAAGAACGCATATACCACAGGTTTTGCCAAACATTGTATTGAACAAATGCAATTTTTTCGACGCAAAAGAATTCATAATTGTATATTCAGGTAATAAAGGACGGTACTTAATGCTGAAGGAGGGATTATAAATAAAAAAGCTATAAAATATACAAATAATAATGACAAGATTTGGAACCCCCCGATTATGGCATCCCTTATTACCTGACTGGGAGTATATGATGAAATAAATGCGCAATTATTGTAGGCCGCAGCTATGCATCTTATAAATTATAAATGACCAATATTTAAAGATGAAGATCCCGAAAATATTATAACTTATAGACCTATAACGTTACTTGTGTTTTCTCAAAAATCTTAAACTATTGAATGATCTAAATATATTCAACGAATCGCTACACGGTTTTCTTAAAAATAACTCAATAAGTACTGCATTATTCGAATACATAACGATGGCGACTGATGTCTTGGAGGGGGAGAAAAGTAGTAGAGCCTAATGGGCATTTTTCTCGACCTATCAAATAGAGTAGAGTAGAGTAATTTATTAATGTTTTGACAGTAATGTCTTACATGCGTCATATATACATAAAGAAATAAAAAACTTCTAAATCAAATAAATAAAAGTAAAACTAAATAAGATGGATATAAAATTTTAAAATAAAATAAAATGTTAAAAATAACACCTTATGTACAAATAAAAATTCAGAATTGTTAAAATTATAAAAGAGCATTCAAATTCAAATTAAATATAAATATAAAAATAAATAAATACGATATTACACATTAAAATTAAGATTAAAATTAATTATGAGATAGGTATTGTCATGTTAAAAATTAATCAAAAGATTAAAAACAGTTTTTGATTAGAAATTGTATTACTATTTTCTTGAAGTGTTTTAGAGGCAATAACTTCCAGGCATTAGGTAATTTATTATAAAATTTTATAGCCCAATAGTTGGTACTATTACACGATTTTCTTATTTTATTTATTTTATTTATTTGAATATATCGTTTACACCTTGTTGCGTGAGGGTGTTCCAGATTGGAATATTTATGAGGATTTTTTTAAATGTGGAATACGCATTGTAGAATATAAAGGGATGGTAATGTTAAAATCCCCAAACGTTTAAATATTGGCTTGCAATCATCTCTATATCTGGTCTCACCAAGTATGCGAACAGCATTACGTTGTAATCTAAATATTCGGTGTCTACAAGCAGCATGACCCCATGCTAGTATTCCGTACCTCAAACGTGACTCGATAAGACTACAATACGCTATTTTGGTGATATTAATTGGCACCCTACCTACTAAATTTCGTAAGCAAAAAATATTATTTGCTAACGATACCGTAAGGTACATCCCATGTTTTTCCCAACATAAATGTGAGTCAATATATATACCTAAAAAGCAGTGACTCGTCATTTGATTGCCCCTTTTCAGGCTAAACACATTTTTTTTTTGTTTTATTTTCGTTTAAGACAAGTTTATTTTTAGCAGTCCATAATTTAACCTCGTTCATTGCTAACTCATTCAGTGCTTTTGTATACTAAATGCTTCCACCATCACTTATGATAGTCGAATCATCAACGAATAAAATTGTGCTTGCAAAATTACTTTGTATGGGAAGGTCATTTATGAAAATTAAAAACAACAAGAGTCCAAGAATGGACCCTTGCGGGACACCATACTTGATCTTTTCGGATCTTGAAAGGTCTTGCTTAAAGTACACACATTGATAACGATTACTCAGATAAGTTTGAACAAGCTTAATGCTACTATCTGTAAAGTTGTATGCTCTAAATTTTTGTAAAGTAAGTCATGCCCGAAACAATCAAAAGCTTTGCTGAAATCAATGAACGAAACTACAGATACATTTTTATTTTCAAAAACGTCCATGATCAATTTATTGAGAGCAAGAATAGCATCCAATGTTGACATATTAGTTCTGAAACCAAATTGACTTTTACTAAAAAGGTCATTAAGTACTTTAAAATCTGAATTTTCATAATTTTTTCGATTATCTTTGATAGTATTGGTAATATGGAGATTGATCTATAATTGTTTAAATCGTTCTCGTTGCCGGATTTAAATATTGGTACAATCTTAGCTAATTTAAAAGCATCGGGGAAAATACCTGCTCATAGTGTTTGACTTATTATCTTTGTAAGTGGTGAAATTATGAGATTAATTATACATTTAATGTGAATCACATATCCTCACACCTACTATTTCTTTTTCATGGCTACCCATTTTTTATTTATAATAAAATTTAAAATGACTATAACTCATTTATTTTTAGAAATAACTATGTCATATGCCATATTGGATTAAAGAGAAAAAAATTACCTTTTGAATGAGGCCATAGCCAACTATGGTTTCCATTAAAAAAATGTAAGTTTGTTTCATATCTCGGAAAATAATGGCGATAAAAATTTTCTGATTACTTTTTATTAATCTGCATAAAATTATCTAAAACTTTGTCCTTTTTTCTATCTATTATAATAACCGAGATATATTGATTTGAAAAAATTGACACTTTTTACTTTTTTCAAAATATCTAGTTACCCTTGACTTTTTTGAAAACTTTGAAAGTGGAATATTATTCGTCTCGTAAATCTACACTTCTTTCCCCATTTAACCGTTTCTCTATCTCTTATAGTTTCCGAGATCCCCATAGAGAACATCGAAAAAAATTCACCCTGTATATATATATATATATATATATATATACATTTTCCTTTAAACTGGCTGCATACTGGAAGATTTTCCACTTCACTGAAAATAGAACTCTAAAATATCGGGACATAGACGTGCTTCCAATGTGGGCAAGGAGGGAATTTCTCTTGTCGCTGTAAAAAACCGACCTCGCAGCCCATTGTGTTGTTAGTTGTCGTTTTGTAAGAGTACAGCCCGGATGCTATAAAGTGCAGATAAACAGGACACAAAAGAGCGAGGACCGAATGTGTTAAGGGAACGTTGAGAATGCGAGTGAATTTTTAAGGAACGCTTTTAGCAGTGCTTTCGCCTAGCTGAACATAATTGCAGTTTAACATATCATAAGGATATGATACCCTTTTTCCTCGTTTTATATATATATATATATATATATATATATATATATATATGATATCTACTTTTCTGGCTAATACCTCAACAGATATTCAAGTAATTTGTGTGTTACAAAGTTACAAATAGCAACGCTTTAAAAGTAACACTAGTTTAAATCTATTTTACACTCAGGTAGTTGAATACTGTATTTATCTGCCTGATGAAGCTACTATTGAATTTTATTTCAATGTTATGGAGTTTCATTATGTATTCGCATCGTCAATTCAATATCAATAAATTTTAATTAGGTTTAAAAACCTATATTTGAATTTCTCATAAGTATATATGTACTAGAGCTTAACTTACACTATTTGCGTTATGAATTGAAATAAATCTTTAGTATGATTACTTACTTTTTAGCCAATTATGTTTTTTTTGCATTAAAAGCCATTATTAATTTATAAAGTTGATAAATTTACATCATTTATTTCTTATTATGTATCAAATAAAATATCTGAAAATATTTTAGCACATCTAAATAACACACCGATTTATTATTTCCTATTAACAATTCAATGTTTTTTTATATTATTCTTGTTATAAATGTTCTTAGATTATCAGTGTTTATACACTCAATTCGGTAAATTTAGTGCAATGTTTTAGACAATCGATATTACCTTAAATGTATATCTTGGTTTATCTCCTCTTGTAGATCCTAAGAATATATAGGACCTTATATTTCATTATTTTTCATATATAATGAATACTTTAGTTATATTGTACTCCTACATAATGGCGGGCGCGCCGGGTGCATACAATATAATGTAGTCTGAATCAATTCTTATTAGAGAACAATGTGATTTAGAATGCATTTTACTGCGCACAAACATAAATTTACATTAGGTGTTAATGCATTCTGCACATAGAACGAATATTTATTGTGTACGTGAAAATTCGTTGAATTAATATATTGGCTTCCTGATCATTAAGTGATACTATAAAGCAATTACCATCCTACCCTAAGAGACCTTAGAGTAATGTATCGATTCACGGGACTTCCTGCTTTAGCGATAAGACACTTCCTAATTAAAGTTGTTAGGATCAATACTTGCCATCCTTACTTGAATATGTATATTCTTGGGAGAAAACTGGAGCAAAATTCAACAATATATAAGAACAACTTTGAAATCAATATTTTATAAATAATATATAAACATTCTTATTTACTTATCAGATAAAAAAAAATGAAGGGAATATATGCCATCGCAAGATGAAAGAGTGAAAGGTCTGAAAGTTTATCAAGAGCAGGGATAAGCTATGATTGATAGGGGTCTAAATGATGATCATTGCCTAAATAAATAGCGGAGCAGAAGTTTATACATGAATGTATCTATAAAGCAAATGAAGGGATGATGAAATGTTCATCATATCTGCCTTAACTTTGCGTTATGTTAACCATTTATTATATTCTATAATGGCATGACTATTTATGCTTATATTTTGTATTGTATATTTAGAATAAGACCCCATATAAATATGGCCCGTAATTCGGAGCCATATTAAACAAATATACAAAATCTATATTTCAACCGAACAGAGATTCTCAACTTGCAAATTGGATTATGTCATTGTTTATGTGTAATTCAAAATTATCTTAGATTTTATCTACATCAAATTCATTAATCAAAATTTATAAAAAACTAAAACAATTTCTCTTCTTACTTTATTTATACAGATAAATAATAATAAAATAATACAAATTCAATAGTATTCTAGAAATTTTATTTCGAAGTAAAAGAGTCTAAATAAAATAGCATAATTTTTAAAATTTTATTTAAATTGATTAATAATATCACATATGCTTTAGTATTTGAATGAATACAAAAACACAAATATCCCCATACCAGCCATAATTCCAACACACTTTTTATTGGCTCAAATTTCGTACAGCCATAAATGTGACAACAAAGCCTTGACCATAAAAACCAAACTAGAGCTTGTTATAAAATCAAATTAAGAAAGACAGTATATGATTAACAACTTGAACACATTAAAAACCGCGAAGATCATTGTCAAATTTAGTGAGACGAGCGAATATCATAAATAGCGTGCAGTTAGAAATTAACTAAGACACGGCCTTAAACGAAAAAAACACATATGAAATCACTGCGTCCCATGAGTCGTATACACAGAAATGTATGTACATGTGTAAAATATATCCAGTTGTCGAAAACTATGCTCCCAGAAAAAAATACCAATTCCATGTAATAAGTGCAACCAATTTACCTACAAAACTGGCGATTGCACCGAAGAAATTAAATGCACTAAATGATTGGGGGCGCATTCCACGGACAATGCCGCTCGTATAACGAAGAGAGAAAGAGTAAAATTTGCCCAACCAAGCCTTTTGAATTCACCAAACATGAAGATCCATAACAGTAATCAAAGCTCAAGCGGTATGGACGTATCACTTATTAAACACTCTCGCGTTGACAAACCATTTTCACTTCATAACTTTATTTTAGATTCGTACGCCAAATACATAAATTCACCATTTGCAATAGACAGACAGAAGTTACTAAAAAAATCATAAATAATTTCATATAATCATACCAAATAGACGCGCATGCTTCATTTTTACACAATCGAATGTTTATCGTTAAGTTCGACTTAAAGTCCCCCGACATTCTCCTATCGATGATATAATTCTCACTAAAACGTCACTTTATGATCATTTCATTAAAATTGAATATTCATAAATCTAAATCCCATCAAATAACCACATTAATTTCTAATTCCAATTTTGTTCGTATTCCTACGCCACTAACCTTCTTAATGAATGAAAATCAATCCTCAACCCCCGACATAATTCTCGCTACATCCGTCATTTAATACACAAATTTCCTCTCATTCCAGACTATTGTTCCGATTACTTATCCATCCAGTTCGATTTTAATATTTAATCCGAATGAACTTCTTTCCTTCCTGAATTTATATACAATTACCAGGATTCTAACATCGAAGGAATGGCAAATGATCTTGATTTGAAAAGTAATACTAATATCAGCCTACCTATATCTCAATTTAATTCCACTCTGACTTCTTTATGTTTCATATTCCTAAAATCCAAAAACAATACTACAAGGACCGTCTCGCTAAATATGTCCTCTGGCTGTCGCGTACGACACGATGAATATACGCCGTTCGCTCTCGGAGAGTGAACTTAATATTTCGGAATTCGATAATAATGGAAAAATTTGCTTTAGTTGCAAAGATATAGTTAGTACTCAAGGTCAAAAATGTTTTATATGTGAAATGTGCTATCATCTAGAGTTTTTCAAGTCGGAAAATAAGTTTGGTGTACCAGTGTGTTCAGCGTGTGAGAAAAATGGAATTCAGAAGAGTAGTCTGCAATTATGTTGGCAAATGAAACAAGATATTACAGCGATCAAGAATCTTCTAGAAAAACAGGAAAGAACCATTCAACATAAAGACAAGGTAATTGAAAATCTGGAAAGTGAAATTATTAACCTCAGAAAAATGGTAAACAATGAAAAATTTCCAAATCGATCATTCAAGAAGAACTCTGAATCAATTGAAAAGAAATCTGTAAAATTCAGCCCAAGAGAGTACAGTTATCCAAAAACAGATGGCATAAATCCAAATACTATTAATACAGAATCCTTTAATAGTAACAAGGTCAAAAACAATGAATTAGAAAAGCATGCTCAGTTTGAAAGAATGGAAAATATTACTGATAATATTGTCGAAAAAAAGATTAGAATTAACAGACAAAGCAGCGACAGTAGTATCGGGAAAAGAGCAAGAAAATTCAAATATTTCAACTAGTCAAAATAAACAAGCGACTCAGGAATGGAATGTAATAAAAAGGAAACCATCTAGAAAATCGATAGTGCACTTTAGCGGCTCATCTGAAGATATGGATTTACCTATAAGTAATGATAAAAAATGGATCTTTGTTTCCCGCCTACACCATGACGTTACATGTGATCAATTAAAAAATTATATTTTGAAACATGGAGCTGTAACATCAATTATTGAAAAACTCAAGCCAAAATATGAGGGAGCCGACTATGCATCTTTTAAAGTAGGAATTCCCAAAAATGCCAAGAGCGAAATTGTTAATCCAAGTTTCTGCTCAAAAGGGACGTTCATAAATAATTTTTATTGCAAGAGAAGAAATAATTCTAATAGCATTAATGAGTCAACCGGGTCTACAGAAACAGTAATACCTTTTTTTTTCCTATAAAAATGATACAAATATAAAATCCAACATAACAACAAATTTACACCATGTAAATTTAAAACAAAAGGCAGGGGATAATTCAAAACCAAAATATATAAAAGTTATACATATTGGACATTAACTAAGAAATTAAATCAAATATATAAATTTGCACTTGATGAACAAGACGTGGATGTAATATGTATATATCTGAATATTGGTTGCAAGACACAATTATTAAATCTACCAATATCACTGGATATAATCTTACTGCTTATTACTGCAGGACCACAAGAAAACATGGGGGTGTGGCCATGTATACAGCAAAACACCTAAATACAAAGACGGTTGAAGAACTAGAAAATATTTCAGAAGAGGAAGTTTTCGAATGTGCAGGAGCGATGTGTGTTTTCAACAAAAAGGAGATTTTAGTGATAGTATTATATACAAACGCACTAAACAAAAACAGTTTTTTTTTAAACTCTCCATATTATTTGACTTTCTTTATAATAAAAATATACCATTCATAATTGTTGGTGACTTCAACATCAACACGTTAGTATATAGTAATGAAACATGTACTTTTAATAATATGCTTAATTCATATGGTTTTAAAACATTAATATACGAACCTACGAGAGCCAAAAATTGCTTAGATAATGTAATCACTAATTACAGCGGTTGTAATGCACGAGTTATACATCTGATCAAGTTGTAAATATTGATAATTATGTACGTACAAAAATAGGGTCAGAAAAATTTTACTTAATTAATGATGAACAAATAACGTATTTCTCTAATAGAATAAAAGAAGAAACATGGGATATTCTTAACTCGCACAATGATATCAATCAACAATTTGCAGATTTTATAACTACATATTTAAACTACTTTTATGAAGCTTTTCCTCTTGTAACGAAAAGAAAACATAAAAAAACTCTTACATTTAACACAAAAGAAATTATGGAACTAAAAAATAAAATAGCAATATTTAGCATAATATCTGTTTATATACCTGAGGCAGTAAATATATTAAAAGACTACAAAAAGCAATACGACACACAAATAAGAAATGAGAAGAGAAAATATGACGAAAATCAAATATTATATTCAAACAATAGAATAAAAGCTTCATGGAATGTAAAAAAAACATTAACAGGTAAAATAGTAGAACAAACAATAGACATTGACATGGATGACATTAAGAAACTGGCAAATAATTTTAATATTCATTTTGCGGAAAAAGCAAAATATCCACAGCAAACCTTCCAAAAGTAGCTTTTGAACATAATATACCTATTCATCAAAATAGTTTTTATCTTCATCCGGTAACACCTCACCAGGTTATAACATACGCTTTAAATACAAATAACAAAAAAACGTCCGGAATTGACAATATTTCGAATCATCTATTAAAGAGGACAATAGTCGATCCTTTATGTAAGTTAATTAACAAATCATTTAAATATAGTACTTTTCCACAAGTTTTTAAATATGGTCTAATAAAGCCACTATTTAAAAAACGGGGATAAACAACAACTTAATAATTATCGACCAATTACTATATTACCAGCGTTCTCTAAATTAATCGAGACTATAATCGCTGATAGACTTACAACATTCTTAATTAAGAACAAGCTATTGCATAAGAGTCAATACGCATATCTTCCAAATAGGTGTATTGACGTATCATTGTATAATTATTTTCATAAAGTTGCTATGAGCCTGGAAGACGAGGATTTGACATGTGGAATTTTTCTTGACCTTTCATGTGCTTTCGACTGCGTTGACCATAAAATATTACTTACAAAATTGTATCAATATGGAGGAGTACCATATGAATGGTTTAAATCATATCTGTGTGACAGAAAGCAAATTGTTGAGTTAATAAGAAATGGTAAAAAAACTAGGTCAGATACTATTACAGTAAATACAGGTGTGATGCAAGGTAGTGTTCTAGGCCCTTTGCTTTTTATAATTTACACAAATGATATTTTCATGTTGAATGTATGTAATAGACATCATACAAGTGGTTTTGCAGATGATTTTAATATTTTAGTAACTGCACAGAATATGCCTGGGTTAAATATCGAATTAAGAAATACCCTTCAGGAAATTAAAAATTGGTGTATACAAAATAAACTCATACTGAATGCAGACAAAACGTCGTACATATATTTCACAACTATAAATAAAAAAAATTCCCTCACTCAACTTTCACTAGAAAATGGCAACAGTCTAAATATAAAAACAAGTGTCAAATTTTTAGGCCTCTATATAAATAATACACTAACATGGGCTGAACAAATTCAAAATGTTTGCAAAAAACCTTCTAAGCAATGCTATAATTTAAGAACATTAAAAGGAAATGTATCTCAAGATATATTAGTGAATGTGTATCATGCAAATTTTCTTTCTGTAATACGATATGGAATAATTCATTGGGCGAGTGGTCCCATAGATGCAATATTTAAAATCCAGAAACGTGCAATTAGAATAATATTCGGGATGGGATATACAGACTCGTCTAGAACAAAGTTTAAATCAAATAATTTTCTTACCGTGCCTGGAGTTTATGTGTTTGAATGCGTTCTTTTCTGCTTTAAAAATAAGTTATTATTCACTAAAAATAGTAATAGGGAGGACTCACGACATAAAGAAGATGTATTATATCCTAAACATAGGTTATCGCAAACAGAGAAATGCGCATTCTATGCCTGTATTAGATTTTATAACTTGCTGCCGCAGGTTATTAAGGCCTCTAATAACCTCACAAAATTTAAAAAGATGGCTTTTGAATTAATAAGAAATATTGAACCTTACTGGGTTAATGAATTTGTTTTAAAGATCAGAGACCAACAAAACTGAATGTTAATTATTGATTCAATAATTGTAAATATGTAATTAGGAATAGCAAATAAGCTATTATTATTATTATTATTATTAGTAGTAGTAGTAGTAGTGTTAGGCTATCGACCACGTGGTCCTTCCGCCATGTGTCATTTGTGTATTTGTGTGTGTGTAAATGAGCTTGTTACTTTAAAGGATCGCCCCCGTCACTCTAAAGCACCATTAATTGTATCCCAATGGTGAATGGTACCGGTCACCCATCCGACTACTGACCCGAATCAACGTTGCTGCACGTCAGTTCGGGGCCGTAACCGATGCGCCACCACCGGCGTGTTATTATTATTATTATTATTGTTTTGACGATTTTCAGTACCGTATCAACTAGCTTTAATCTTAAAGTTTAATGTTAGTTACTATGTATTTATGCTGAATAAATTGATTATTATTATTATTATTATTATTATTATTAAATTCATGCAAGAGATGTAGGATTGAAAGAAAAATTTAAGAAACTTAATAGGGACATAATGAAATTCATTATCAAATATAAAATAAGCAAATAGAGTGAAATTTGCCAAAAAAATAATGTTATGCAAGGTAAGACATACTGGACACAAATAAAGCGACTGGCGAAATATAAAAATTCAAACACTATTTTAACATTATATACCAATCCGAAAATTCAACAATTACTAACAATAACTTAACTTCAAATGCATTTGATGAACAATTTCAGAATTTATTTAAAAAAACACTTAGTAACTAATTTGACAATAATTTTCATGGTACGGTAAATGATTGGTATAACTCATTTAATTTCCAGCCCTCTCTACCTCCAATTTATCGATGATTTCATCCTGGTTAAACTGCCTCTTCTGGTCATGACAATATTTCTCGAACTATCCTAAAAAAGTTACTTGAAAATATCACCATTTTATACTTAAAATCCTTAACTACTGCTACCAAAATCAATACTTTCCCATGATAATAATCATGACCCCTCCTATCTCACAAGCTATTGCCCGATTATATCGACTAATCGATCTTGAGAAATAACATTCCGATATTCATTCTCCAGATCATTCCTCCTACAGCAAGGTGCATCTCAAGGACACCCACTCTCCCCTATTCTTTACAATCTTTATTATTACAATACATTTCATCCCGATCAAAACACTCTGATCCCACTACATATCTTCTTCTATTTGCGGATGACACCGCACTAATCGCACATGCATCTACCCTCTACTAGCATCAATTCGCTACAACTAGCATTAAACTCCTTTCAAAACTGGTTTCACATATGGTGACTTGAAATAAACTAGAAAATCCAAACTTTATATTCCCTTTCACAAAATAACCCCATCTTCTTCCAAAATTAAAATCTAAGTAAACTGAAATTTCTCACACTCACACCTGCAAATACTTAGGAATCCTATTAAATCACAAACTACCCTTCAAACCAGATGCCATATCTTTTAAAGCCAAAGTCAAAACTAGGGACCGGCATTTTAGAACACTATCTTTTAAAAATCAATTCAATTCAACAAAAATCACGGCCAATATTTGCGAATCGATTTGCCGGCTCCTGTTAGACTATAGCTCAATTCTTATTACTCAATGCCATCCTTCCACTCTCTATCAGATCCAAATGGCAGAAAAATCCTTACCAAAATTAGAAATCCAAATAATCCTCTTCACAACCCATCAAATGAACTACTATATGAATCCACCAAAATAATCTTAATCAACCATGCAATAATTACAAAATTTGCTATTAAACCTTTCAACTTAACACTTCTGGATACATGCTGTATTTTGGGGTTACGGCGTAAAAAAGTCGCTTCAAACATTCCACATACACTATTCACCAATTCATTAGATCACATCATCCAAACAGTTTAATTTAACAAATTTTAATATCTTTAACTTATTTTTCATTTAAGATAGGGCAGAAGGACCTACGGTCTGTAACCCAGACAGTAGTGTACTAACACAAATAATACTCAATATATGTATTGTGTGAAGTATATGTAATAATTACTGTAATAAAGACGTTGTATATAGAAATATTACTCTTTGATCTACACTATAGAAGCGTCTATTTTTATGAGTTTCCATTTCTTTGGTCGCTTGTAGATCCACTATTATTTAATAAAAGAACAAAGAATTGAATATGTTGTTATTCCTTTAACCGTGTCACAGATCTTGTTACGTAATGGCAATCTCCAGACTCATGTTTCGTAAAACTATTAAGTTTTATGTACAATAATTCATTACGTACAATGGTATTTCCTGAGATACTTGAGATATTTTCAAATTAGGCAAAGATTTATCGTCATACTTATATTTACTTATGATCGCATCATCATGGATTCTGTTCAGGCCGATCAACTGCAACCAATTTAGCAAATATTACCCAACATAGAATATTTCTTAATTGTATGGTATCCATATTATGTAAGCGGGTCTCTGAGTAAGTTCTCAATTTGAAAATTGATACTATATATCCCGATCAAGCTGTTGGTTATATTCGCTTACTACACTGGCAAAATTGTGCATCTTTATCTGCGCGAAGAGACAAAGCTAACATATCATTAATGGTTAATTTAATAAGTTAATAGACTCACCCCAGTTACTTCTCATGGTTAATTTTAATATTCTACGTGTCATGACTGGTCAACGTGTATCCTCTTTTACACCTACTGCTAACACCAATATTTTGTTAAGAGCAGCAATCATGCATATGAATCGAAATGCTAATATTATGTTAAATTAGTTAGGTAAAATTTAAAAGTAGATACAATTAGTCATAATTTATTATATGTATAAAATTTAGATTATTTAGTTTATTATATTTTATTTTATTATGTAGTTTATCCATTGGACAATAAAGAAATATTATTATTATCATTATAAGTAGCATTATGCTTTTTTGTTAATTTAAATAAAATTAATCTCAAATTTGTTAACCCCATAAAGTTTTGATTATTACATCTATTCCCAAAAATCGCCATAGTTCTTTTAAAGTCTTCCATAAAATTAAGATACCAAATGAAAGTTCAATTTCACAGAAAAAAAGAAAGTATGAGATTTTAATTAGCCTCCACTCGAACAAGTCACTTTATGTCAAATATTTAACAGAATTAAACAATAGAAATTTATGGATCCACTTCATAAGTTAGAGGAAGATACGCTATCTTTTCGGGACGGATGATAATTAATAGATGGGCCGACTTAAGGTCGTTTTTCACTTTTTCCCGGGAAACGTGATAAGATCGGGGGATGAGGGAGATCATTAATTTCTGCGATACCGCGGAGCAGCTTCATCATTCGAAGTCTTGAAATGATTGGAAATATAGATATTGCGAGGAAAAGAACAAGTGCGGTATATTTCTCATATAAAATATATATACATTTCTGTAGTTTATGCATTTCATCCATCACACATACATGGTATATTATATTTAGTAGTAAGTCTTTGTTTTTGTTTTATTTAAATAATTCTGCTTTTTAATAAACGAGTATTTTATATGAGTAAGCATATGTCGATGTATGTTAAATAATATTTATTTACGAATTTAAAATCAACACAGAAAAAGAATATATTAATAGTCTGTGGACTATTTTTCATCATTATCTTCACTTCGACTGTCGAATACGTTTTTGGTTGAGAGTCAAAGAAGCGATAAAAGTGAAATTAATTGAACTCAAGTTAGAGGTATATATGAACAAGTTATTTTATAAAGTTGCTTTATTTGTTGAATTTGGTTCTCGTTTATCACGTGGTGAAACATTTTTAATTTAACTTGGTTGGTTTCACAATTTTTACGATTTATTTCGACTAGTTTCGATTTTTACATCATTATCTAGGGATGGTAATATGATAATGATGTAAAAATTGAAAATAGTCCGAATAAATCGTAAAAATTGTGAAACCAACCAAGTGCCTTTCTATAAACAACCCTTAATAAAGTTGCTTTTATGGGATGATTCGAAGAACCAGTTATTATTTTATAATAACATACTATAATTTGCAGGGCGAGTCTATAACTTGGAATAAATTCAGTAAGTCACAGAAAGTTTATTTTTTGAAAATATGCTTGGATAGGTCGATTAGTATTTTAAATTGCTCTCTTTTTGATGTAATAAAGTTGTATACAGCAAGTTCCAAATATGGTGACCCTAATTTCTTATCACTATTCTTAAAGAGTATATCAAGTTATACAAATGTGCCAAATTTCAAATTTTTATTTCCTGTCATTTACAAGATAATTAAAAAATATTATAAAATTTGAAAAATTAATACAACTTAATAATCCTTCTTAAATAAATGCTCAAAATGATGTCCATTTTCTAACTAAAAATACCCTAAATGGAACTAAAACTCGTTTAGAACATTTTTAATTACTTGGGGGGAAATAAGCCTACACTCCTGTCTTATTCGTTCTTTCAACTCCTCAATTTTTGCCGGTTTGGTGTTAAAAATTTTGCTTTTCAAGTATCCCTATAAGAAAGAGTCTATAGGTGTTAAATTTGGAGAGCTGGGTAGCAATTTAACTGGACCTCTTCTGCCAATCCATCTTCGTGGAAATAAATTATCCAGGTATTCACGGACATGCATTGCAAAATGGGGAGGCGCATCGTCCTGTCGAAACCAGATGTTTTTATTCGGGACGTCAGTTTCTACAGGACAAGGAAACAAAATGGACAAACTAATTAGCTCTTCCTTCAAGAATTGCAAATATCCCGCTCTCTTGAGATTGTCTGGGAAGATAATTGTTCCTATATCTCGATCACCAACAATCCTTGCCCAAACATTAACTTTTTCTGGATATTGAGGGTTGCCTTCCCTCATCCAGTGTGCTTTTTTGTCTGCTCAATAACGGCAATTTTGACTATTAACCTCATAAATTAACATAAAAGTTGATTCATAAGAAAACAAGATGTGTTCTATGTTAAGATCATTTCTATCTAGTAGCTCCATAATTTTTTCGCAAAACTGGAGTGTTTTGTCTGGATCATCTTCGGTGAGTTCCTGAAGGATTGTCATTTTATAAGGATGCAATTTTTGCGCTCTAAGGATTCTTGACACTGAAGACTGGCTAATTTTGAATTTCCTAGCTATCTGCCTTGAGGAGACATGATGATTTTTCTGAACAGGGAGAAGTACATCTTCACTAAGCGCATTCTGACGATGATTATTTGTTTTTCTTAAATGTCCGTTTTCCTAAAACTGTATTTTAATCTTGCTTACGGTAATCTGCGATATGGTTGTTAAATCAGGATACTTCTCTCTAAATAAATAAAAAACTTCATTTTGTGTTCTTGTCCTATTTCCATAACGAATCATCAATAAAACTTCTATTTCGTGGGTTTCAGTTGAGTACGGAATGTTGGTATAATTTTAGACAAACGGTGAACAACAGTGGAACAACTAATACTCTCCTCGATCAAATATGTGTCAAATGCGATGCTACACTTCTTATATCATATAATCTTGATAATGGCAATAAGCCGAAACTAGTCGAAAATAAAAAATATTTGTGAAACAAACCAAGTGATTTTAATTATAAAACCTATATAGCTACACTTCTTACTAGTTTTTATAACTAGACATCAAAATAATATACGTTAGTTCGACAAAAAATGATAAACCAGCGCCTTTAGGCATTCCTCTTTTAAAATGCATAAAACTTGAATTAAGTTGACTTTTTTTCATTCTTCAAATTAGATGTTTGCTAAATATCTTGTAAATGACAAGACATAAATAATTAAATCTGCACACATAGGTAACTTGGTATACTCTTTAAGAATAGTAATAAAAATTAAGGTTGCTATTAAAAAAATAGTAGATGACGTCATATCTCATATTTGGGACGCTGTATAAAATTTTATTACATCAAAAAGAGCGCAATTTAAAATACTAATCGACCTATCTGAGCATATTTTCAAAAGATAAACTCTCTATGATTTACTGAATTTATTCCAAGTTAGACTCGCCCTGTATATACCAAACTAAATAATATAATAAATGAATTATTCATAAATACTTATAAATGAATTAAGAATTGCAATGAAAATATATTCTCTTTTCAGAAAATTCTTCCTATAATTATTGTAGTATTAAAATTCGTTGTTAATGGACTAAATCTTTATACTAAATGTATATTTTTATATAAAATGATTGATTCAGTATAAACTAAGCTGAACTTCAAAGTACATCATAGATTTCACAGAAACCCATTTCCAAAATAATCCGTAGGATCAGCCGCGGTTGTACACATATGCACATACGGCGACGTGCGCAACAAGTTGGAAAATTTCGAAAGGCTTTATTTACTCTCAGGCACAGACGAGCGAAGCTGATCCCGTCTCTGGATTAGATGCGATATGAAAAATAGTCGAATTCAATTCAATCGAATCAAAATTTAGTCCTTGAGCAATATCCCCGGAGATAAGGAAAAATCCGGCGTATAATACGATTTCACGTTCTCCAGCGAAGAATTACCCTTTTGCGCGACATTTCAAAATCCAATTACAACAAAGCGCTGCCGACGGAAATCTCGATTAACAGAAAGAAAATTTCCCACTTATTCTCAAATGAACGCGACCATATTTCACTTTGTTATATGTTGATACTATGCAAAGGATACACATTCTGTATTAAATTGGAGATTCCCCTTGAAAAACAGATTACTGAAATTAGTGAGTTGAGCGTTGGATATAGGCCGAAATTTAAATTAAAACGAAATAAAAAAGATTTAGACATTTAATTTATCGTGACGAGATTTATCTACTGCATGATATTAAAATTTCATTAATAATAGCTACTGATTTTTTAAAAATTTAATGTAAATATGAGTAATTGTATTGTATTAATTGGTTCTCGTAGGAATCATAAGCTAAGTAATTTCAGATTAATGAGTAATTGGTAAGTAAGTAAGTGCTTTAATTATCGTTGGCAGTAATTGTAACATATAAATAAAGTTAAAAAATAAATAAACAGATAATTTATTGTATACAATAATATTACATAATATTGCGGAGAGAAAAAATAAAAAGCATACACATAAAGATAAGAAATGCAATTTTATATGGAGACAATATAATACGAGAAGTAATACTAATGGATTCAGCTGATAGGAGCAATATGTTTTAATTAATACATAAATTATTTACCTATTTATGTATTAATTAAAACATATTGCTTCCTAATTAAATAAGTAAATAGATAAAAGAGCAAAATAAATAAACAAATCAATACAAAATTGAATAATATGTATATAAAATCAAGAAAATAAAATATTTAAAGTAATATCCCAGTTAATTCGAATATAAAATGTATATAGTATTAAAAAAATAAAAAAATTAAAAGGGTATCATGGTTTTTAAAATTGAAATATTATTTGTTAAAATGGTTAAAAGAGTAATAAAATTATTTTAAAAAAATCTGCATTTAATATGGATCACAGATAAACAATAAATATCCTCATACGTACTGTTTTTTATATCCTGTATTGCTTCCCTAACATATGTGGGTGAAACTTTACTAAATTTAAAATTCAGGGACTCTTTGATTTTAATTGAGTGATCAAATTGTGCAATGGGCAGATTTCCTATTAGTTTTTGCTATATTACTAAATAACAAGCGGTGGTGGAATACTAGTTTCATGTTTAGACATGGTCCGATAAATATGTTTTTAAATAACATGATCTTATATCATTTAAATAGTTATCTAAACAGTTTCTCTTCTGCTATTAAAACTTATTAATTTGTGTAAGCCATAGCTAGCAAAAATATCTGTAATATATTATTTCTTGAAGGATATTGCCTCGTTTAAGATTTAGCCGTTCTAATAATTGGGATAAAATTATAACAAACTCATTAAAATCTCTATTAGAAGAAAGATAAACACACTTTATATAATAATTTAATGAAAAAATACACATTCACATTTTTTTAAACAGATAATGTTCCAGTAATATTATTATAATTTTTATCTACGATCGTACAGAAAGTAGACGCTTTTTGCATCATTTTTCATTGTAAAAGTGGCTTTTTAAAGCACTAGTGCTTTTTACGTTTTTATTGCACGGTAATGTCAAACTGTTTTTATTGCACAGAAATGTCAAATTTGACAGAAGAATGAATAGCACAAATTTTCGACGAAAAATTTAATTTTTTATTAATTGATACAAATAACTAATAAACTATAAATAAAATATATAATACAAACGAAATGGCAGATTTAGGAACTCCGAAGATTTCCTTTAATGCAAGTCGAAGCGATTACAATAAAGCAACAATTTTTTCCATAAATAATAATGGAGGCCGACATTTGTGCAACTTGTTTACTGGTTGCTAAGTAACGCTTTCATTGGTGCACTGCGGGTAAAATATGTTTTCATTAATTGAATTATTGAAATGACATTAAAATATTACTCATAAGAATATATCCTTTGAAATCCTTTACGATCGAAGATAAAATTTTGTAAGGCACACGTGTAAAAAGTTTCTTTATTGCACTCCTGGCTTTTAAAAAAACTCGCTCGTTCCTCGCTCGTGTTTTTAAACGCCAGTTCGTGCAATAAAGCATCACTTTTTACACTTGTACCTTAAATAACTATTAACATAAGCAGTTTCATTTGGATAAATTATTGCTCCGCCGTGTTTACTACTTTTACGCACAAAAATAGCGTTTGAAAGCAAATTTCTTACTGAGGAAATTTCACATTTCTCTTCGGAGAGACAATGTTCCGATACACGTATACAATTTAAGTGTTTAGACTGTATGTTGATAGCACTTTTATTTCACAAGTAGTTTCTTCTGAGCGGTTAGAAAAAAAAATTATGCGTACATCCTCTGCCCAGATGTCTGATTTTAAATGAAGAGTATTCTTCGGGTCGTCTAGAATTTACGCTTTCGCACCTTACATTCTCAAAACTACAGTTGTGAAGATATGTAGTGAGTTCATCCTTAGTGAGTTTAGGATCCAACATAAACACGTGTATATACTTAAATTGAGGAATCCCTTTAATACTACTCTTGGATGTACTTAAAATAGTACGGTGTTTGTATTTGCGACGATTTCGAACTGTTTCCCATTTATCTTGATTATTCATTTATAACAATTCCTAATCCTGAGAATTGTGATTAGGTACCTCGATATTTCGTAATGTTTTATTCATATCAGTTTCTATTACGTGACATGATATATAAGTTTTCATTGTGAAAACTAATAAGCCATACGTGGCAAATAAATTGGTAAAAAAACACCAAAGCGAACTCAACTGGCAGCAGAGTCATGGTCAGCATCGGGCGAGAGTGGAAGATCACATGGACGTGAACTTGAGCCTTTCTATGTGAAGTCGAAATTTTTGTATTTTTGTATACATTTGTAAGTCTCGAAATAGTTATATCCACATTGGATAAACAAATAAATATCAAATATCAAATAGTAGGATTTTCAGTTATTTTCTGAGGAGCATTATTTAAGATCACACTTTTCTTATTTGAGTGTAGTTTCTTTGGTCTCGCATTTCCTCTATAAGGGTACACTTGGTTGCTTACATTTAGATTTGATTTTTGGGCAATATCGCTGTTATTATTGCAGTTTTCTACATTCGTGTTGGATTTAAATAGATGTTCGTTGCTGGGATAGACCGGTCTATTGGGCTGGCGATTATTACATTGTTCTTCTAATAAATAAATGGTTTTCTTCATTACATTTATTTTACGTCTCAATCAATTCAACTTTACGGTTAATTATTTTCCGTAGATAAACCAATTCTGAATTAATATAATCACCTGCCACCAGGTCCACTGCATTAGCCTCATTTATGCTGCAGGTTTTCTTACGGCCCGATGTACAGGTTGGCAGATGCAGGTCCAAACATGATGGATAAAACCATTTTTTACAACCTTCACAAGCTCTGGAATCCATACCGCTCTGCTTACATTTATTGCACAGTTTGCACTTAGACGTAGCACTTATTTCAACCGCGACTGTTGCTGTCGACGCCATTTTTTTTAAATTTAATTGTATTTCTGTTATTAATTAAATATACAATTTTTAATTATTTACATAGTTTAAATACATTGTTAAGATTATGTTTCTATAAACGTTCCTGATTTTTAATATTTTACACATATTACAAAAAATACCTAATGAAAATATACAAATAATTTGGATTAGGTGTTTCTTCGCGTGCATATATATTAGTTCTTGTTACCCACAAGCATTCATGTCAAAACCCTCCTGTGAAATCTCCAAAACTGCAGCCAAACGATCCATAAAAAAATGGGCAGAGACACAGGCCCATACCTGGTGGACGAACTTACCAGGACAGAGACAAGCGAAACAGTTCATTAAGAAACAATCGCCAAAATTCACGACCGAACTTCTGAACCAAGACAGAAAATGGTCAAAACAATAGTAGGTCTGATAACAGGACACTGCAAGCTCAACAAACATATGAGCAAAATAGACCTGGTGGATGAAGCATCATGCAGATTCTGCCTAGAGGAAGAAGAAGACTCGTTCCACATCCTATGCCACTGCGGGGGTCTAGCAAGGATTAGATATCAAAAGCTGGGCACTACAAACCCAAGCGCGGAGACCTATACCTAAGCCCCTCTGACAGAGCTAACAGGACTAATCAAGGAGGCAAAGCTAGAGCTGGTCATCTGAGATAAACAGGGATCCACAATAGATCTGAAAAGGTCGCGGTGGAACAGGCGATGGTACCACCCATATAACATCTATCTATCTATCTAATTAGTTAAAAGCATTCTCTGGATGGGATTTTAGTGAACAGTTTAGATACATCAAATACTACTAAATTAGTGTTATTTTTTAATTTCTTTGTGTTTTTTACTGATGTTGGATAATAAGAATAACCTTACATATATAAAATTATATAATACATACCAAAGAATTGTATTGAAACTGGTAACAGAGACTTATTAACAGAACTTTGGCTTCTTTTAACACGTTGAACGCCCAGTGAATCGGTGAAGTTTCTCCCGGGGCCCAAATCTGCAATATCGTGTTTGATCAACGCGTTGCTTAAACTCCACCGAGTCACGCTGGGCGTTCAACGTGTTAAGTTTTTGCTAAAATTTTCTTACCGAAATTATAAAAAATATAATTCTAGTATTTGTTGTTTAGTTTATTTTATAAAACGTCTTATAGATATGCGTATGAGAAGAGAAGAGAAGTTTTGGGAACCCAAAAATTATTGGGTAAATTGAGTTTGTGGACTAAAAGATGATTTTGTTGAAATTGGTTAGAAGAAGTATACAATGCGCCTCCATCGGCACTGCATCGATTCTATTTAAAATCGTTTTATAGATAATATAGTTTTCCCTACTTATTAATAATTATTATCAAATTACTTTAAAATTAAAACTACATTATCTAATAATAATGACAGATTTAGCAAGATACGAAAACATAGTTCAATCAAAATGGCATGGGTAACTTTATCAGAACTCTGTTTTATTCTGTATAGACAGTTATCTAAAACATTAATGAAGACCATTCCAAAATTCACCAACTTCTATTTCAACGAAAAGTTCAAAATTCCACAGATTTATTAATTAAAATTTCTGATGATCATTGGCTGCGGTCAAATTATTTACTACCGGGAGAAGTAATTAATATAGTAGACTAATGATACAAATACCATTATTATTCCTGGATATAACAAATCACGCAATAAATCTCCGGTATAACGAAGAAAAACATATTTTGTTTTAGAAATATTCATCAATATACTCTTCAAGAGAAATAGATTCATTTCAATACTTAACTTTTCGTTGTTCTTTATGTAAAACGATTTGTCTTTGCTCCCAAAATAAGCCTCAGCTACGAAAATCACGTCTTCATTTGAGCCAAATTTTTTACCCTGGAGCGTTTTTTCATGTTTGCAAAAATCCAGTAGTCACTGAAGACCAAATCTAAAGAGTACAATGGTTGGGAAGGCAATTCAAAGCGAAATTCATCCAATTTCACCATTGTTTTCATCGGCTTGTGACACGGTGAAACAGCACTTTTTTCTATTGCATGTGGGGCAGCATTTTCTAGATTTCTGCACTCAATTAATCCAATAATGTCATGTAATATTCACTATTGTTAATTTTGCCCTTCTCTAAAGAGTCGATGAACAAAATTCTATGCGCATCAAAAAATACGAATGCCATAATTTTGTCAGCCAACTTTTGAGTTTTTAGTCGCTTTGGAAGACTTTTACCGGCTGCTGTCCACTCAGCTAACGAGTTTCTTTTATTTAGGCCTGTAGTAGTGGATCCACGTTTCATCTATTTTGATACCAACGCAAGAAATACTTTTTACTTCCCTTGAACAGCTCCTAACAGCACTCTGACTCGTCGACGAGTTGTTTGTTCTGGTCCGGTGTGAGCAAATGCGGCACTTACTTCGGAAGCAATTTGTGCATGCCTAAATTTTCGTGTAAAATTGTAGACACTACCTGACATCTTCAAGGTGTTAGCTATCTCATACTACTTATTTTAAGGTCTTTCAAAACATTTCTGTGGATATTATTTATGTTTTTCAGAATAACTACCGAATTTGGGAGACCAGAGCGTTCATTATCATCAGTCTTCAACGATCACGTTTAAATTTAGCACAGCAGTTAATAATAGTTGATTTCAATGGTGCAGAGGCCCTTTAATGCTTGTCAATCCACTGTTTGGCTCCAGTAGTATTTTTCCCCATCAAAAACCATTGTTTAATCAACTCACAAAATTCCTTTCTATCCATTGTTTTGAAAATTACAAAACTGTGGTAACTAAAACGACTGTAACTTCTAAACCAATGGTCAGAATTCCATGAAATTTTGACATATACTGTTTGAAAGTTAGTACTACACAAAACTTACGTAGGTTTGTCAACAATACTTCTATATATGTGTTAGACCGGGGACTTATTGGGTGATGTATTATGCTTAGCACAAAAATATTGTCAATTAAACGATTGGTTTTACAAAGAGGGGACTAGCTATGAGTAACACAATATAAAAATATTTTTTGTTTTTAAATTGTTTAATTGAAATACCTATGTATATATAGTCTACGTTATAAGTATCGATAAGCAATCGTAATATTTTTTTAAAACACATGAACAGTATTCATAGTAACAACACATTCATACTAAACCTAAAAACAGACCAATCAATTAATTTTCTGAATTCAATTAATACGAGAATTTAAAATAAGAATGGTTTGTAAGCAATTGGCTGAAGATATGATATTCTTCGTTAATGGCATCAACAAATTTTTGCTTCGCTGGGAAAAATGTGTACAAAAATAAAACATATTAATTTTGTTTATACAATAATACATACTTCTTTTTACTAAATTCCGGTTTATATTTGATTCACCCACGTATATACATATTAATAACATGTTTAAAAAAATTTCCTAAAAGTGTTAAATATTTTAAACACAGCTTGTAAAACGACCAACATGCTTGGAAAATGTATCAACATCTTAAAAGATACAAATGACTGTAAAGATTCGGATGTTTATTTATTGTGTGGATTTTTTAATAGTTTACCTGCAACATAAAAAAATATTTCATTAAATAATAACATAACACAGAACATAGAAAATCTGATTCAACCTACGCCAAATATCTAAAGAACATCTAAAGAAATATGAGATTCTGTTAAGTTAGCAAATCGATCGCAGTCCGCCCCCACGTCCCTCAACACATCTAATTTTTGTTCATCTTAGTATATAGGTCACAATTGTAAAAATTATATATAAGCTTCCACCACATAGTTTTATAGAACAGTAATATAAAAAAACACTCTGAAACTGTATACTAGATTAGTAATAATAGTAGAATCCCCTTCACTATATATAATGCAATATCTATTTGAAGCTTATAAGAATATTTAAAATTAATAATATTAAAACTAGGTTATTAATGAGAACTTAAATATATGATATCACCAAGATAACCACACGAGACATGAATATCAATCATATGGGCGTTTCCCCTATCCTTAATAATAATTTAATTATTTATTTATTTTATTTTTCCTCGTTAACCAACAACAACCATGGGTCAGTTTCAAACTATTTTTTTTTGTAAAGATATGTAAACGGAGTTTTATTTAGCTGAATAGATTGAAATTGATCGGTGGCTGATGATGACCGAAAAGTAATTATTACATGTTTTCACATTATTTCGCTGTTGGAAATTCCAATTAATTGATGGTGTTACATCAAGCAAATTGGAAAAGTTTAAAGCAACGCTTTGTACAATAGATTTCTATTTTTGTAAACAAAACAAAAACGCAAAATTGATTAGTAATTAGTGTAGATAGATTTTGGATATCATATATGTACTTGTAAAATTATCTACTATTTTCTAATTAGTTACAGAATTTAGTAAATATTTAAAATTAATAAATATGTAATCTTATTATTTATTTATTATAATAAGTTATTTTTATGGATTTCGTACGAGAGCTATTAAAAACCAATACTACTTTACTTTTATTTCAAACTTTGACGAAGATGGAAGAGACTGCCGCTCGTTCAAGATTATCCCTATATTGATTTATCTCGGAAAAGTATTCAGGTAAAATGATTAAATACACACCGAGGATACCGCTGCAAGTTTGTATGCTCAAGCGAAAAATTGCCCTTTAATTTAAAAATCCAATTACAAAGAAGTGCTTCAGGCAGAAATCTCAATTAAAAAACGAAAAAAATTCTCCCTTTTATCAAATAAATATTTCCATCAAATAGAGAATACAGGTATGTCCCTAGGGTCTACTTAAATATTAAGAGGAACCCATTAATATTGAGCGATAGCGTAGCTCGGAACGCAGAATCCCTAATTGAAATACTCTTTTATATTTTATATGCAGTCGGTGGCGTACATAATTGGGTTAATTATTATGGTCAATTAAATTTATCTCCATACACGTAGGGTAATATATATTCCCAGTATTGAAGGAGGAATAGTGCCTAGTTTGAAATAAGGCATTTTATTATTGTGCTGTGCCCGGGATATGTGTATTTAGTAACAACTTCATTTAATTATCATTGCTGACGCATAGGAGTGTATTAGTGTTGACGTTTATTAAAAAGCTGCAGGATTCGCATCCGTTGGAATGAATTTCATGTCGGATTATACAGACATTTCGTTTCGTCGCTGAAAGTAAGTTTATGGCAAAATTTCATTTCTATTTTAAATATGCATAAGGGTAATTTTTCGTATACAATGCGGAACTAATATCTTGTGTATTCCAATAGGGTTAAGTTATTTGAATATATTACCAGCCATCAGCATAAGTAGTGCTGCTCTTACCAACTATGATGCTCTGATTTCTTTTTTATAGCATCAAAATATTTTGTATGCATATTTTAGGCGGGGAGCGCTGGTTATTTAAAAATTGCAATATGAATACATAACTTTACTTCGTTATTGTGTTATTCTACAAATAGTCGGGACGATTTAATTTCAGATTAATTTAAAGAACTGAGATGGATTTTTTAAAATTAATTATCTAAATATATTCTATAATAACTCATGTAGAAATATGCTGATTTTAGAAAACATCTATAATTTTTTCTGTGTATATATATCGCAATAATAAATTTCTAATTTCTATAATCGCAAACTATTTTGCGCGTTTACTTCTTATATTGGTTCAATTAATTTTACCTAAAACATTAAAAAAATATTTTTAATAAGCAATTAGTCATTATTGGTAATCTGTAAACGTATTTTCTGCTTAAGTATTAACTACAATACATTCCAATACCTAAACAATTTTCTTATATTTAGGTAGAAAATATTATATTGACAAAACCCCATATATATTTATACTGTATTCATTACAAAGGTGTACAAAAAGGAATAATGTTATAGGAGAATCTATTAAGTGTGACTGCACAAATATACACGTTAATATAGTGTTGAATAGGTTAGATGCCAATACACAGAATGAAATAATTATTCTCATTCAGTATTCTTTCTTCTTTCAATTGAATAGTTTAGCATAATCTATTCAATTTCACTGAAATTCTCTTCGGCTTTATATTTTTCCTAGGAAAATCCGTAATATATTCAATACAGATCTCTCCTCAAATCGTATTGAAATTTATTCACGTTTTTCTTGTTAATAATTGCATTGGTACTTAACCGGCCATATCAATACCACCCTGTTAATATTCATGATGTTGTCAAGCATCTATTAGGAAACCATTAATTAATTATGCATATTCTTTTTGATATTTTCTTTTGCAATGTTACAATTGTGGTACTGGTTTGAATAAATCACAGCAAATTAAACAGAAAAAAATATTGCTATACATATAAAACATTTATAGTAATATTTTAATGTTTTAATTATGAGATAGACAATTAAATTTTTTACAAGTTAACATAAGTTTGTTTTAAAAGAAATTCTTGCGCATATTTAACTGTTACTGTAGAGTGGTTAAATATAATGAACTGATTTGTAGATACCAATATTAATTAAGTCAATTCAAATTAGGCCTTACACCCTAATAATTTTAATTCCTTTGTCTACACCAAAATAAATAAATCCATATTTAGTTCAAACAATTGCTAAAATCAAGGGTTGTCCGAATATACTGTAGTTATATGATATCAGCCACATATTTTAATTACCAGCAGTTCTAAAACCATTAAAATTTATTAAATAAAGGTACTAGTAAAATATATAATTAATTTTAAAGTTGTTAACTTCAAATAAACATTTAATATAACTTACAAGATTATTTTGTCATATTCATTCACTTATAAAGAAAATTGTATGTTCTGCACATAGCTCTCAAAGTATTATATTCTTATATAATTATTGTAAAAAGAAGAGCCTTAGACTATGTTTACCGATATTAAACACTTAAGATTAATTAAAATGCTTGTAAATATTAATTTTAAATAAAAGTTCCTCATGAATAACTAATTATAATTGTCGTGTCTCCCATGTAAATATGTTGATAAGCTACGAAATTCTATATACCAGCTAAATCAAAGGGTACTTAATACTTACCAATGATATCAATATCACAGAAATTGGAAATCTTTCAATAATGGGTATATATTGAAAGATTTCCACATTCAGCATTATATCACTCTGTACTAATATATTCTCGAATCTGTTTATTTACAATAATATTTTAAACAATTCTAGTCGACACTAGATACGAATAAATATTTTTTTTTGGCGTACCGATTTTAACAGAATAAATAATTTCATTAATTTTATTTTGGAGATTTTCATTTAAAGGAATTGGAAAAATTGTATTTTTAGATTTTGTAATTAAAAATTCGTTTTCTTTGTGATATTTGCATTCGTTTTAAAACAAGTGTCAAAGAAACAAAAGGGATATCAAAAAAGGTTAAATGAAAATAATTTTTAAGTTTTTATACCACTATTTAACAAAATGGATATCGTTTTTAAAAAAAATTCTTGGTTTTTCTAAAAGTAGTAAATCGTTATTGAAAAAGTAAAATTATGGAAACAGAACAATTAGCGCTTTTGAAATTTTATTTCCATGTGTATTTTTTACTTTTTCCACTTTCGGAAATCAGTATTCTTTGAAAGTAAACAATTGTCAATTATATTTTTCACTTTTTTTCGATAAAATTATTAAATATTTATTATTTTTCTCAGAATTGATCAAATATTTGTTCGATATATACTTTCCTTATATTTGTTCTTCACATGTTTCCCGCATTTTGTGTTATATCGCCCGCATGTAAAGTTTTATTTATTTTAGTCTCGGCAATAAATCAAATTAGTATAGTTAGCAATTCAATAATTCATTCGGTTCGAAACAATCTTATGGATGCATTTAACTGTTTACCAATTCTGCAACTTTTCCACATTGAAAATTTATTGCGCACTGCATGTGAAAACTTCGACCCTTTGTTCTCGCTGTTAGATTGCAACAGCGCTACCGATATTTCCGACGAAAGAGGTAAATTTCAAGTGGAATTTTTAACGCCGTTCTAAAACTTTCCTACATTAGCCGCTTAAAGGGTTTAATTATGTCAGTTTTACTTTAACGTTCCGAAGTTATGGAATTAAAATTAAAGCTGCGATAGTTTTTGCCTACGACAAACCCTATTATCCGTTAATTTACTTAGCGTGGTGTTTTTATGCTTTGTGCACGTCCCAGATATAATTATTAATGACGTGAGAGGGCGGCTGTGAGCCCGCATGCATATTTATATTAAATAAATTGGGCTGTTGAAATTAGAAAAGGTAATTTCCCATGAGTATGGATGCTGTGGATTAAATGCGGATTCACATGCTACGGGTTAAAGAGGTGCGTTTTAATCAAACTCAACTGTGTCAAGGGTGAATCTGCCGTTGAAGTTGCACTCCAGGAAATAAATCTTCGGCAATGTATTGCAATTTTTCTTTCGCACTTTGTCATGCAAATTCTATCGGTCTGGGGATATTTGAAAGGCAAATATGGGCTCTAATCCCCAGTCTGCACCCTTGGACTTGGCCCCGCATCGCTACGTAATGTATCATCAGTTTCGATTGATAAAGAGTACATGCAGCGGAAGCGGATTACTAATCAAGATCTTCCGAACTTCCATGAAGTAATCATCCTTTATAAAACTCGGCCAACGTGATCTGTTTTCAAGTGTTATATTTACATTTTATTTTAAATGTGTAATGTATCACTTACCAATATATATTTTTTAAATATATTTTGAAAGATTTCTATGGTTTCCTTTTACGTTTATTCTCTTGTATACACTAGCCTATGCATAAAAAATACTTTTTTAATCAGAATGTAACATATAACAGTCGAGTAAACAGTTCTAAAGTAGTAGGGAAGCATTATGAAAAGTTTATTAAAATTAAATCTTTATCTTTACAAAAGTTGTCTGACTAAGTCATCACTAACCTTAATAAAATCATTAATCGGATTGGTATCAACTTAGAATACATTAAAATATATCAAATTTAAAGTCAACTCGAATATTCATAGTCTCGAGGTAAATATTTTGCTAATGTAAATTGAAAATACACATTAAAATTTTTATAATTTCTAAACTTGTGGTTTTTAATTAAATAACATATAAAAATCGATTAAAAACAAAGTTAATCATTACATCATTTATTATATATTAATATGGAAATAAAAGTATTTTTTTTAATTTTATTACTACATTGAATCATTAAATAAGATGTGTGATGATAGGGTGAATTAAATATATATTCTTATTAAATGTGTTTAATATACTGAATTGATGAGGCTGTTACTTGTTGGAACTCCATTTTTCATCTACCTGACGAATCCACTGTTTAGTGAAACATTCTCGTAGAATAATAAAAACGTTTTTGAAACTATATACTGTGTCAGTATTTTATTAAGTTTAATTCTTTACTTAAAAAAATTCATTTGTTAATAAAATAGTTGTAAGCTATGGACAAATATAGGTAATTAACTAGATGCTTTATTTATATCACATGATAGTAGTTAATATATTATTTACTTGTGCCCTATTTATATAATGAATAATGATTTACAGTACTTTATATATTTTAGCTAGACTTAGACGTAGTTATGTTTTAGCTGATTCGTTATATAATATATTAAAAATATGTAATAAGTACAGTGAAAAACAAATATTGTTTGCTTAAATATTATAAATTTATATGTGTAATATTAGTTTATAATATAAAAACCATTGTTTTATATAAAGTTTATTAATTTGAAGAGTTCATATTTACACAGGCGCAATTTGGATTTTTAATGAACCAATTATCTGGCATACGATTATGTGCAGCTGTACTTATTTTATTTGAATGTCGAGGACTTTCTCGCGTGCACTGCATTTTATGAACGTAACCATAATTATAAATTTCTTTTAATTTTATTCTTTATTTAAAATTCCTCAATCTTTTTCCTTCCCACTTTGTTTTTCTCTTCAGTTTCCTTAGTGATATTCAATTTTCTTGTAGCAACTTCCTTTACACTGAGTTACCTTTATCATATCATTGTGATCACAATAAATCGGTTTTTAGTTATATCAAGTTAATAATCGTGTCGTGGTTGGAAGTCCGGAATGGACTGACACTTTATAAATATTTACCATGCTCAATACAAATATTCACCGATCTGCATTTAAACAAAAAATATGATGTTTATTTTCGTAGCCCTTATTTCTCGCGCGCTCGAGGTGATACCACATCATCACCTAGTTAAAAGAGGAGGAGTCGATACAGGAGAAGGAGACATGCTTGGTACAGCTTGAAAGTCTAGTAGAAGATTTGTTTCGTTTTATAATAGAATACATTGCGAACGTATCCAAGTATGGAAACGTGGTTCTATTTGCCGTCAATAGTAATCGTAAAAAAATTGGGATTTCGACGTAAAATTTTAAACGGTCCGTTATTGCATGGATGTGGAATATTTTTCACACTATCCCGGCGGATGAAAACATTTGCGCAGGTGTCGAAGTTGGGGTGAACGTATTGTCTAGTGGTTGTCGCTTGGCGAAGTATCCGCAGATTGTTCCCAGAAAATTGAGGAATTTTGAGCCCGAAGGATTCTTTTTCTGCTCAGAATTTGCTAATACAAAATTACACTGTAGTAGTGACTGAAGCGATAAGTTGTGAACTATTCAGAGGCAGCAAAATTTGCGGGTGGTAGGCGATTGTGAACTTGTGATGAATACCGAATATTCTGCAGAATTCCTTCGAAGTGTTGCACTGGAACTGCTGGCCTCAGTCAGTGATGACCTTAAAATGCTTTGGAAACGGAATCTGTAGTAATTTCAGTAAGGGGACATGCTCGTGGACCATATGTTAAGAATACAGTACAGACTAGACGGTATCTGAAAGTATTGCAAATGGGCAAAAGGTCGAATATGTCGATGTCCGCAAATAATATGCTCAACACAGACGTGGAGTAGTGAAACCTCTGTCAATTTATGAACACGGAGGTGTAATGATCTTAACTGATGAAAGTACTGATGATATGTATTTCATCATTACTTGAAACATTTATGTGTAGAACCACACATAGAGTTTGTTACACAATTAACACAAAAAACGTACATTATTACAGTGTACCAACGACAATCCGAAATACAAATATTTTCTTTAACAACATTGAAATTCTACAGGAATTCTACTCTCAACATCAGGAGAGACTTTAATGTCTGGAGACTTAAATATAAATTATTTTACTAACACATTACAAAAGAAAATGCTATGTGACATATTCATGCCATTCAACTTAATCAACAAAATAAGAGAATCAACGAGAATACAATAATCAGAACGAAGAATATTAACGTCCCAAATTGACTATATAGTAACCAATATATTAAATATTTTATCCATAAATATTAATTTGAATTTATCCGACAATCTTCTCCAATTAAACAAATACTCTAAATTCCCGAAAGAAGTAAAACAATTGGATAAATAATATAATGTAATCTAAAAAGTGATATTGACTCTGCATTTAATATATTTTTTTAGAAGTTTCAATAGCAATACAACATAGCTTGTTCCAGAAATGTATTACACCGTATAAAAAAAAATCGAAGTAACTGGACAGACAGTGAAGTAAAGATATCTAGTGAAAAGTTAAAAATAATACTTTATACAATGAAAATGTTGGCGACAATCGAAGCCAGAAAAAAGTATAAATGCGATAAAAAGATAATAAACTGTTTTAATATACGAAAAGATTTTACTGTGATAAAATAGTTTTAGAAAATCCAAACAAACCAAAAAAAATATGGAAAATTGAGCAGAAAGTTACATATCCCACGCAAAGTCGTGCATACGGCTTGCATTATGCTGACACATTTCCACACTAAACGCATAGTTCGGATTTATTTATTTATCTCCTTATACAAATATTATTTTGTGCGCATTAGAACAGAGACTAACACAGACCATTGTAGACCGTGCAATCCATTCGACTTCACTTTAAATAATTATTAAACGTTAATATTATAATTAGTTCTTCGGCTATAAATTGTATTAGTAATTAATTCAATAAAAATAATTAAAACTTATTTTTAAAAAACTTAATGTTCCCACGAGAAACATAACTGGCGCAGTCGTGACGGATAAGTTCCAGTGAAAAATCTAGTGCTAAATTCTGAGGACTTTCACCGAGATATTCGTGAACCCAGTAAAAGTGCCGAATTCTGAGGACCTTCACCGAAACCAAGTGAACCCAGAACTTTCCATTGAGGTTAAAACCGTGAACTTTGAACCAACGGGCCTTGATTCTACCAGAGAGTTCAAGTCCAACAACTACCATTACTAATCAACGTACCGGAAGAAACATCTAATATCCTGTTGCCGCAGTTTAGTCCAATTAGCAGTCCAGAGAGCAGTCTAATTAGCAGCCTCAGTAACAGTCCAAGAAGTCCTTCAACATTCGTCAAGAATGAAGATCGTACTACTATCATCATTGTAAGTCGATTTTGAATTTTTGCACTTTTCATATACATATAATTTATGTCAAGTATTTCTACAGGTAGTACAGAGTCTGTTCCTCAATCTCCCAATTAGTACACAAGTAATATAAATATAGATTTTGAAGAAGAATTATTAAATTTAATAAATAAAATTAATATAAACGAAATGGCGTTTAATCCAGAATATTTAAAATGCGTTCCAGAATTTAATGAAAATTCTGACGAACTTGATCATTATATCCAAGTCTCACAAACTATAATTGATTCTTTTTATAATGCACAACCAATTTTCCAAAATCGCTATATTATAAATAGTTTAATAAATAAATTAACAGGAAGAGCACGCTTAGTAGCAAATGTAAATACAATTAATGATTGGGATGATTTAAAAAATATTTTAATTAGAAATTTTTCTGATTTAAGAGAGTAAGCTTGTCTTAATCGAGATTTAGACAAAAACCAAATGAAACAGCAACACAATTTTATGAAAGATGTTTACACATGTTAAATATTATTTGTTCATATGTCAATGTCCATGAATCGCTTATTAATAATAGAGATCTTAAACGTAATTTATACAAAGACCTAACATTAAAAACATTTTTAGTAGGATTAAAAGATCATTTAGCTACAACAATTCGGTCTATGCGTCCAAATGATTTAGCGCAAGCCCTACAATTTGTAAACCAAGAAGAAAGTATTTATTATCTTCAGAATCAAAATAAACAAGTTCTAAAATAATAATAATAATTTTAAGTCCAATAATTATAATATACAAAATTCCATTCCTATAAATTATCCAAGATTTAATAATCAATTTAATAGATTTCCAACAAATAATCAACAAAATAATCTACCAAGAAATTATTTTCCTAGTCAACCAATACAATTACAAACAAAACCTGTACAACCAAAATTTTTCACAAATCAACAGGTATTTAAAAAACCTAATCCACAAAATGTTTGGAAACCCAGAGGTCTAACTCCAAATTTTCCACCTACTCCAATGAGTACTAATACTCGAAATATTTTTAATACTAATCGTAGATTTAATACTAATTCTAATTTTAAACCCACACAAAATTATATTGCTGAAGAATTATTTAATACCGAATTTAATCAAGAAAATAATTTTTATAGAAATGAATTCTAATAATGAGAATTACGATCAAAATGTTTGTTCAACCAGTCTCAAAAGGCCACTTACATAGAAAATCATACATTAGGAAATGGAGGTCTCCCATATATAGAGATTAGATTTCATAAAAATAGTTTTCCCTTAAAATTCTTAATTGCTTCAGGTTCTACTAAATCTTTTATGAGTCCTGAAATTACTAAAAAATATTTTAAAAACAAAATATTTGAAGAAAAAATTGTTGTCACAACAGTATTTCAAAGTTCGAATTATTCACATGCCGTAATTATACCAACACCTTCATAATTTAATATTCCAAACGGTTTAGTCAAATTTTATCTTTTGAATTTTCATGATGAATTCGATGGTCTTATTGGCATGGATTTATTAAATAACTTAAGAGCAAAAATAGATTTTTCTGATTCAATTTTACAAACTCCTTGAAAAAATATTAAAATTAACTATCAAAATAAATCAAAAGAACCATTGCATACTATATATTTAGAATCAAATACAAAACATATAACTCAAGTGCCTGTCGATGTTCCTAATGGAGAAGTTATTATTCCACATTATAATATTATTAATATTGAAATACCAGAAACCTTAACTTTAGCTAATAATAATTTTGCTTATGTAGAAATATTAAATAAGAATATAGACCCTAAGGAATTAAAATTTTTGGAACCCATTAAAACAATTAAGTTTGATAATAATGATTTTAAGTTATATTATGTAAATAAAAACAATAACAATAATAATAATAATAATAGAAATATGAATAATATTAATCATTTAATAGATAGTAACAATAATGATAATACTTATAATAAACATATTGATATTACTCCTGTAACTGAACCTGAATTCTTGAGTAATAATCAACCACATGTTCAATCTGGAAATGTTAACAATAAACAAATTACTCCTGTATCAACAAAAGAACTCTCGAGTAATCAATGTCAAGTTAATTATAAAACATTTCTTAGGCTATCAAAGAGAAATAAAATAAATAACGAAAACATTATAGAAGTTAAAGATAATCTTTTCAACTCTAATTTTTCTCTCGCTCATTGTGTGAGTGCAGCTTTAAAAATGAATAAAGGAATTGCAAAAATATTTAAAGAAAAGTTTAAAAATGTAAAAGCATTAATTGCACAGCAACTTAAAAAACATAAAATATGTTTTCTAAAAGATAATGAAAGATTCATTATATATCTAATAACTAAGAATAAGTTCAATGAGAAACCAACATACGAAGATATGTTTAAAACATTAATAAATCTAAAAGAGTTCTGTATAAATAAGAAAATTAATATATTATCAATACCTAAAATCGGGTGTGGATTGGATAAATTAAATTATTCTGTAGTTAAGAAAATGGTAATGTTTATAATTCAAAATACTAAAATAAAAATACATGTTGATATTATAAATAAAATAAATACATTAAATATAAATGCCAAACCATATAAATTGAATTTAGAAAGAATTAAAACTAATCATTTAAATAGTGAAGAACAAGAACAAATTCAAAAACTTTGTATAGAATATTCTGATATATTTTATGATGAAAATAAAAAATTAACTTTTACAAACCAAATAAAGCATAAAATAAAAACTAAAGATGAAGAACCTATTTATTCTAAATCATACAGATATCCGTTTATCCATAAGAATGAAGTAGAGAAACAAGTTAACAGAACAGAATATAATTAGACCCAGTGATTCACCATGGTCATCTCCAATCTGGGTTGTACCTAAGAAAATGGATAATTCTAATAAACAAAATTGGAGAATTGTAGTAGATTACCGAACATTAAATGACAAAACTATTACTGATAGATATCCACTACCAAACATTACAGATGTTTTAGATAAATTGGGTAAATGTAATTATTTCACAACATTAGATTTAGCAAATGGATTTCATCAAATTGAAATGAGCCCCGATGATATAGAAAAAAACAGCTTTTACAGTAGAAAACGGTCATTATGAATACACACGAATGCCATTCGGATTGAAAAATGCTCCAGCCACATTCCAACGTGTGATGGACAATATTTTAAGAGGTTATCAAAATGAAATTTGTTTAACTTATCTTGATATCATAATATTTTAAACTTCATTCTAACATTTAGTTAGATTACGAAAAATATTGCAAAGATTAAGAAAAACATATATTTCAAATTCACGTGTTACTTTTCTACTATCAATACCTATTGTTCATTCTGAAACTTATGATTATTATCAATTATACTCAATACCTATCCTTAATCAAAATAACCAATATCAGACGCTTATACCAGATGAAAAATATTTTATTGCTAATAAAAACTAATATATGTATACAAGCGAAACGTGCAGAAATTTAAATGGTACTTATTATTGCCGAAATATGAATTTGATTAATAGTCAAAAACAAACAAATTGTATTTTTCAAATCTTACAAATTACAAATAATTATAGTTCATGTAAATACCAAACTGTTAAATTACCAAATTATATTATTGAACACATTGACTATTCGCATTACATAGTAATATTTCAAAATTACACCAAAGTCAGTTCAAATTGTAAAACCGACAATATTTTAAATTTAAAAGGGAATTATTTGTTAAAATTGTTAAAATACTTGTAGTTTTACTACACAAGATACAAAATTAATTAATGAATATGACACCATATCTAATACTTCGCCCAATTTACTACCAAATATTGTCATACCTATTAACAATACACACTCAGAACTCGCTACAATTGAAATTAAAAACATTAATCCAGATAAACTCAAAACACTTAAAAGTCATGCCAATCAGGTTAAATTCATAATTCCCAAAACTAATGACCAATTTCATAATATCAAAATTTGGGCAATTTTATTATATTGTATTTTATTAATTATCGTTTGTTACTTTATTTATCGTTACTTAATTATTCCTTATGTTAAGAAAAAAGAAGTAAATGCGAATCATGATGACAATACGAATTCTAGAAACCCTTTATATTTTCAAAAAATATAAAGTGCCCTCTAAAGGGGAAATGAGTTATATATCCCACGCAATGTCGTGCATACGGCTTGCATTATGCTGACACATTTCCACACTAAACGCATAGTTCGCATTTATTTATTTATCTCCTTATATAAATATTATTTTGTGCGCATTAGAACAGAGACTAACACAGACCATTGTAGACCGTGCAGTCCATTCGACTTCACTTTAAGTAATTGTTAAACGTTAATATTATAATTAGTTCTTCGGTTATAAGTTGTATTAGTAATTAATTAAATAAACATAATTAAAAATTAATTTTAAAAAACGTAATGTTCCCACGAGAAACATAACTAGAATAAAAATCCGATTCAATTAAAATCAACGATGATAATGGTACTATCTCAACGGATTCAAATAAAATTAGTGTTATGTCTGGAAATTACTATTCTTCACTGACCGGGTTAAAACTAATCAACATCGAAACTCTTACATCATACGATGTTCTAAGAAAAAGCGCTGGATCAGATGATATTCCTCTCAAGGTTATAAGAGAGGTACCACATGAAATAGCTGTTAAATTTCCAAGTAAACTTAAATTGTCCAAAATAGTTCCTATCCTTAAAAAGGGATCGAAGCTGGAAAAAGAAAATTATCGGCCGAAAAACCAACATGGTTTTAGAGCAAAAAAATAAACCCAAACCGCTACTGTTGACGCATTGGAAGAGATCATAAGGAATCTAGATACCGGAAATACGCGAGTGGACTTTTCTCTGTGTGTTTTCTCGTGTGCGTTTGATACCATAGATATAAAGTTTTTGCACGAAAAATTAACTGCAATTGGTATCCGTGGAAAAGTGCTCGAATTAATTGTATTTTTTCTTTTGGATTTAAACCGATACGTTCATGTGAATAACACTTCATCAGTGGTCTACGCCCTCTCCAAAGGAATAGTTCAGGGATCAACATTAGGACCACTTGTGTTTATTATTTTTATACGACCTGCAGATGCAATTTTGCCAAAAAAAAGAGCTCAAATAAATCCGACCAATAGCACCTCAGTTAGCACTACATTTCTAAGAAGCTTTTTACATATCTTCTTAAATTAATCTAAAAGAATAATAAAATGTATTAAAATCATTTAGTTCGTTGTAGAAGATTAAATAATAAATTTAAAAATACGAAAACATTTCGGGAATCTACAACAGTGAGTCTTACTAAGACTACAAAACAAATTAATTTGAAACAACTACTTCTCTGGCTAGTACCTCGACAGACGTTGAATAAAACAAAGTTTTGCTTTCTCTTCTTAAATTAATCTAAAAGACCTTCTAGTATAAATACTATTACTATAATTTAAATTGAAGAGAGTTCATTTCTTCGAAATGTTCTTCCACTCTGACCCATTCACCCTATTCTCGTGAAGAATCCATCTTTCATGTTCTTCCGGCGGCTATTATTCACCTTTTAAGCTCATTTGTTCTTTTAATAAAACACTATTTCCATTAAATGATTGAATATATGTAAATAATGTATATATTCTGTCAACATAACATATTGTCGTGGAACGCGAAACAATGCGTGCGGCAATTAAACAGTGCACATTTCGCTTTAATGAAAATATATAATAAATTTTCGAATGAAATCATAATAAACATATACTATGCTTTGGTCTACCCTCATTTAAATTACACTAAAATAATAATTATACGACTTCACATAAAACCACTTTACATGAAAGGTCTGCAAATTATTCTTGTGCGGGAATATTCAATAAACTACTGAAGACCCGAGGGAATGCACTAGCAAGGCGATATTTAAATGCTACTATAGCTTTGCTGAATTTACCACTGATTGTGACCTTTCGTATTTTATAATTTGACAGTGGCAATACATGTCATTAAAATATGTCTAATAAAAGACATAAATCAACCATTAAGAAAAAAAAAATTGAGTATAATTACATATTTTATATCAAAAACTTTGTGCTATTTTGTTAGAAAGGAGCACAAAGGTGTTAATAAATAAATAAATAATCTTTCAAACTGACTGAATTTATTATTTTTTGTTCTTATGAGCTGTTATTCTGATCTTTTATCTTTTTTATTTATTTATATTCTAAAAATTAGTAAAATTTTCTTGTTATTATCTTATTAATTTTTCTCCTATTATGCACCTGTTCTGGACTGACATCTTATCTATTTATTTTTGTAATTACTATTTCTTAATTCTAATATGTTTTTAAATTGTTCAACTATTTAATAAATAAATAACTGTAATGTTTTCAGCATTTTATTGCAATTGGTACACCTTACATCTGACACCTATTTACATCACACTATTATTTTACTGACCATGTTTATATCTCCTAGTTCTAATTTTAATTGCATTGTTTACCGATAGCTTAAAGATCATTATATACTTTTCTTTTTACTAAATTTGCAGTAATTATTTGCTTCAACCGTTAGATATATTATACCTTTTCGTTAATATATTAGTATTTGCCTAAAGGTAAATATTTGTTAACGATTACAAATTATTAAATACTTATACAATATGTTTGTTATATTTCACTTTTTTTTTTACTTTGGTAACAAATTATGATTATTTAGTTTCTTCTAATATCATTAGAGAAATCTGGTCCTTCTTTATTATTAGCAAATTGCTATTTTTGTATATAATAAATATTCTCAATGAAAGACTTGAGCACATTTTTAATTTATGATAATAAATATTTAGATAGGCTCTTCAGAATTCAACGCGCGCCCCCATATGAGAAAAACTCTATTTTATTAATCGATATAAAAAATCCTCAGTGTTTACAATCAATTTTAATTTTAAAACTGAAAGACTGGCAAAGCTTCCTCTCAAAAAAATACAAAATGGAATCACTGCACGTTATGTAACTGAGCGTTTAGCTCAAATAAAAATTCCAAACTTCCGTCTGTCCAAATATTAAATATTTCAACAAGCTCGAAGCGTATTCAAAATTTATTTCATATCGATATTTCTCCATTCAGAATCGTACGTTTTTATTTTTTCGGCTTACAATACCGAGATAAATTTATGTGCCATAGACAGAGAAAATCGGGCGGAATAATCTCATAGTCGGTATAGCTGCAGCGCCATCTGTCGCAATGTTCGGATGGTCGCTGAGATAAGGCGGACATTTATGACCGGAAATAATTAATGACCTAGCATTTCCCATTTTATTTTGCAGCAAAGAGTGGAAAGTAAGTAAAATAGATTTTGTATTTCAAATTAATTGCGCGTATAATTTATACACTCGATATAAGGTATAATAATAAATTTTTCTCCTAAGAAGAAATTATTTTCCACAGGTTTAAGAAAATTAATAATAAAATTTTTTATTTCCATTTTTAAAAACTTATTTCTGTAGAGTTTAATTTGAGTTACTATTATAATAAATATTTTTTTTATATAAAATGTATAAGACATATATAATCATCGGTAATAAATAATCAGATGAAACTCAATGAATTAATATTAAAAATAGTAAGTAATTTGTTTTTCAATATTAACAGAATCAGCACAAATCTCGTCGTTGCTAAATAAAAATATCTTGGAAACAACATAAATTGTAAAACAGCTTTAATTAAAATTGATACTGTAAATAATCTAAACAGGATTTACTTAGTATATATAACGCAATACTGACAATACTTCTAATAAGATAAAAATATGCAATATTTTATTTTTATTTCATTAATATCGAATTTTTGTAGGCGATTAATGAACATTAGGCTATTACAATTTCAATTTTTAAATCATTTTAGGCACGGGTGCTTTCAAATCTCAATTCCGAAGAAAAGAAATCTATAGAAAACATATGATTAGAATGTAATGATATTTTTTATTTACCTGATGATCAACTAACACACATAAATGTAATGCAACATAAATTAAAATTAACAACTGATGTCCCAATAAATATACAGGTATCCCGAAATTTACAAAGAAAAAGTAAAGAATAAAATTGAAAAAATGTTAAAACAAAAAATTATACAACCTTCCGTTTCTCCATATTCAAGTCCTTTATGGATTGTTCCGAAAAAGTGTGATGCCTCTTGTAAACAGAAGTGGCGTATAGTTATAGATTATCGTAAATTAAATAATATCACAGTAATTATCCACTTCTAAATATTGAAGAAATATTTAATCAATTCGGCCATTCACAATATTTTAGCACTCTTGATCTAGCTAGTGGGTTTCATCAAATAAAAATTGATCCAGAAGACTCGTTAAAAATAGTCTTTTCCACACCTATTGGTTTATTTGAATTTAATAGAATGCCAATGGAGTTAAAAAACTCACCCGCTACAGTCTAAAAGTTAATTAATGTTGTTCTTACCGGACTTCAAGGTATGCAATGCTTTGTTTATCTATAAGATGTTGTTGTATATGCTTCAACAATAGAGGATCATACAAATAAGTTAAAAACAGTGTTTGATCGACTTAGCAATAATAACCTTTTGTTACAACCAGATAAGTGTGAATTTATGCATCGTGAAATAGCTTATTTAGGTCACATTATTAGTGATAAAGGAATTTCCCCAAATCCGCATAAAATCAAAGCTGTAGCCGAATACCCTATTGCTAAATCACCCAAGGAAATTAAACAATTTCTTCGACTTTGTGGCTATTACCGTAGATTTATTCTCCGATTTTCAAAAATTTCAAAACCTTTAACTTCATTATTAAAAAAGGATTTAATTCTCATTGTCTGCTCCTCAACAAAATGCATTTGATCATTTAAAATGAATTCTCACTTCATCCCCTCTCTTTAAATATCATGATTAAAAGAATTTTCAATTTTTAAATTAATACCATTTCCCTCAAAACGCATTGCATCTCCATTTATTCTCTCTTATATCGAACCCTTCTTATCCATTTTTAATCCTTGCCAATTCCAAAAACCAATATGGTCGATTAAAATCCTTGGACACATGCAAGATTCTGAGAAGGGAGACCTACATATGTCAAACAGCATTAATGCAGTCCGTTGGGAAACTACCTTGTGAAGCAACCTTTCATGTCCAGAATCCGTCGATTATCCCGAGCGAAAATGTCAAACCAAAACAGTCAATTCAAATATGGAAATATGGCATCCCTTGACTTTCAACACATGGCTCTAAGTATCTTCAAGAAAATCACTAACAACAGTAACATGTGAAGGCAGCCAGCAAATCGATGATGTCGTCATAGAAGGATCCGGAATTTTCAAATTGGAACCCCGCTGCAAATGTTACACAGCATCCACTGTGTTATCCGCTGGAGCGAACTACACATCCAATTTTACTAACTTTGTTCCACAGGTAGATATAAATGCGGACGATTGTTGCATTGGACATGAAGCAGTTCTCCAATCAATCCCTCAGATGGAGACCATTGACTTAAGATCTGCTAGCCTAAATGATCTTCGCCATGCCACCCATCAACACGAGAAAATGGACCAGGCCCTCACAGTTAACATGAACAAACCGTTTATTATAAGATAAGTGCAAGTGGAGATTTTTGCGTGATATTTTGAACTATAATGGTTGTCCATAGATTTGCATCAACAGTTATAATAATTCAACTCCTAGAGAAGTAGTCAGATTTTTATCAGATAGAGTAGAAGAACTAAGGTCGGAAATGGGAACCAACTCAATAGTGAAAGGAAGAAAAACTTACCAAAAATATTTTTTGTAATTTTTTCATTAATTTATCTATACATATACAGGGTGGGGCATTTATCTTGATAGAGTGGAATATTTCCGAAATAGAGCAAAATATGAAATAAATGTTTTATGTCACTACGTAAGATGTTGAAACTAAGGTCTTTCAAGGTCATTTGAAGGTCAACTTTGTTTTTTTTTTAATGGTAACATTTATTTTTTCATTTTTTCTCTTCCTACGCATAAAAAAAAAATTAAATTATCTAAATCATTTTTCTCTAAGACGTACCATTTCTTGTTCAAATTGCGATTGCTATTGGTAAAGCTTATCATAGCTGCCAGTACACTGGCCTGCGATATCTCCGGATTTGACATCACCAGATTATTTCCTATGGGGCTATATCGAAAAAAAGTTTATCAGAACGTACCCACAACCACTGAAAACACACAATATCGCATACATAGTAAATGCCAGTCCATTTCAGTAGATACCCTTTGCGAACATTAATTCTTTTAAAAAAAGATTTGGAAAATGTATTAGGACATCATTTTGAATAATTATTAGATTAATTAAAATAAGTGGAGTAAAGTATTCTATGATGCTCTTTTAAGATTGTGTTTTGTTTAATTTAAGTTTTATGCCATCTATGACAAGCTTTATCTAAATCAATCGCAATTTAAACTTGAAGTAGCACATCTTAAAGAAAAATGATTTAGATAATTTAACTTTCTTTTTGCACGTAGAAAAAAAAATACTAAAAATATATGTTTTCATTTAAAAAACAAAGTTGACCTTCAAATTTCCTTGAAAGAACTAAGTTGCAAAACCATGCGTAGTAACATTAAATTCCCCACCCTATATTAAAAAAATAATAAAAAAAATATATTATTTTTTTAAGGGGGGAGGTATTATGTCCCCTTAGGCCTGTTTATTGTTATTAGACAACATCTCGTCTTTTCGTGGGGGTAACCACGTACAAAAATACTTCCTCTTGTCAAAAGTACTGATCACACAACAAACAATGCATGATAAATGACCAGAACAAGAAATTTTACATTAGGCGTGTGACTAATATTTATTGATTTATTCAATGTAAATACTTTGGTAACAGTCTTTTTTTTTGATTTAAGCTTAATTTATTGTAACAAACCAATTTGCTTCTTTATTCATCGCTACGTTATTTCAAAGTAGTCATCGCTAAGTTATAAAAGTTTTTCCGAGGCACTAATTACGTTGTATCGTCTGCAAACATTAGCCTCTTTAATATACTTAGGAAAATCATTAATAAATGTAAGAAATACTAATGGCCTCTGTGTGTATTCTCGTGGGACACCATGTGCTATTGGCTAGGAGTCAGAAAAACTATTATTAAAATAAACTATTTGTTTTCTATTCTCCAGGTAACTTGTAATTAATTGACAACTCTTATCATCGAAATTATGTTTCAACTTTTCAATTAGGGTTTCATGTAAGACACAGTCGACAAAGGCTTTCGTGAGGTCGATGAATGTTGTATTAGCGAATTCTCCTTTCTCATAACACTGGATGATTTTATTAGTTAAATCCAAAATAGCATTTACAGTGGACATTCCTCTTCTAAATACATATTGATTATCATTAAATAGATTTTTAGTATAAAAGAAAGTTACAATTTGATCAAACATGGAAATATAAGTAACTACTAAATAAAGAACGCTGCTCTTATTGTTAAAATAAATTACCAAAGTCGTCAAAATAAATCTAAGTTACCCCGTAAATAATTGGTAAAGATGTTAGCAGAAAGAATAAAGTTAACCTACCTTGCCAAAGTTCTAATAACATAGATCAGTAATAGGCGCTCAATATAACATTTACTGTCTTTTAATACGGTAGACACTTTGTTCGCTACAATCTTAATGAAACTAAATTATATCATTAGGTAATTTTAGATTAGAACATTTGTATTGTTTCTCATTGTTGTATTTATTTTCCCAATATATTTTAGAATCAGCGACGATCATTTTCAAAGGAATTACAAATTTTAATTGTTAAAAATGAGCATGTAACAATATTATATTTTGGAGTTAATTATGAAAAAGTACCGAAATTAGAGTTAATAATTCGCTCTGGCTATTAAATATATTCATTGACGATGGAGGCTTCTACTTCGTTATACATTTTAATCACAAATTAAACACAATAATTACTTTGTTTTGTATAACAGTTATTTATTGAAACCATTGGTCACCGTTTAAATAAATAACTGTTATACAAAACAAAGTAATTATTGTGTTTAATTTGGTATTAAATATATAATCGCTGTTCCGAATTGCTTTCCTTATCTTCAGACAGATTTAATTTTCGGCCTTTTTTGGCAAAGTAAATCGGTTTTATGTCATCTAATAGATGTCCCTTTGTAATGCAGGGAATCGACAGTCCCGTTCTCGTAATCTGGCTTTTTGTGGCTTTTTTATGTTCGTTATATCTAGCATCTTCCCACTTTGGTTTGATTTTGTGAGTTACTTGATTTATTATTAAAGCACTAAAAATCTTTCTTCACAAATTTTATTTAAATCCGCAGATATACAACGTGTCCACGTAAGTATGCAACAAATGGCAAACTTTTTTATTATTAATTTCTCTGAAAGAAAGAATACAATATTCTTTATAAAAGTTGGTGCTTGATCTTAAACATACAAAAAAGAGAAAACAAATGGCATACGGTTTTTTGTTATTCTATTAAAATCTCTGACATTTTCAAGAATATTGGGATGATTATTTAAATATCTGATACCATTTCTAATTTTATTTTCCAAATCCTCTCATTTCAAAAAGGCTTTCGGAATAAACTATGATTTTAACCACCCCCATAAAAAGGATTTAGATAGAGTGAGCGAGCAGGCTATGGAAATCTTAAATGTCTTCCAATCCATTACTCATTAAATTGTTCATTTAAATATTCAACTTCGACACGAGCACTATGTGTAGACCCATCCTGCATAAACCAAAGAGAATTTCTTGTTGCCAATGGTAACATGTCAAATTCATTGTACAATTTCATATTTAAAAATTCTAAATATCTTTCTGCATTTATTTCTGCCGAAATATGTAGGGCCCTATAATATTTCACACCAAACATTTATTTTTCGAGAATATTGATTTTTGCAGATATTTCAGAATGCTGGATTTTTTGTTGACCACCAACGACAGTTTTGTGATGAAACTACACCATTTGTAGCTTCATCCGTAAACAGGATCTTCTTAGGAAATATACTATCAATTTCTATTTCACCTTGTCAGAAAAATTGTCGTAATCATGTTCTTGCAAAGTTTCAACATATCTTGGTTTAAATGCTTTAAACTTTTTTGCCGTTAGTACCTTATGTACTATTGATTTTCCCAATCCTAAATTTGTAGCGTCTTTTTAACAGATATTTAAGGATTTTCAACCACGCTTTGCAAGATATCCAACGAATTCTCCATATTTCTCAGTGGTTTAGTACGTTCTTTTTTACAATTCAATTCAAATTTTAGAGAACTTTTAAATTGCTTTAAAATTCTTGACACTTGTGAGTAACTTATTCTCTTTTGGGGGTGCCTGTCGTTAAAAATATCAGCTGCTTCTCTGCAGGTTTTATAGTTATTATATTAGCCCCAACTCTGCTCTGTCTTGTAAAGTTAATTGTTCTGCCATAATTTAGGAAACAATAACTCTTAATAAATTATTAATTAATTATTTGTTAATGATAAATATTAATGACAGATACTGAGAATACTTGATTTAATTCGTTTAAAACGTACAAAAGTTATAACAATTATTCAATTAATAAATTTAAAAATACGAAAACATTTCGTAAATCTACAACAATGAGTCTTACTAAGACTACAAAACAAATTAATTTGAAACAACTACTTCTCTAGCTAATACTTCGACAGACATTGAATATTCAATGTCTGTCGAAGTATTAGCTAGAGAAGTAGTTGTTTCAAATTAATTTGTTTTGTAGTCTTAGTAAGACTCATTGTTGTAGATTTACGAAATGTTTTCGTATTTTTAAATTTATTATTTAATTTTCTACAACGAACTAAAGGATTTTAATACATTTTATTATTCAATTATTCAATTTCTTGCTAATATAGCGTCGAATGTCATTTGTTTTATCTTTTTTTGTGTGTTTAAGATCAAGCACCAACTTTTATAAAGAATAAAATTTTCAGACAAATTAATAATAAAAAAGATTCCCATATGTTGCATACTTACGTGGACACGTTGTATATTTCGGACACAAAGTGACCATTATCGAATATTGATTTTAGTATATAAATCGAATAAGTTTAGTTTTGTATTTAGTATTAAAACATTGATAACGGTCACTTTGTGTCCGAAATTTATCTGTGAATTTAAATAAAATTTGCGAAGAAAAGTTTTTTGTGCTTTATTAATTAATTCTTCCTATTTGTCTGATATATTTTCCATCGCAATTTACACAAGTTATTTGGTAAATATTCAATGGAGAAGAGAGAAAAGAAACCAAGCAGTTCGCTGCCATACCATATATTCCCTATACAAGCCAGAAGATCAGCAAAACCTTACAGACAAATGTTGAGGTAATCGAAGTTAATAGGAAACATGTTTAGAAACAATTAGTAATTAACAAATTAGAATGAATAGAATCACTAGAAAAATCCAGTATTATGATGAATCCAATTGGAGGATTTTTAAAAAGGATTAAGTGTAGCATTTTGGTGGAGAGCGGTGTTTTCAGAAACGGTACATAACATTATAATGGCGAAAAGATTAAATCGGTTTGACCATTAAACATCTTAGTGTTAATATCCTTATTTTGACGATATATCTTTAATGTCTCTAAGCCTTTGACCTTTATTGCAAAAATGTAAACATTTTAATTTATCAATATGGAATTAAATGATTATACTCAAGAATATGATTAGGAAAAGAACTTGTTGTATGTTTGAGTCGAAATGTTCTATAATATTGATTAAATCTCTTCTAAAAACTTTCACCTGTCTGCCCTACATATGTGCTAATAGATTTGGAACGTGAAATTTGATCCCCGAATTTTGCGTTAAAACATATGTTTGAAAGTTTACTCTAAAAGCAATCTGATGATTTTGTTTTCTGAAGATATTCGATACTTTATTTGTTTCTTTCTTAATATACGTGAACGTTGTTAATTTTTTGCTTTTTCGATCTACAATATGTGGATAAGTATGACGCCTGATTGATATGTAAATGTTTTTGTAAATTAAATTTGAATTAGATTAAGTGGAAAATCATTCTCCTTAGCTCCTGAAATAATTTTGTCTAGTTGATTCTGATAGAGGAATTAAAAGACACTAAGTATCATAGAATAAAATGCAGCTAACTTGTGAGACAAACGATTATTGGAATTGCAGAAAATTGTGGAGTTGATGTTGATGGGTTTCCTAAATATTTTGAAATTAATTATCTTATTTTGATGAACCAATATAAGGTCTAGGAAATTAATTCTGTTTTCGTTATCTTTCTCTACTGTTAATTTGATTTTATTCTTCGCGTACTCAAATATTCAAACAGAAATTATTCAGTTTAAAAAATAATTTGACTAACGTGATGTACCACTAATAAATGCGATGATATAATCTACGTATGTAAACTAAAATGGGATATGTGTTTTTGTGAAATGTAAACTAACAATATTTTTGATCTATATTTCACATAAAAATGTCTGATAACAAGGTGGATCCCATCGCTAATCCGTTACTTTGTTGAAAATATTTGTTAAAAATTGAAAGTAATTTTAATTCAAGGAAAGTTTAAGTGCGTCGGATAATTCTGATTTTACAATAGGGTTAGTATTATAACTTGGGCCATTTGAAGTAATTCATCTGTAGGAATATTAAAAACCATGCTTCTAACGTCAAAAGTAATTAATTTGAAGTAATTCGTCTGTAGAAATATTAAGAACCATGCTTCTATCGTCAAAAGTAACTACTTTAGAGTTCGTAGGTGTGATAGATTTTAGTTTTTGGAATAATTAAAAAAAATACGGATAATTTAAAAATAAAATTCGTAAATCACTTGATAAGCCGGTAACATTTTAGTGCTAAAACTCTTGTAGGAGTATTGATATATGAAACTACTGGCCAAATTAATTTATTAGGTTTATGGGTTTTTATGAGTCCATAGATATAGGATGCTGAAGGATTTTTGTGTAGACCTTAGAATTATTCGATATTTGAAAAATGTAAATTGTTAATACCTTTAAATTTACCATACACTTGAAAATGATCTCCAAAGATAAAAACCATAAACGTGTCAAAAATTGATAACATGATGTAAACTTCGATTGTGTGTATTATACAATAAATAGTTGTATAAACATGTCGAACGTATTTTTATTTACACTCTTGTGTTGACATAATTAATCAACCGATGCCAACTTATCCTACCTGTGCATACTTTTCATGTTTTATTATATAAGACATTAACTCATATAACCTTATACCTATCATCAAAGAAGCTACTGTGTGGCGAAACAGTTGTAGTAGTAACATATTTAAATAATAGTAAAGAGTTTCAACAAGTAAAAGCATTATCGATACAATTAGTGCTTACTTTTACAAAGGTCAATTTCAATATCTGCTATTAATTCATATTTTATGTTTGGTTCAAACAAATTAAATAATTACGTATCTTTAATAACCTTTGTGAAATCTTTATTTAAGTTAAATTAAAGTGAAATTAGACATTATAAAATTTATATTCAGCTTTTTCCTCTGCAATTTTTAAAACTATTCGTTAAGAATAAACAATTCCGTCAGTATAAAACTCGGAAAAACACGGAATAAAACTAAAAAAGCGTATCAGACTTTCGTATCTTGACAAACAGGATTTAGGAATAACACAAAACAGAAACTCGCTGTTCGTATCTCGATACGTTTCCGGAATTAAGCATACCCAGCTGAATAATAATTCGCCGTCCTTTTAGTTATCTACGAGTAAGTATAGAATATATATATATATATATATATATATATATATATATATATATATATATATATATATATATATATATTGTGTATATGTTTTTGTTTCTATGAAATGAAATGTTAATTTGCCGATGCAGTAATAATAAATTTATTAAATGAAGTCTCGGAAATAGCTTTTAAATTTGATGATGTGCACGTAATTATTTGCATTCCTATACTAATGAAGTGTGCCGAAGAGAAACATGTATATTTAAATTATAATTGTAATAATACAAAAAATAAAATGTGCTGATTGTAGTTTTATTCCATCCAGATAACAGTGAACAATATACATAATTATGGGTTGTTTACACTGAGGCACTTGGTTGGTTTCACAATTGAGTGGCTCATTGTAAACAATCCCTAACATTAAAAATGTTTCACCACGTGACAAACGACAGCTAAATTCAACAAATACACAATATATAATTCAATTGCGACGGCACTTAAGTAGGAAGAGTAGTTTTTGACTGATATCTGTTAATTATTATACAATGATGTAGTAAAAGTCTGCAAAATTATTCTTTCAAAGAAATATTTTTGAATATTAACCAATTCTGCAGAGGCGAATTATTATTTCGTTTAATATAATTTTCGTTTATACAAAAAAGCCTGGAACTGAATTGTTGCTACTTCTGATATTGACTTTATTCTCATCTCGAAAATAAAATAACTTCACAATTAATTGGTAATTAACATTTTCACTAGCCTTTATATTAGAAGGACATAATTATCAACAAAGCTGACAAGGTGTGATATACCGAAACATATTTTTTATATTATCAATATATAATTAATAAACGTGAATAAGAAGTAACAGTACAATATACTAAATATGACTTAGGCAAATCGATGTCTGCTGGCATTTAATTCCTACACACCTAAACATACACAAAAAGTCGTGTTTGTTATAAATACAATAGATTTCCATTGTTAGTTAATTGATGAAATTTATCGATTTAATCGTAACCACTGAATTTATAAACAAAACAGTTTTCAGGATAGTTTATAAATTGTTGTTTTAAAATTTCAGCATATACTGTAGTAGATACGCGAGAATTTAGAATTGGTGCCAACTAAGTGACTCGATACGCAACCCGGTTACATGTAATTTGAATAATATCGTCTGCGGTGGTGGAATATTGGTATTTTGCTACATCCGTGAATTCGAACTGTTTCGGGTACTATAATTGCAATTTACATATTATTCACAGTTAATCATTACGTGGATCGTAGGTCCTTAATAATTAAATGAGTTCATGCAGAAAATTTGTTGTAATATTTGAAATGAATGATTAATCATTTTAATTAATGAATGCATGTACGGATCACATTTAATAAAGTTGCTAATTCCAGTACTTATTTTTTACAGCAACCGTTGGCACGATGAATATTTTTTAAGTAAAGTATAAACAATAAATAATAATAAATAAATACTGCCTTAAACATGAATCTTATTAAATTATTATTTGTCTTTTTATTGTAATATTTAAAAAAATTGTAGTAATATTAACTTTTATTTATGTTGTAAACTTACCTTTTAATTAATGTTAATATGTTACACCAAGATTTTCATTATTAGTGGTTACTTCTATAAACCACTAACATATTTTAAAGGATTAATTTCTAAGGATTCAGATTTTCAGGAATTATATATGAATATCTCTTATTACTGTTAACGCAGTAAAAAGTTATACATCTTCAATTAGGACAAATACAAAACTTTAATTTATAAGCATGTTAACAGTTAATATTTGAGTTAACAATGCCTATGATTATAAATGTATAAAATGAAGGTTCCCTTCTACGAATTGCATGATAAAACTATTGACCTTCTTAAGAACTGCCGTAAGTCGTCGGTGTTTAACTTCTCGAATGGTAATCGCCGTCAAGACGAGCTTAAGTCCCCAGCTAACTCCCCGATAAGTAAACAAAGTGATAATTGCTCCGTCGCTCCGGCTGCCGAGTTGTGTCATTATGCGGCGAGTATAATCCCTAATAACTTGAGAAAGTAATTTGGAGCCACCAAAACCCATCCCATATAAACCAGTGGAAAATACGACATTGCACGGTGAATAATTAAACTTCTTCCTGAACTAGATTTTGGTATCTCTATTAGATCTCGAATTGTAAATTGTGTTATCTCCGAAATCTTACTAATTTTAGAAATCCTGATTTTGAATTTATGCCTTATTTTAAATTGCAATATGATATGTATTCGTCTTTCACAATTAAATGATAATGTATACATATCCGTCTTAATACATATCGAAAACGTATTTTTCTTAAATAATAAATCAATATTAACACTATTTATTATATTTTATCTAGGTCTTTGTTAGTTATTTCTAACCTTAAAATGTATGGTTTAACATTTAAAATATTTGTATTGGTAATAGGATGACCAAATTGGGTTGTTATCATTAATAGTAATATTAATAAATTATCACTAATTTATATTGGCTACATTTGGAAAAACAATCTTGACAATTTAGTTTTTAATTCACTAGATGTACATTTGGGTACAGAGTTTTATTACTTTGAAAAGGTTAAATAAATTAAGAGAGCTATACATTATAGCATGCTTAAAAACGAAAATAATATAAATGTTTACTTGGCTAATAATCCGTGTGTAAGTAAATATTGTGTGATTCAAATTAATTTACAGTGTCTTATCAACTTTAAAATATGTCTAAGTTTTGCACTCCATGTTTGGTTTGTATAATGTTTTAAAAAGATTTTCTCTTCCTGTGGTTCGATTTAAATTCATGCTCTTTGTTACCCCAGTTTCATTCCAACCATTCATCGCACGATATTATATATGTGGGAAGTAATATTAAATTTAATACATAAAATATTAATTAAATACAGTAATTAAATGTTATTTTCACTGAATAAAGGTTAATTAAAATTTCAATCCACACATAGTATAACCAAATTGATTAATTAAATAAAATAATATTACATATAAGAACATTTCAAAAGTTAGAAATCAAATACTTGGAACTGAATAATAAGCGTTTCAAGAAATATCGATTATCTAAACGATACATGCTTTAGACTAGCTAAAAATATCTTAACAATAATTGTTGCTAAATCACTAGGATTAAATTTTAGTAAATAAGTACCTGAAATCAATTAGTATTGTTCTTTTATCTACTATTACCGATCTTGTCGACTTAAAATTTAAAAGACAAACTTTTTATTATTAATACCTTCATTTTAATACAATTTAGATGTATTAATGTACTTCAATATTATTCATCGTTTTTATTTATAAATAAGTAATAATATGTACAAATAACTCAGGTGATATTAACTTTTATTTATGGCACGGTTTATCAAAGTGTAACTACAAAAGCAATACGTTTTGATTTACATTGATTATTCTTTAGAATAATCTAAAACTCTCTGTTATTCGTTAGGTTGCTAGATATTTTTTTCTATATAAAATATAAAAATCTCTTTACCTCGAATTCGATATGCTGTAGTTTTGTATTTTCCAATAACTTTTATAGAAATAAATCTGGATGACTGAAATAATTTTACGTCGCGTGTTAGTTATTAATTAACGATTAAATAAATGCTTGGTACCCATGCTTCTAGTTTACCAAAAGCCTTCCAATTCCTTCAAGAGCTTATTGACTCCCTTCAACTATTATCCCTCCTTCAACTTCCGTTAAATACCTAGGCATAACCATAGACCCCAAAATCTAGCAAAACATCAGTCAAAATATACAAGATGATTTGCTGCCCATTACTGGACTATAATTGTGCCCTCTATCCCAATCCCAACAACCCAACCTTCCGCAATATTGAAGTTAGTAAGCCAGCATCCCTCCGTAGCCTAACAAAACTCGGGCTTCCTATTAATCCTTTATACAATCCTTCTAACCAGTTCCTCTATGATACCACTTTAGTTATCCCTATCCTAGAACGCCTTCGATTCCTATCAGAAAAATTCTCCAAAAATCCTTTCCACTTTCACATATTATCCTTATATTGTATTCCTAGAAATCCTACTTTAAACCCCAAATTTAAAAACCCTAATTCAACCATATTTGATTTCATCTCATCGTTTCATCCATCTACGCATTAGCGACTGACGCCATATGACTGGACAAAACAAGGCAGAAAGACCTCTGGTCGATGGCCTTTTGACAAACTAACTCACTAACACATCATCCATTATTTATTATTGAAATGTAAATATCTATAGTTTGTCAATAAAAATGTATATTATTATCATTTTTAATGCTTTGCTCACAATAATGTTCACACATGAAAATGCCTAATGTGAATTTTAAATATTCCATTCATCATAAATTATGCAATAAATCAATGTTAAAAATGTCAGTTTGTCCAAGTATAGTCTTTATATATTTTTAACAATTTGTAATACATTGTTATACAGGGTGACTGACGAAAAACCTTTGGTGCTGTATCTCGCTTATTTTTGATCCGATTTGAATAAATAAAACATCAAATTAAATGATTTTTAAAAGACTTTAATATGAACTCTACTGATATTTTTTCTTGCATCCAGTTTTTGACAAAAAATAAAAATGTTGCAAGATTTCAAAAACTGAAAAACGATTTCTGTAGAAGCACAAAATTCTAGTACAGTGTTTGAAATATTGCAACATTTTAATTATGAAATAATTAAAAATCGTTGCAGTATTGTATCAATGGCTGTCACTGTCACTTTTGACATTTAAAATAGGGTCTGTATATTGTTTACAATGGATACTTGACTTTTTATTTATTTTTTAATCCTCAATTTCTCGACTTAAGTTTGATATATGGATAAATTCGTCTACAATTTTATATTCAGAAAAAAAAATCTCCTTGCGAACCAATAAAAATATATATACAGTGCAATTTAAAAAAAAAATGTTGATCGTATTTTGTCAAAAACTGGGTGCGAGAAAAAATAACAGTTCAGATCCTATTAAAGTCTTTTAAAAATGGTTTAATTTGATGTTTTATTTATTAAAATCGGATAATAAATAAGCGAGACACAGCACCAAAGGTTTTTCGTCAGTCACCCTGTATATTCAAGCGTCACTAGAACAATGTTCGCTTGCAGAAATATGTATTTAAGCAATAATCTATATGTTGACTAAAATTAGAGAAGTGCGGACATTACTTCTTGAAATTTACATTTCTTGTCATAAAAACTATACTACCTTAAAAATGAATTCTAGAATCCGTAAATAAATTGATTCTAAATTGGAATAAAAAATTCTTATAAAAACAGAATTGGTGACACTTAGCATTATATGAAATTGTTTTTTATACTATAACAAAGTGCAACTTGCTCTTGAAAGATTATCACTAGGCTGCTTTTTTCCCTAAAATTATCAAATTAATTGCCAAACATGTTCCCATAATATCCATCTAGAAATCCTAAATAATCAAAAATATTTTAACTGACGGGGCACCAGGTTATTGCCTAAGTTTGGTAACATAAGTTAGGCTAAATATATTATATTATTATTAAAAATACTTTTTGAAGAATTTTAGAAGTCTCTTCCTTTTTATTTAGGTATCATTACGTAAATGCCTATTTAGTTGAAGATGGTGAAATATTTTTTCTTTAATCTAGATTTGCGTTTAGAATTTTCTTTTAAAATTATAGAAAATATAGAGAATTAACTCTATATTTTCGAGAAGCAATAAGAAGCAACAAAACTTACTAAAATGATCTTTTATACGAAACCACCCAAATCCCACACATTTCCCAACGTATATTAGCCCTAAGTATTAAATTTGCTAATAATCCTCACAACCAACCCCTATTAACCAAATTCTGTATCCCCCGAAACCCAAATATCCCTTCTAAATATCATCCTCCCCTCACAATTTATCAATTCATTTGTGCGAATCATCAGGACCGTTAAGCTAGCTAGCAAAGATACTTTCTTTTTCTCACCAGACAGGGAGAAAGACCGATGGTCGATAGCCCAGACGGACTAACACCATATATTTGTATTGTATCCATATTTATTGTTTCTATGTATTAAGTTTTGTCCAAATAAAGATTATTGTATATATATTTTTATTACATTTAAATTTAATCTATTCCTGTAGTTTTCATATTTCTTCTTCTATGCCTTAACCACTTATATTTAAAGATTATCACAGGGTATATATTCAATAAATAATCCCCAAATTGCTTGACTATTAGCAGTAAACAATTAGGATCTTCGTTAGAAAATATAATAGTTGATGAATAATACGGTTTCTCTGCTGGCAAATGAACAACCAATGTATTGGTATATGGTTTGAAGAATGGATGGCAGGTAGATGCTATCTATACTTACTATTCCAAAGCTTTTAGAAAGGTTTGTTACAATTTACTGATTGCAAATAGTTTGATTAGGTAATTGTGTTGCAGTTAAAATTAAAGCTACTTCCTATGTACATCGAGGGTCCGTTTGTTGTAAAGTTTTGTTTCAAATATCATAATTGTTATAAATCATAGTGAGTTTCTATTACATGCAGATTATTTAAAACAAATATATTGTACATTTTGTCTTTATGATTAGTGGTTAAAATATACTCAATACTAATTGATTTAAACTAAATTCTGTATAATAGTAGTAGTAAAATATATTTATTGACAAATTTTTGTACATATTTACATGGGTATAATGAATAATGAATGAGGTGTTAATGTATTAATTTGTCAAAAGGCTATCGACCAGAGGTCTTTCTGCCTTCTGTATAATATTCTTTTACCTAACGTTTTAATTTTCACCCATTTTTTATTTTTTTTGTTAAAAATCACAGTTTGTTTTTAAAGTTAAGACCCGACAATTGTCTAAAGATATAACTGACTAAAGTAGTTTTGCTTTTGAAACATTATAATTTTTCAAAAAGTTTTACTTAAAAGAGGCGATAATATTATGCAGTTCAGATTTTAAATGTTTTAATACAGAAGTAAACGGTGGAATATTTTGCTCCAATAATTAAACCGAAAATATACGGCATATCGCGATAAATATCCAAATAATTGCGTAGGACGAACAATAAGACAGCAAGGACAGAGAATCAGGTGAAGATAACATAATTTAAGGATAATAATAAGAGATTATTCATCCGAGACACCGACAGATGTATATTGGGCTGCATATATGTAGTAAAACAGAAAACGGGACAATAAAAATAAAATTAACAGACAAATGAGCAATAAAAGAAAAAGATATAGCGAAGCGGAAGAAGAAGATAAAATTAATAAAGGTGAGGTTTTCAAAAATAGTAAAAAGATATTGAGATCACCTAAACCCAAACAAAGAGAGAAACAGAGAAATACAACATCAATACAGCTAGAAGTAACAAGTAGCAGGAAAAGAAGAACAGAACAAGAAATGGAGGAGGCGACGACAATGATGAAAGAGATAATGAGAGAAATGAAAGGTATAAAAAATGGAAAATGGCAACATGCCCTTGAATTAAATTAAATAAATGTTAAATGACATGAGAAAGAAAGAAGAATGGAAATAGTACAGAGATCTGTTAAATATAAAAATTGAAGAACTGGAAAATAAAATGGAAAAAGTAAATAAAAAAAAGAAATAATAACATAATAATTAAAGAACCTAAAATAGGTAAACGAAAATTTAGCAGAGCAGGCGAAACAATTAATAAAGATGGAAATTACCTACAAGATCAACAAAGGAACGGAAAACGAAAATAGAAAGTTGGGATAACAAACAAGAAATCATGAACAAAAACAAGCTGAAAGGAAGGAATATATATCATTGACAATTACTCAACGAAAGAGGAGAGAGATATTCAACGGAAAATTAGAAGTATTACAAGTGAATATTTGAGTAAGGGTAACAAAGTCAGAATGAGATACCAAAAATTAATAATAAACGAAGAAGAATACAAATGAGATAGCAAATACAGAGGATTGACAGAGACAAGAAATTAAAAAAAAAACTGATAGAGCAAGAAACTAGTACTGACAACACCATAACGCAGCAAGAGCAAATAATAACGGTGACTAGACAAAACAACAGAAAAAAAAAACAAGAAAAGCAGGACCCAGAAATAATAAGATGGAAATATAACAGATAAAATGGAAACAAAAAGATGAGGAAAAGTTGATAAGGTGTATATAGTACACAAAAATTTAAAGGATAAGCTAAACAAATGGGAAGCTGTGTCGGAAAGAATAATACATACAAAAGACACAATTAACAATTAAGATTGTTTTTTCAAAGAACTAACACTAACAATGGAAAAAGCAATGGAAAACGTGTACGTATTAGGCGACTTTAATGGAATAATAGGCAAACTAGACAACATATATCGACAGTAATAGGAGTATAAGGAAGAAATAAAAACGGAGAGAGAATAATTGAATTCTGTATAGAAAACAACATGATAATATCCAACACATTTATAAACATAAGAACGTACATAACTATACAAGGGAAGAACCAAGTAGAAATGAAAAGTCAATGAGAGACCTTGTGTTAGTTACAGAAATACGTGAAAAAAAGAAAAAAACAGAGATAAAAATAAAAGAGGCCAAGCACAAAATAAATATCAGAATAAAAAGCACCTATGTTAAAATAATAAAGATGTGCCTGATAAATATAGACAAGCACTAAATAAATAGGGAGAGAAATATAGAGACATAATAAATGGAGTAATGGAAGTCATGTGGAAGAAATTTAATGAAACTCTAATAAAAACGGCTAAAGCAGTATGCGGAACAAGTAAAGTGATAAGAAATACTTTAGTGAAATGAAAAAATAAAAAAAGAAATAAAAATAAAAAAGAATATTTTGAAAAAAACTACTGAAGACAGAGTAGACACAAAAACAGAAACAACAAGAGAAGTGGACTCAAACAGAGAAATGGAAAAAGAGAGGGAAGAAGAAAGATTAGGAATAAGCTTAGAGGAACTAAAAAGGCAATAGAAATCTTAAAGAATGGCAAAGCTCCCGCAGAAGACAAGATTACGACATAAGTAATTAAAAATATTTATGATAAGGGATGAGATTTATTATATCAAATAATAAATAAAATGTGAAAGGAAGAAACAATACCGGAAGATCTAAAAGCTGGGCTTATAGTATCGGTACACAAGAAAGGGGAAAAGAGAGACTGCCGCAATTACAGGGGAATTACCTTACTAAGTACAATAGCAAATATGCATGAACAAATTCTCGAGGCAAAATTAAGTCAAATAGAGAAATGGAACTAAGTAAAACATTAGAAGAAATAACGAGAAAATTGTTAGGTGAAGGGAAAAAATTATATTGTGCGTTCATGGATTTGGAAAAAGCATTCTATAGAGTATAAAGGGAAGAAGTTTGAAGAATACTGGAAAAGAGAAAGATTGACACAAATTGATAAAAGCTATCAATAGTGTGTACAAAGGCACAAAAATAAAGTGATAAGAAATAATTATGTATCAGAAAGCCACCAGACAAACATAGGACAAAGACAAGGAAGAGTTTAAGCCCATTTCTATTTATAATATTTATGGATGAGATAATAAGGGAAGAGACAAAATCAACGAAACCTCTCATATTGAGATGATTGTATTGTATTGATGTATTAGCAACTAATGAGAAAGACTTACAAGACGGATTAAGAATATGGAACATAACAATAAATGGAAAGGAATGGAAATGAATAAACAAGTGACCAAAGTAATGGCTATAATAAAGGGTGAAGAAAAACTGAATATAGAGATAAATAGAGTAAAGATAGAACAAACAAAAGATTTTAATTATTTAGTTGGGACCTAAACAATAGAATAGAAAAAGCAAGTAAGTTATATTAAACAATAAGAGAAACTATAATAGGATAAAATAGATGTCTCAAACGAAACAAAGATAAGAGTGTACAAAACAATATTTAGACCAATATTAATTTACGGTTGTGAGACACTAAACAGAAGACAGAAAATCAGAATTGAAACAATAGAAATGAAGTACCTTACAAAAGTCAAAGGAGTAACCAAACTATATAGAATGAGAAATGAAGACATAAGAGCTGCAGAATCAATCGTGTGTCCCCACCTTCTTAATTGTCTTTTTTCGATATACTTTTGTATATCGAAAAAAGACAATTAAGAAGGTGGGGACACATGCTGGAACAGAGAGGTGAAGCAGTATCTAGAGGTAAGACATAAATGATAGAAGCCGGAAGATTAGCGATAGTTAGAAAAAGTTGGAAGAAGTTTATAGAAGAGGAATAGGAAGAGAAATAGAGGGAAGAAAAACTCTACACCCTTAACGAGTAGAGGGATATATCACTTGATGTTAGGTAATAATTTTTTCCGTACATTTTTAAGATTTTCTGACAAAAATATTCAGCAGTTACTGATGTGTGCCTATAACATTAATATATATATATATGCGATTAAGTTTACTACAGTAAGCCGCCTGGTTCCACTTATATGATGAATTAATTTCTCACGTTGTGAAACATTTTTGTATTAAAAAAGTAACAATATGAATTAAATTCTTTGAGCGTTTTTGCACCGCAGTTTTACATTATTAAAAAGAAAATCGGTTAACACAACTATTCCTCGTACTAAAGCACCACCATTGAATTACATAATCGTTAGTGGTCGTTACATGTCTAAAATTACATTCAGCACAATGGAACATTTTTGTGGGGTCATTGTTTTTCAACGTCGTCACGAAAAGTAATATTTAATTTACATTTCTGTAATTCAATTGAAACATATAAAATTTAGAAAACACTAAAAAAGATAAAATATAACTAATAGTAATTTCAATCGAATTCCATTAACCATAAATGCGGAGAGTCTGATTTTTATAAACTGTTTTTCCTGTTTTAACTTAATATATTTAATAAACGTAAAGTGTTATTATTAAGCGTCGGCAATGTTTATTTTAATGAAGGAAATATTTCACAGTATTTTCGTTTTGGAAAAAAATATTAACAAAATTCCACGTTAATTAAATTTTATTGATATATTCCGTATATAAAGTTTTTTATACCTTTTTTGCCGCTTTTAAAATACCACGAGGTAATAATTCGTATTTTTGTTCCATTTTAGGAGAAGCTTTTAAGGTATATGAATATTTACACAATGTTAGTAGAAATATTACTGAATATCAAGGAAAATAGCAAGATTAAGTATATGTTAATATATTATCATGCAGAATTAATTATTTCCATAAACAGAGTAATATCTAAAGAATATTATAGTAACATTATCATTATATCTTGCGAATGAAAAAATAACAAATAAATTAAATTATTTACTTCAAAGCAATCAGACAATTATTCCAAGGATACAATAAATCACTGTGACTGTTTTTATTTCCCTATATAGAATGTAGGGAAGGCATTCTTGTTGCAAGTTATATCGTGTAGGAAAATATTTGTTTCAGTCTAAATAAACTGAAATATGATGATTATGAACATTATATGATTGGAAACAGACTATACATATTCAATATAATCATTAGAAAAGAAAGTTGTTATCGTACAAATACGTAGTATAATAGATCTTATTTAATTTTACTATATTCAACATCAACGTTTTATGTGTGTTAAGTGAAGCTGGATTGATACGCTAAAGTCTGTTCGTTGGATCTTCGGTCGTACGTCACAAACTATCCCTTCGAGAAACGACGCAAAAACATTCAGTCTGATAAAGTAAACCAAATGCGTTAGAAAAAGAACGCACTGTTTTTTGTTGCAATTTTTGAAGCAATGGTTTGTGACATACGACGGAAGATCCAACGAACAGACTATATATACTTTTATCTAACTAAAAATACTCCAAATGGCGAATTAATTTGGATAGAAAAACTACCAATTCTACTCCAAATATCTAAAAAATCATTTATATTTTGGGTTTTATTAAGTTGAAATTTTATAGAAATCAATTTATTCCCATGGTGGCCTTTTACTTGGATAGGCATACGTAATCATGGCATAGCTTCTCTAACTAGTTGTGATACAATGCAATACTTGTCTGAAGATTAGTATTACGTAACAAGAGCACAATAGGCGTTACATTGCGCTGATTGTGATTTCAGCCATAATTTGGTAGCTATTAGTATATAATTCAATTCCTGGCGGTGATTTATGTAAGAATCAGTTTTTTAACAATTAGCTGTTAGTTCTTACATAATTGTAGGACAACGATGCAATATTGTAGGAAAAATATTTTTTCTCATATAGGTTTGTATATATTTTCTTTAATCAACTGTAATAAGAAAAAATTTCATCCTTAGTGTTGATCAACTGATTTACACTTAGTAAGGACAAAATTCTCCATAGAAATGTGAATAAAATAATAAAATATTGGGACTAATTCTTCACTTTACGTTAGCCATAAAAAACATAATTTTTTGAATGTGCACTTTATTATGCTAAAACCATCTTTGTATAGTGCTACGTTAATTTTGGAATTTGCAATGGAAAGTAACGCATATGTTGTGTTTGATTTTATATATTTTCATAAATTGTTAACATAAAATGCAAATCGAAAAACAAACAAATCTATATTTTCATATTAATTGGATCAATATAAATGAAAAATAGATAGATCATATCTCTGCTTTGGTTCAGCACAGGATTCAATATCATTTAAATATATGTACAAACGTTAGCATTATATTATGATTTGAAAGAGTGAATTGGTATAATTTAATTATGACTGAATTTCTAGTTGGGCCTAATACAAAATGATTACTCTAATATAAGTATAATTATGAATTGTTCATATCAATAGTAAATTTAGGATGACACGTGTAATAAGTTTAATTATATTATTAAATTAATGATTAAGACGTTAAAATAACATTAAATATCTACTGTAATATAAGCTAATCTAGAGAGATTGTTTATTCTGTACACTATGGATTAACCTAACGGGGGTCCTTTTAATTTACATTATGATTAGTTTTCTCAGACAATAACAGGGACTTTGTATTTACTAAAGTAATTTTCTACAATCCAACGCCTTTGTCGTTATTTAGCACACCTATTTAGCTCCTTTGAAGACAGTTAAGGTTATTTTCGGTTCTACACTGACAAAATTAATTAATATAATTATTACATCTTATGAAATTACCAAAAACATATATACTTTTTAAAATTACATGATAAAACTTATCTTTGTTGTTGTTTATTATGTCTTAACTTTAGAAATTAATCAGTGAAAATATAAACGCCTTAATATTTATATAATTGTTTAAAAAGATTCATAAACAGCATTTAAACAATTTCAACTTATTGCTAATTTTTAATTTAAAACGAATTTTTAACCGTGTAGTGTTCTCGCTTATCACTATTAATAAGCCAGACTCTTGGATTTAGTAAAATGTGTACATTAGATTTGAATATTCCCAATAAATAAATAATTAAAACCCAAATGATAAAATATTGAATAATTATAGTGTATTTTATAGTGTATCGCTATACATTTAAAATAAAATTTTAATGTATTAATTAAATTATATGTATTACAAATATATTATAAGTAATCTTTATTAAAAAGATAGATTTTCTTTTACGTTGCATTTTTTATATTAATCTGGTTTATTAAATAAACCTTGAGAATAGTCAGCACATGCTTGTTTCTTATCTCACAATACGTTCGTAATTGTACCACGAACAATCGGGTTACTGCCGCATTACTTACTATTACTGGCGTTCGGGGAACAACAGCTTCTGAAATATGTCGGAAATACCAACGGGAGGCAAAATGGGGAAAACTGCAGCTAACAATGGTACTTGCGTTGTATAACGTGCATTAAATTGCGGAGGAAAATCGTTTGTATTCAGGAGACTTTAAACTATTTGAGCCATTTACATTATATCGCATAGTTTTACGAAATATTAATTATTGTAAATTATTGGCAATTTGTTAAGAAATAAAAATTATTTGCAAATTTTATAGATAACTTATATTTGTGTTGTTTAGATTTATATAATTGTGCCTTCACTTTATATAATATTTTTTCGATAATTATTTGTGGTTAAAGCATAGTGAATTTTTCAATTTGTATCATTCATACTTCTTGGCTGATAGTTATGGATATCAGAATTTTTCATTATAATACTAGTTAAGTAATTACGTAATAAATTATTAATAAGTTTATATATAAAACACATAGTTTTGATTTACAGGTGACATTACATACATGTGTTCTTTTAAAAGTTCTGATTTTTATTGTTGCAGTGCGTCTTAATTAGTAAAAGTTCTAAATGTGTTTAATGTTACACACCCTATTTGTATTTACTAGTGAGTTGATTTGTTAAGATCCCTACAGTTTATACTATTTTTACGATAAAACTTTGTTTAAGCTAAATTGATGCCATTGTTATTTACGTTTATCTGCGTATATTGTGTTGTATATATTATATACAATTTTGTGTTATTATTGATCCTAATTAGTTTACATATGAATAATTACCCATTCTGTGGTCTTCCTTTGTCTGTTATTTAAAGTCACCACGAAAGATCGAGTGGTGTGAAGCATGTGTCCCTGTGAATTATTTAAAAATTGTTAATTTGAAACTAATTGAACTTTTAAATATAAATATGAATTTAACGTGTAGCTACTGTAATTCTTCAACTGAGGCCCACATGGCTGTACACTGCTGCATCTGCAAGAGGATATACGAAATGACTTGCATTGATATTACTAAATCAGAGGCGCGGAAAATTAACTCAAAAAGGGGCCTCTCGGAATAAAATCCGCAATTTATCATTTTGCAAGAGGACATAAACTTTTGAAATCTCCCTCTACCTCAAAAACTGATCCGAATGTTATTTGAAATCGAAAAATCATACAAGGAATATCTGAAAGAGGAAAGCGCAAGTGCAACATAATTTATTTATTTATTTATTATATCTTTGGTATTCTTTCTAAAAAAATACATATAAGAAACAAATTACAAAAAACCTACATAAAATTTTGTACGAAAGAATCACGGGCGGAGTTCACAATAAATTATGATCTTCCACTCAAAATTATTTATTGTCTGCCAGAAAGCGCATCTAAGTCACGCACTGAGCAAGTTAATCATGATGTAAGTTACTTACGAAAAATAATGTTAGCTTATCAGGAACTAAAATCTTTCAAGTTAGGAATTCGGAGATTAACAACAATAAACGGCCATTAAGGGCCACACTTCCTACTGTACAAGTTTTAAATGGCCAGGATATCAGGTGACCAAACTCCACTTCAATTCTCACTCTACCAAGATGTGAAGGCGGAACTCTTACAACAAACTGTTCATGGCGAGTTGCATATCTAAATTAAGCATATTCGCGGTATTCCAACAATGGAATGCAACAAATTGTGTCACCCTGCATGTTTAAATAATCATGACTGTGAAATTACACTTAAAGACGTTATGTTAATAGTGAAAGAGCTAAAACAGACTGTGGAAACAGTGTCTTTTAAATGTGATCAGTTAGGCGCCGAAAATTTGGAATTAGAAATTATCTTAACCGAAATGAATACTCTTAAGCAAAAAATATTAAAATTAATAATACCATTGATGGGTTAATGACTAAAATTAAAGCCCTTGAAAATAAAAACATCTCAACTATCATTGAAAATAAATTGAATACTACTGAATACAACGAGATTTATGATGAGATTAATCAGCGACAAAAACGTGCAAACTCTATAATTGTTTTTAATGCCCCTGAATCTACAGACCTGCAAGACGACGGAAATATTATTAACAATATTTTTAAAAATATGGTGGAAGTTGCTCCAGTACCAAACAATATGTATAGACTTGGTGCGAAGGTTGGAAATCGAATAAGGCCAATTAAGGTTACATTCAGTAATCCTGCTGATGCGAAAAATATATTAAGGAATTCAAAGAAACTTCGTGAGACTGAAGAATTTAAGAATATCCAAATTAGGAATGACCGGACACCCAGGCAAATTCAGCACGAGAAAAATCTTCGCATCGAACTAAAAAGAAGATCTGAAAATGGGGAAATCAACCTTAAAATTAAATACTTTAACGATGTTCCTAAAATAATCCAGGAAAACTAAGTACCTCCCAACACACATGTATTTCTGCATTTTATCAAAATGTTAGAGGATTATGTTCTAAAACAAATGTATTATATGATAACGTATGCGCTAATGACTTTGATATTATTTGCCTAACCGAAACGTGGTTGCATAGTGGCATACTGTGGTCTGAATTGTCTCCATATAATTATACCGTTTATCGATGTGATCGTCAAAATCGTCGTGGTGGTGGTGTACTTATTTCTGTTAAAAGTTCATTTCAATCAGAACTATTTTTTTCTACAAATAATTTTAATATAGATATGCTAATTGTAAAAATATTATTAGGACATACTAATCTTTACCTGATATATATTTATATTCCTCCGTCATCTATTTCTTCTGAATACGAACACATTTTTGAAACAATTGAGCAAAATTTAAATTTAAGCGAACCTGTTGTTATTTTGGGTGACTTTAATTTGCCAACACTCCACGCATATAACTCTAGCAGCTTGGGATTGAATCAACAACTAACCAAATATAATAATATTATTCAATTTAATAATCTGGAACAACATAACACCGTATTAAATATGAATTCAAGACTACTAGACCTCATAAATTTTTCTTCTAAAGTTTGTTGTAATATTCAAAAGATATTAGGTTTAGTAAAAGAAAATTCACATCATCCATCTTTGCACTGTAAATTAAACATCGTTGCTGATTCAACTTCTAAACTTACTCCAAATTCAGCATATCGTTCTTATGATTTTTCAAAAGCAGATCTTAGAATATTGTATCATGAGATTTCTTTAATAAACTGGAATGCTGTCTTACAAATAAATGAACCTTCCAAAGCATGCTCTGTTTTTTATGAACTTCTCATTAATGTATTAAATAAATGTGTCCCAGTACGTAATAGTAAGTTTCAAAATAAATTTCCACCATGGTTCAGTATTCTTTTAAGAAAGTTAATAATAAACAAAGAGCATACCCTTAAAATTTATTTAAAAAATAAATTAAATTATTTAAAACTAAAATTAAGTCGTTTGCGTACTGAAATTCATAATCTAATAAAAAGTGATTATAAATCTTATATTAATCGAATGGAACATAATATTTTACGTGACTCGAAAAAATGTTTTCTTATATAAATTCAAAAAAGAATGCTAGTCGAATTCCAGGTAACATGACATATAGAGTTGATAATATTACCGATCCAAAAAAAATATTCTTAACTGTTTTGCTACTTACTTTAGCAGTGTGTTCACAACTCCTGCTAGATCATGCGAGCAAGAGAATATTTTTCGTCCAATTTTCCTGTCTGTAATATTAGCCAGCTCAATGAAAATGACATTTCAGTTGCGGTACGTGAATTAAAAGGCAGTCGCACCACGGGACCTGATGGAATTACGGCTTATATAGTTAAAGACTGTATACAATCATCTGTTGGACCTCTCAACCATATTTTTAATTTGATTATTTCAACAAGTATTATTCCTGATATCTGAAAGATATGTAGAGTTACGCCTATTTTTAAAAACGGTGATAAATCTGATATTTTAAATTATAGGCCAATTATTGTTATTAATAATTTCGCAAAATTATTTGAAACTGTGATTTTTAAAATAATGTACAATCGTGTAAGCCCATTTATCACAACGAGACAACATGGTTTTATAAAGAAAAAGTCAATTGTAACAAATTTGCTAAATTTTACCGAATTCGTCTCACAAAATCTAGATGATCGTAAACAAGTAGATACAATATACATTGATTTCCTTAAAGCATTTGATTCGATTAATCATCAGATTATTGCTCATAAACTCAGTTATTATGGCTTCACTAATAATACTGTATTACTAATGTGTTCATACTTTTTGTAATAGGCAGCAGTATGTACATTACGCAGGGTATAATTCATTTACGTACGTTGCAACAAGCGGTGTTCCTTAGGGATCTAACCTTGGACCGCTGCTGTTTATAATTTTTATAAACGATATTTCTGTGAATCTTCAGTCTAATATACTTCTATATGCTGATGACTTGAAAATGTACAGTGATATAAATTCAGTTAATGACTGCAAAATGATATAATTCGCATTCAGCAGTGGCGCAAGGTGAATAGTTTATTCTTAAATATCAATAAATGTAAATGTATTTCATTTTCACGAAAAAAGAATATTATTAAATATGATTATCCTCTGGATTCTATACTGTTTCAACGAGTTGATACTATTCGTAATTTATTTATTATTAATTTACGTTTAATTAGTTTCGCCAACCCGTATGTTAATTTGTGCCTAATTTTTGTTTTAAATTTTCACTTTGTATTTTTGTATTTATTATCTGTTAGAATTTGTATTTTTTATTATTGTATGTAACTTTCCCTGTAACTGGATACATGAATCTGTTGGGAAAATAAACTTATTATTATTATTATTATTATATAATTGTGAAGAACAACTCGGAAGACTAGTTGATCCCAGAAAAACTCCTATACAACTTGAATTCTACTATCAAAACACTCGTTGATTACGCTCTAAGGCGCATCTATTCTACACTAATTATTGCTGCTCTACATACGACATAATATTTTTAAGTGAAACTTGACTGAATGACAGTTTAAATAGCTCCGAATAATTTCATAAAAACTACAGTGTGCCTTGATCTAACACGTTGAACTACTGGAGGTGGCATTCTTATAAAATAATCTAATAACTGATAGATACCACTCATGTACAATCAGTAGCACAAGTAATTGATCTTATATTGAATTTTGGAGGCGTTCACTTTGTAGTACATTTTTAATGAATAATAGAAAAACGTTTAACTTTTTTATACTACTTTTTATTTTTATACAACACTTTGTGACTAGTTTCGAATTACACAGTAATCATTATTAGTGACTTAGTTTGATAATGATTACTGTGTAATTTGAAACTAGTTACAATGTGTTGTATAAAAATAAAAAGTAGTATAAAAAAGTTAAACGTTTTTCTGTTATTAATTGATCTTAACTTATGTAAATGTAAATGTGAGTCTTATACTTTTTACGCAATGGGGGTTGATGTTCCTCCAGTTGTTTCAAGTCATTCTTTTGATGCATTCTTAGAAGCCAAAGCAAAGCTACAAATATTATTAATGTTTTGAATAATTTAAAACTTGAGCAGTGTAATCACACTAAAAACACCAATTACCAAATCGTTAGATTATTCCAAATTTACCATGGTATAGTCACTCATAAACTATTTAACGTACCTTCAATCATTTTAAGTTTTGGAACATGATAAACATTCTCTTGTAACTCAGATAACTACCCAGCGTTATCTGGTACATTAGAAATTAAACCCGAATTTCAGCAGAATAGCAATAGAAGATTCAATTTCCGGAAGGCCTTAAATTATATAACGAATTTATTTATACTGATTGGTCAATTCTGCAATGTTGTGTTAATGTTAATGAAGCTGTTGATCAATTCTACGGTGTCCTATATAATGTTCTGGATCATTCAGTACCATTTAAATCAAATTATAAGTAACTATTCTTCGTGGTTTACTAAGGACATTATTAAAAAATGTCCGTCTAAAACTATATTATCATCGCAAATGGAATTCTACGAAGTCCTTATTTTATCATAGTGAATTTGCTAAAGTTAGAATCTTAACAAAGAATAAAATTAATGCCGCGTATAAGACTTATATGACGAACCGTTAACGGTGGAGGCTTCTACTTTGTTATACATTATTCTTTATAAATAAAAAACTTTATAACTTTGTTTTTATAACACTGACGTTATTTAGTGATTTTTATATTTTTATATTTATATGACAATCATTGAACTTGATCTGGAGAAAAATCCAAAAAATCTGTGGAAATTTGTACATCAAAAGAAAGGCACCACCAGAATTCCCGGTCAGTTAAAAAACACTAGTGAAACATTCCCAACTCCTGAGGATGTTGTGAATGCCTCCTCTGAAACTTTTTCTGAGGGCCCGATAAATATTAGTTTAACACATACCAATCGTGAAAGCTTCTACTATTACCGAATTGGACGTTATCTGGTACCTTGCTTTCCACTTAAGGATTGTAAACACATATTAGCAAAACCTTTAATAACAACTTTTAACCTAGCTATTACTACAAATGAATTTCCTGATTACTGGAAACCTGTTGTCGTTACTCCAGTTCTTAAAAATTACCGGCCAAACTAATTGTCTAATTTTGCAAAAATATTGTTTGTTGTATTGTTATGTTGTCTTTCATCCTTTTCGTTGGTAGATGTAATAAAAAACGATTGCATTTGGCCATAGACTTTCGTTTTAAATTTCATCAATTCTACTTAAGGGTAATGAGATTTTAAAATAGCTGTATTCAGTCGGGTGTTCACAAGTGAAATCAGTTATATAATTTGAATTCAAGTATTTTGTTAGGGTAGTTGTTGTAACATCAGGGTTTAATCTATATACATGAAGATGTCCTAGTCGTTCAACTCCTCGTATTTAATCAGTTGGTTTATAATCCCTCGATCTCTTGGTTTCATTGCTCGATCTTCTTTTCCTCTTTACCACAGTACTCCATCTATCGGTGTCGGGCTGCTCTTTGTCACTAATTTCTATGGTATCATTTTGTTTATTCGGTTGCATACTAACTTGTAGTGGAACAGGTTCACTCGCAAGGTTATTATCATAGACTAATTCATTTGAATAATGTTTTATTGGTTCAATTACAGATTTCTTTAAATTGATTTTATTTGCAGATTCCTATCTTGTTTGTTCTTTGTCATTGTTTTGATTTGCTTCTGATTTATATAACCTATTGAGTAAATAGGTAATTGTGTTAATGAAGCTTTCATTATTTTGTGCCAATATTTTTTCTCTTTTTCTCTTTTAGTTCTTCTATTAATTTCAGTAAGTGTGTAATTCTTTGGGACTCACATTCTTTACTAACATCTGTTGTTATCGTACATACGATACACAAATGCGTCTTTTTTTCCCTTCGAAAAGCAGCTGGGATGGAATTTTGCACCACAAATCACACATTCTACTTTCTCACGAGCTATATGCTTGCCACACGAGTTATAAGTGCAGTAAGTTTTATCATTTTCCGAAAACTTTTGCAAACAAACGTCTTGAGATGTCGCCATCTTATTTGAAAAAATTGATGTTAACAAGACGGGTTTATATCTGGTAGGACAACAATAACCAACTTGGCAACCATTACGCAATATCTAATTATAAATCTTGACAATAGAGACCAATCGGATGTTTTTTATACTGACTTCTCGCGTGCTTTTGACATCATTGACCACAATATTTTATTAAACAAACTTAGTAGTTTCGGTCTCACGGAAAACTTCCTTTAACGCATGGCATCGTACTCGGAAGGCAGATTAAACTATGTTCAGTACAATGGTTTCAAATCGCACACCTACTTATCTAAGTCAGCAAGAGTCAAATCTGGGACCAAGTTTGGTCAGCATAGATTTAATATTAGTATAGCGGTCACATTGTACTGTTGTTCGTAAGCATCTATTTTGAAGGACATGTAGTTGGTCTATGAATGATTTATTTACATAGTACACAATTTTTGGACAATATATAAATAATGGGTGTATTATTTTCTTTAATACTAGAATTCGGGTTTTCTTGTTAAGTGAATGGCATATTCTATGGAAATATTTGCATTTTGATCTCACATTATCAATTATTTCCTGATGATGACTTTTCAATATAAGTTTATTATCTATTATTAATCCTAGATACTTTATTTCCTGAACATAATCTAAATGTTGTCCTTACATTTGTGTATTATTTAAATTAAGGTAGTCATTCCCAAGTATCATAACCTTCATTTTGTCAGTGTTTACTACCAACTGATTCTTACTTAGCCATTCCTCAAATCGTAATAATAACCCATTCATCCTATCAATTGCCACATTTATATTATTGTTTTTTGTCACAAGTAAAGTATCGTCTGCAAATAGATTGATAAATTCGATATGCGGTACCCCATAATTATTACCATTTTTTTTGAGTTTTTGGAACCACAAAAGACTAGTTTCCCCAACTCCAATTTCTTATAGTTTCATTAATAAAATATGGCTATTTATTGTTTCAAATGCCCTTTTAAAATCCACTAATTCTGTCCACCTTTTTTATTTTGCTCTAGCGTGTTTTTCAGTGCATTTGGCGGAATAAGATTGATTGTGTATAAGAATTTTATTGGTCTCTATAAATTTAATGAACTGGTTGTACACACTACGTTCCAGTACTTTTTCTGTAAATGGTAACATGATGGCAAGAAGATGGTCTTCAGCTTTAATGGATTTTCCTATTTTAGGTACTGGAATTATTATTGAAGCTTTCCATTCTGGGGCTACTATCTTATTTACTAAGGGATAGTTAACAAGTTCTCTTAATTTTTCAAATAGAAATTCCCCACCAATATCTAAGATTTTTGCATCTGTGGAAAAGTTACTAATTTGTTTTACCTATGACTGCTCTTATATCATAATTGTTAACCTGTTGTAAAGTTAGATTTGTTATTAGAGTAATTATATGTTTGTTGGTTTAGTGGAATAATCTCAATAATACTGTCTATAACAAATTTATTATACTTTTTCAGGTTTATTTATTTCCACCACTCCACTGAGTGACTTTCGTTTGATAGGGATTCTCTGTTTTCTAGTGACTATTTCAATTATGTTTTTCCACATTAGTTTTGAGTTATGTTTTGAGTTTTCAATTATTTTTGCATTATTATAATAAACGTTTCTTCTTTAGTAATTTGGTTACTGAATTTTTCTTTACTCTGTGGGTTTCCCAATCCTCATTTGTATTGGAAAAATATACTCGAGTATATTGTATATTGTATTTAATAAATATCTTATAGAGTAAACAAACTTATATATTAAATAATAAAATATATAAGTCCTTTACGTTATAGCAAATTCACTAATAAATAGAAAAAAAAAAGTCTTAATAAGACTCATTTGTTGTAGATTTTACGAAAATATTTTCGTGTTTTTTTCTATTTATATTTTAAAATTGAAATAAAAACTTTTCCATAATTTTGCAAAACTAGATGTATTACATTTTTGTAAGAAACAAGTATTGTTCCCTATTAAATTAAAGGGAAATGTTTTATATTAGTGACTAGCTTGTTATATACTTTTATTTGAGTTCAAGTTTAAAAACTTTAAAATTAAGATTATTTTACTGTATTGTATTGTAGGCAACTTATAGTCACATATGTATAGTATACTTTATACATATGTGACTATAAGTTGCCTACAATCTTTAACCCACATAACAGGCCAAACATATTGCAGTTTAAGTCAGGATGCAAATTTACTAACTTTATTAAATTCGAAACATTTGAGGAAGGTGATTGTAACAACGGACGATAATTAATAAATAGGCTGGAGTACCATCTCACAGTGCGGTACTAGTTAAGAGAGTTCTTACATTTTATAGTTCATCGATTTTGGGAATAAGGAATTGTGAAATATACTAATTAAATTTTATAAATATTTATATTCAATTTGATTTCATTTACCCCAATTGAGTAGGAGGTGATATAAAAAATTGAAATAAAACAAATATAGGTCATCTAAAATTATTACATATTTATACTTTAACTATTTATTACTTACAGTGTAGAAATGTATCTTTATCTGGTGGCTTACCTGGAACAAAAGATGACATGAGATTCATTTGAATAAAAAAATATATAAAATATTGTAACATCAAAATTGCATTTTTTCCAGATGCATATATTTACTTCTTTATATGAGAAAGTAACCATAGTATATCTATGCATATATAATCTCTAACAAACATAAAATAGGTATTAAATAGAGTAGATTATTATAGCAAATATTTTGTGTGCAGCCTTATAAATTTCTTATTGCATAAAAAATTACCTAATGCAGAAATTAATTTGACGAAAATAAATAACATCAAGTCAACTCTACAAAATAATTTTCTACCAATAAGTGAATATAAAAATATTAAGTAAAAAACAATGCGTACCTAATTAAATGAAAAACAGTGTTATACATTATGTAAGCTATTCCAAAATAATAATAATAACTCAATTAATAAGTACTAACCAGTTTGGTCATTTAGATAAGACGTTTTATTAATTTTATAAATAAATACAAGCCTCTCTATCGATGCTAAAATTTTAAAACATCTTAAGTTGTTTAAATAACCACTGAAAATTATGAAATTATGAGAAATTGTCAGGTACGATAATTATATTTAATTGAATTATTATTTTGCTGCCAACAACAGCTATGAACCGGTTTTGATCTATTTTAGGCCTCATCCGCTTGGAACAATGGAAGACAGGGAAGTATTATAATTTTAGGTATCAGTAAATATAAGGAAATGATTAAAAAATTTAAAAAAATATTTTTAATTTAAAATAAAACACTATTTCTGTGTACCACTATTTTATTATTGACAATGACAACTATTAAGAAGAGATAAGTTATATCAAAATAATTATAGCAATATCTATAAAAGCCTTAATGATTGTTGTACATTTTTTATGTCGTTTATTGTCTTGATTGAAGTCTAAGTGTTTCTCTGAATTACATCATTGGTAGTTTGTGATGGGGTAGGTGAGCTGGTTAAGTTATTACATCTCCTTATATCGCTGCTTGTTGTTTCTCTGGAGAAAGTAGGAAAGTCCAATTACTAGTGATTTGTTATCTTGTATACCGGGTGTCTCAGACCACCCGTACCAGCCTTTTATTTCGAGAACGCTTGGTCGAATGTGACTGGGACAAAAAATTTAATTACCAAAGTGAACCCAAGGAATCCACTGATGACTTTATTTTTTATCGGAATAATCCGGAAGTACCCGGAACCGGAAGTAACTTTAAAATTTCAAATGACAACATAGGTCGAGTATGGTATTAATTGATAGGTCTTTTTAAAAGAAATAACTTTTATTAAAATGTTTTTTTTTTAATATTTTGCATATTTACAAAAATTAACGAAAAAAACTAAATTGAAAATTAGTTATCCATTCAACACTAAATTTCCTCAAGTAGGCTTTGCTTTTTTGTTAGAATAACAATTTGTATATGTGTTAATATTGCAAATATTCTTACATGATTCTTCGTATTATTCCTCAATACTTTCCTTGGGTAATATGATATTTTCTACACTCAGGTGAGAAGAGTTCCTCTTATTCAAAACTGAAATATTATTTTATTATTATTTTGAGATGGATTGCTTCTATAGTACGGGTGTCTCAGACCATCCGTATCAGCCTTTTATATCGATAAACAAAAAATACCTATTGTTTGAAAGTATTTTATTTAATAATTCAAATAAGAGTGTGAAAGTATAGAAAATGATAATTAAAACAACTATTCAATTATTTATGGTATGTTCAAATTGCCTTCCTTCTTGATCAATGCATCTTTGTAGCCGATTTCGAACGTCATTGACGGCCCGTAGTATCTCATCTTTACTAAGTGATAGGTAGACATTCCGTATACTCTTCTTCATATTATCCCTCGCGGTTGGAAGCTCTTTATAGACTAGGTCTTTGATACGTCCCCATAAGAAGAAGTCAAGAGGCGTTATGTCAGGAGAACGAGGTGGCCATGGAAATGGTCCTAGCCTTCCAATCCATCGACCAGGGAAAAGGCGATCAACGGTTTAACGAGAAACTCTTGCGTAAAGAGCTGGGCAACCATCTTGTTGCAAATACATTGTTAAACGTGTTGCGTATGGAAGGTCAAAAAGATTATTTTCTAAAAAATCAGCGTATTTAGCTCCGTTTAATGAACCATCGAAAAAATACGGACCAATTATTTGGTTTCCTAAAATACCACACCAAACATTAAGAGTCCACACGTGTTGGTTATCAACTTCTCCTAACCAATGAGGGTTTTTATTACTCCAGTAGTGAGCATTATGTAAATTAACAACTCCGTTGCTTTCGAATGTCGCCTCCTCTGCACATAACATTTTGTGATAGAAATTATAATTTTTATGAGACAACCTTTCACAAAAATTCAACCTATCTTGAAAATTCCGCTCTTCAAGTTTCTAGTGTAGAGAGATATGATGGAATTTGTTTGTTTTTAAAACTCTCCAAGCAGTGGAGCGACTTATTCCAGCATCGATTTCAACTCTTCTAGTAGAGATGTTCGGGTCCAGAGCAATTGCTGCAAGAATATCTAATGTTCTTTCATCTTGTACACGTTTTCTGATACTTCGACCTTTATTGTGGCTGGGCTGTAGCTTATCAGTTGTCTTAACTCGTTCTGCAAGGCGCCGAAAAACATTTTTTGACTGATTGGCTCGTTGAGGGTATCGTTCAGCATAAATTCGCTCATCACCACGATAATTTTGGCCGCATTCATCTAATATCATCAGCACATCAAAACAAGGTTTGTAAAAACCATGTTGACACATTCAATACTTTTATAATAATAATTTATTTTACTTCAAATATTCACGAACGTCAATTATTTTGACATAACAAAAAAGCAAAGCCTATTTGAGGAAATTTAGTGTTAAATGGATAAGTAATTTTCAATTTAGTTTTTTTCGTTTATTTTTGTAAATATGCAAAATATTAAAAAAACATTTTAATAAAAGTTGTTTCTTTTAAAAAGACCTATCAATTAATACTATACTCGACCTAAGTTGCCATTTGAAATTTTAAAGTTACTTCCGGTTCCGGGTACTTCCGGATTATTCCGGTAAAAAATAAAGTCATTAGTGGATTCCTTGGGTTCACTGGTAATTAAAATTTTTGTCCCAGTCACATTCGACCAAGCGTTGTCGAAATAAAAGGCTGGTACGGGTGGTCTGAGACACCCGGTATATCACAGAATTTCCGTTTGTGAGGACGTTTCGACTTATAATTGTTGGATGCATGGAAATAATTCTGATGTATTTGGTTAAAAATAATATTGTGCCTACGTTGAATTTACATTCCTCTCAAAGTGACAATTTTTCAAAAATTGTGCATTGGTTTCCTGGTTGGTTTAAAGAGGGATGTTTCCTAAAGGGGTAAACCTATACGCCAGAGCACTCTTGTTTTTAACTCCTCACTCGCTGATGCCATATACCAATGAAATATGAGTCTGCTTTTCTACGCTGAAAGATGCTATCGTAGAATTTTTCTTAGGGCTATAATAGCTCATCGGGTACGACTACATCGGGGTTTATTGATAACTAACTTCAGGTGTTCCCATATTACGTCGTAAGTTAAATATCCTCTATATTTCTACTTATTCTCGTCCTCCATACTCTTCAATATTCGATGATGCTTCTACTCATCAGTGAAATGCAGGAGCCTGAAACCATCTTCCAAGTCCGCAACAAATCTTTTCAATTATCGTTTAGTGTGTCAAAAAATGTTGTCGAAGAAATTTCCAGATATTGTTTTAGTAAATTTTCTTTTTCAGGACATTATCAGGATTATTTATTTGTGGAGGCTTCTACTTTATGATAATTTTTTTTATAAATTATAATCACGATTATCTTTTTTAATATCACACACTTTATATTTTATTTGTGACGAGGTCAACTCTTTCAAAACTACAGCCACAAATAAAATATAGTGTGTGATATTAAAAAAGGTACTTATGTTTAAAATTTATAAAATCATTTTGTTTTAATCGCCGATAAATTCTTAATCGAACGCAGATTAAAATATGTATTTATTCTTAATATTATCAGTCGGTTAGTAACTACTCATGAGATTTATTTTACTTCACTTATAGATTTATTTATGAAAAAATAAATACTAAAATCCATTTTATTATTTAGAAGATTTTTTAAGACAAAAGAAATGTATAGGGGTATACAAAAACAAACTTACAACATGTACAAGAACTTTCAGTGATTTGGTGATGAGAACTCCGTTGACAACTGTTTCTCACTAATCTAAAATGCTATTGGAAACATTTTCACCAGTTCACTAGTTTGCTAAAAAAATATTATACCTTAAATAATGAATTTAGTATTAAGGGTTGTTTATAGAAAGGCACTTGGAATGGACCATTCCTAGATAATGAAAAAATCGAAACTAGTCGGAATAAATCGTAAACATTGTGAAACCAACCTAGTGCCTTTCTATAAACAACCCTTAATATTAAAAATGTTTCACCACATGATAAATCAATTTCAACAAAAAATGAATTTAGTATTGTGACCGAATTCTTGCATAGGAAAAAAAAACGACTGTATAAATAACGCTACTAGAGTGAGTTGCATCAAAAATAAATTAAAATTAGTTTGATCGGCATATAATAAAAACTGTGAATTTATTTCAAAACATTATTTCATAAATTCGAGACATAAAAATAAATATTTTCTGTTATTATTATTACTCAACTTTGGATTTCATGAGCGTAGCACCGTTGAAGACAGTATGCTAATTAATATAAAAATAATAAGTAAACTTTAGTATCTACCAGTAGGTTTTGAATTAGCTTTTAAAAGTAATTTATTATGTTGAACACAGCTTAGTTCTAAAGCTTTAATGGAAATTTTTAATTGGTATGGCATACAATTAACTTTATATCTTAGTTAATAGTTTTTAATTGAACACTATAACTAGGAGAATTTCACTGATGCTTCCGGCGAAAATTAATTGCAATATCTAGTAGAAGTTCTACTCCTCAACTTCGTTTAGCAAAAATATCACCGGCAGTAACAATGGCATCCCATTATACGTAAAATATATTGATTTATTATCGATTATTAACTAAACGGCGTAAATAAATACTTTATATACAATAAATAATAATATTATTTGAATTCAAATTGGGCATATTAAAATACCTTTTAGTGGGGAATATAACAAATAAATATGTTGCTACTCAGTAAATTTTCTATTAAATATACTTAATAATAGGTAAATAATTGTCAAATACTTAGTTTGTTTCAGTGATTTTGTATATTTACTAAATTGGCTTCGCTTGTTACAGCATTATAAAGAGTAATTATAAAAGAAACCAACAGATTTGATATATTTAGCTAAAATGTTCTTTAAATATGTATTAGGAAAGTCCAAATCTAGTCACTAACGGTGGGTTTTCTCCAACTTATGGCCTTCATTACCGGAGTATAAAATTTTTAAATTATTTACGTCTTTAAATGCTTATTACTTATACAATGTTTTGCAATACAAATACATTGTTTTTTGCTGAAACTGAACTTTTTATGTTCTTATGTAGAACCGTTTTATAGACGAAAATATTTCAGTGAAATCCCTTATCGATTTAGCTCTTGTTATGGACATATGCCAGAGGTGGTAAGCAGTATCCGAATCTATGGTATTAAAATAATTAAAGCTAACAAAATCTAAATCAATGATAAAACTAGCATTAGGATTCATTTAAATGGCACTAATAAAAATAGATATTTTATTTGGATGGTTTTTTTTTTAATAGTGTACGTGTGCATAATCCTAAGGACAATTATTATGTACTTAGACATTTTGTATGTCAACATAAATACGTTCAAGGCTAGTCTTATCATTACAACCCATATTCAAATGATCTAAACGCCTTTTTAATCTTTGACTGAGTATCTGAATACCACTTTATAATGCCTTAATTATAAGGAACGACTGATTCATATTATTTACAAATTCTATAAAAAAAACTGAATTAAAACTGCGATGTAATGCAGGAGTATGATATCGGGCAATAAAAACAATTTAGTACAATACTAACTGCTAAAAATTCCAAAAGAATATTCATAAATTAGTATCAAAACTAGAAATGGATGGGTTTTTCATAATTCTTAATTAACTAAAATGAAAATGGAGTGCTTAATTTGTAAGAAGCAAAAAAGATGATTATTTAAGCTCGTATTACTGCCTCAAGAGTAAATCTTCTACATAATTAAGAATGCCGTTAATACGTAGTATTCCATACTTATACTGATTTAATTACAGATATTTGTTGTAAAAACATTAAAACTTTTCAATTCAGTGTTGATCTTTCTCTACATAATATATTTAATTCTGACACTTATGGTTTTGAAAATAAACTTTAGTTTTTTTTTGTTTTTGTGAGCTACGTAAAGATAAATTTGATTAATTAATAAAGCACTAAAAACCTTTCTTCGCAAATTTTATTTAAATTCACAGATATATACATATTTCACACTTTAGTTTCTTTTCTGAACTTACTATTAATCAATCTACCTTTTGATTGCTTTACTTAAATGAATGTAATTCAATAAATATATAAAATAATAAATAGCATGTTCAATTTAAAAGCAGATTTCCTCATTAATATTAGTTATCAAAAGCAAACGTTAAATTTAACTTAACTTTACTTATAACGTACTCGACTGTTCTCTATGTAATTAATCAAATTGCGTAAGCACAGTGTGCATTATGATTTATGTAATGGCATAAAATTAATTAAAGCCGAAAATCGAAAATGTAATTATGCTAAATATATAAATTAAATTCCGCAAAGCGACTATAAACATGTTTGCTACAAATTGGCAATTCTAATTTCAACTATAAAGCGGTGTAATCAATCAATATGATCTCATAATTTCAATTTGTTATAAACGCATTACAGAGAATTATTTATACATTCTTGAATCCAGTTACTAGAAACTATAATGAAAGAAAGTATTTATTTATTAGATCTTTCCATTCCTATTTAATAAAATATTACAAGAATTATATTTCAAAATATGAAAATATACTTTTTATATGCATACTTCTATACGTTATTAATATAAATATAAATAGAATAATTTAATATAAACAACATTATTATATTATTTATACTATGCTAAAATAACTTCATTTAAGTATACATTCAATAACATGATTTCAGGAATAATTACAGAATACGTATTTAATTTGTAAATGAGTTCCTGGACTATTAGATATTTTATAAGAAGAGCTTTTTTGTCGATAAGATAATTTATTAAATAAATATTTTTTTGTTAGAAATATAATCATATACTTCATATATTAACGTCAATATTTATATAGATACTGAAATTAGGGAAATTAGTATATCATATATCTGTTTTTTATTAATCACTTGGTGAAACATTATGTAATAGAAGGTTCATAATTAAATTTAACGTAGTTTGTTTCACTTACATATTGTTTTAGCGACATCAAAAAGAAAATATTTAAACAAGCAAATATTTTTATTGTAAAAATTATATTGATCCGTAACTGAACGTAATAACTTCGCATGAAAACCTAATTCAGAAACCAGATATTTGCTTGTTTGTATTTGGAATTAACTGAATTGTTACATAATATATTAATTTTGTATCATAAACTACACCCTATTCTACCACTTTGCTAAAAAATATCTAAAAACCAATTGAAGGGTATTATGTTCTACTCAACAAAGATGTGATTATGTTCCTATATATTTGTTATCAAGTAAATAATCTACAATAGTAAGCAAGGAATTCTAGAAGGAAAAACAATAACATTATTAACTATTGCATTTTGGGAGGTAAAGAAAATTAAAATATGATATTTTTATATATACTTTCAGTTGTACAGCTATTAAAACTATTAAAATAGCAATAGAAAAAAGTCACTTATTTATAATTTTATAACTTAATTTCTTACACATGTTAATTAAAATATTACTCTTGTCAATGGTGTAAATAAGCAGTCATTATCTTTCTCCATGACATATGTACAGCGGTTGTGACGAACTTTTTTTTCCTTTTGTTCAACTTATCTTTCTACCTCAGTAATCATATAAATTATTACATTTTACTTTATCCCTCATTTCCTCGGCCATTTTCTTTTATCCAGCCTGCGAGAGGCAAACGGCGTAAATAAATATATATCTGTCTTCGCGAATTATCCCCACCAAAAACACATCCGGAATAATCAGGCCGGAAATGCTAAGTAAAATTTATGAAGGCGGCTCGCTCCCGGCCTGCCAAACACCCGGCCCTGCTTGCCCCCCAATGGTAATCCTTCCTAATGTATTTTGCGTCGATTAAGAGGGAGGCGCGTGTCTCCCTTATCTTAAAAAAACATACAAATTACCTCCTCTTTTGTTGCTTCTCGGCCATATCCTTACCGCGCGCTATTAGTCTAATAAGACGCCATCAATCTCCATTAAGAGGAAGAGTGTGACATAATTAATAAAAGTTATTAATTTATTTGTGATGTGCATTTTGCCGCAATTGTTTGTATATTTTCTTTAATCTTTTATGAATTATTTTTGTAAATCAAGTTTGATGAAGGACTATAAACAATAAATAATAGAGAATGAAAGGTAATAGAGTAAATGAAGATGAAAAGAAAGAGAATAAAGATAAATTTTACTTAAACTTTCAAATAGAAATCGAGCAGGGAACAAAAAATATAATGATATCGTATCAGGAGACCTAATAACAATAATAGAAGGATGGGGAACCATAACGGCGATTTAGATATTTTTGGACAAGAATAAGAAGATATGTACTATAAATAATAGTGGAGAAAGTAGAATCCAGATATGTGTACAAAATAACTTAATAATAATGAGCCTAAAAATCGAGCACAAAGTCATTGTGCCAACTAGAAATGAGAGACCAGTAAAAGACTACTAACTAATGACCAAAAATAATTGGAACAAAGTTAAAAGAGTAAAAGTAACAAAATAGGCACCACTTTTTAAAAATGGATATGTTTCGGAAATATAGACAAAGACGATACAAAAAATAGTTAAGTGAAGATAACAGGAAATACTAAATCAAAGAAGAACTAATAAAGACAGGAAATGGGAGAAATATTTTGGAAGCAGCGAAGATGTGCTGCAAAATAATGAAACTAAGGAAATAAAGAGAACTCAATGGTGGATAAAAGAGAGAAAAGTACCTGCAAATTATACGAATAGCCGAATACAAAGAAAAAAGTAAACAGAACTATATAAAAAAGTATGGAAATATAATTAATGACAAGTACAGAGAATACCAAAAAAATAATACAACACAATGAACAGATATAAAAACTTAATTATAGAATATTAAATCTTGGTAAGATAGCGGCAATATTTAAAAAACACTGAACAAGAAATAGAAGAAAGAAAAGAAATGCCGCTAAAAGAAATCAATGTGGCAGCAGTTAAAAAGATATAACTAAAAGAAATAATTAAAAACTGAAAATGAAAAGCGATCAAGAATAAATGAAATAAATTTGGACATGATAAAATGCATGTGAGATTGAGGAATAGAGAAACTAACAGAATTAATGAATGAAAAAGTAAAAACGAAAAAAAAAAGATTTTAGAGCAGCCTTCGCCTTCTTCGGCTTGGGTAAGTCGCAATAACAAGCATACATTATATTAATGTGGTTTTCTTGTGTGTAATTATATAATTTTATAACTCAATTATTGTTTAACTTCTCTTGTGCTACGTACTTGATTACATAGTAATCATTTACTTTATAATAGTTTTGACGTAAGTCTTTTGCTAAAATATATTTCACTTTGTTCTGTAAGATAACCTATACGGCGATTATATATCCATAATTCTTTCCTAGTTTCTTCCTAGTTTCCGTGGTCTATCTTTCCTGTGGAGTGTTTGATTAGTCAACATGATGGACCGGGCGTTGTCAAGTTAGTGTCCTATGTCTATCTGTCATTGCTGTATTGTTTGTTCCATTCTCTTTTATTATCTAATCAGCGTTAACAACTGGAGTAACTTGTACTTATTGTGCATCAGAATTTCATCGTTGCTGTATTAAGTACTGTAAAGGGTTCGTGGATATTGATTTTGACATAGATTCTTTATCTCGTTGTCCTGCTGCCAAGTATCCTGTAGTGATAATAGTGTACTTATTACCCCTTCAGAAAAGACATATGTTATTAATAGGGCAGCATCTATCCCTGCAGTTTTTGGTCTCATTGGCAGCAATGAAACACAATGACTTAAAGTACTATCCTTGTACTAATGGCGGGTGAAATTAATACACCGGAAGAAACAATAAATTATCTCAAGTGTTGTACTAACACTTCGTGTAAAATTTTAGTATGTGTTAAGTGTGGAAATAGCTACAACCGCAGCTATAGCAGTAAAACCAAAGGTATGCAGTTCGTTAACGGCACTCGAGTGATATGTTGTGGATCACACGAAGTGAGGTTAGTGAAACACTACTTGGTAATGAAAATTCATCACTCAAGAAACAAGTAGAATTAATAAATAGAATAATTAGTGAAATTAACGATAAACATGCTATATTAAAGGAGAATAATTAGCTCTTTAAAGATAGAATTAAAAGCCTGGAAAATAACAAATCAAGTCAATTAAATGTGCATAAGAATATTGGTAACATCTATGAAGCAACAGCCGAAATTGGGAATGTAGTAAATAGTACGGCCTGTGATAAACTACTCAAAAATAGAACTCTATCCTCGAGTGTGTATGAAGATAAGAAACAGCGCGAGGTACACGCTGCTCATGCTGTGCCCGATCTCGCCAACATGAATTCGAAGGCGAAGCCAGGGAAGATCGTTCGTGATAACATAGTTGATAACCCACTCCAGGCAACTCAACATCCAAACCATATAAATATAAACGAAAAAGTGGTTAAAACAAAAGTAGTCCAAAATGAAACAGATTGAAAAACTGCCAAAAGCAGGAAGAAGAGGACAAGAAGTAGGAACTCAAAATAACAATAAAATTAAAGCAGTACCTCGGAAATCGTTCCTGTATGTATCTGCATGCAACCAGGGACAACTCCGGAGGATATTTCTAGTTATTTGAAGAATGCATTTCCAGAAGTCATATGCGAACCATTGAGAGTAAATTTATTAGGTATTGCGCTTGTTTTAAGGTAAAAATTAATCTATATTTAATTAATTGCTCACTTAACCCGTGGTGAAACATATTTGAAAAATCTTGATTAGAAATTAAAAACACTTGGTTTGTTTCACAGAATATTTATTATTTTTTCTCTCCGACTAGTTTCGACAAAATGTCATTATCAAGGAGTAATGAATAATGTACAAAAGGGACTTCCCCGATTATGACGGCCCTTATTACCTGAATTTGTAATCCATATATATATTAGTGTAACCTTTTGTACATTATTCATTACTCCTTGATAATGACATTTTGTCGAAACTAGTCGGAGAGAAAAAATAATAAATATTCTGTGAAACAAACCAAGTGTTTTTAATTTCTAATCAAAATTAATCTATGTAACTTTGAAAAAGCGGAACGTATGTTTCGAGGTTTTTTCACAGGAAGAAACAGTCACAAGACAGTAAACTTATGAAAGAAACATAAAGCATGGAGTTTTCTTCTATTTGTCATGAATAACCACTTCAGTTCTTTAAATTTCGTTGGTGATCTAGAATGGATATAAATGTGTCCTACTAATTATTACTTTTGTTACAAGGAACACTATTGTGTTCAATAAAGCAAAAAATTTAAATTTAAATGAAAATTACATAAAATAAATAATTGTGGAGAATAAAAACATAATAGTTTTAAAGAACTTGCAGGCAGGATTTTAATTAAATTTAATCTTAAATTTAGTGATGCACGTGTAGCTGACACACTCAGATCATCGTGGTCAAATTGTATCATTTAGGGGTAGACAAACCATTATTTTGTCTACCCCTAAATGATACAATTATAATAACAATAATCATAAATATAATTACAAGAATCATAAATTCAAAAACTCTAAACACAATGAATAATAAATTAAGAAATATAAATTAGAACAATATGTTACCTCATTTTATATTAAATTCCTGTCCCAAAAAATTAAAAACAATTAATAATTTTCGAAGGAAAACACCATGGTTTACAGATGAAATAAAGCGACAAAAAGATAATGTTGAGTTCTACTATCAGCTCTATCTACATACAAACAGTGCACGTGTAAAAAATGATTACAAATTAGCAAAAAAACAAATATAAAACATTATTGCAGGAAGAAATTATAAGATACAATTCAACCGCATAATGAAATCTAATAACAGATCAAAAGAGCTGTGGGGCATAATTAGGAGTAAATCCCAGTGTAGTAATAAACAAAATAAGAAAACTCCCATTTATATTCATGCTGATGGTAAAAAAATAGAAAACCCACAAGATATTGCTGATATATTAAACAAACATTTCAGTACTATTGGTAACATAAAAGGATTGTCTCAATTTAAAAGTTATAATATTATTAATAAAACAAAAGATTATATATTTCTCTATCTAGCTTCTGAAAATTAAATAAAAAATATAATACTAAATATGAAAACAAGTTACCCTAAAGACATTGACGACATATCCTCAAGTGTTATAAAACACACAATGGCGTTTATAGTTGAACCACTAAGAAAGACAATTAACATGTCATTGCCTGAAGGTGTTTTTCCTTCAATACTAAAAATTGGACGTATTATACCGGTGCATAAAAAAGAGGATCCACAAAGTGTTGAATTATAGGCCAATATCAATATTGTTATTTTTTTTAAATGTATTTGAAAGAGTAGCTTTTGATCGAATTGCGAGATATATACGGAATAACATCTTATGTAACCAACAATTTGGATTGAAGAAAGGTTTTACCAATGGTCATGCTAAACTTTCTAAAATTTTTACTCAGAAACCTAGACACAAATACAAATATTTTTTCAATTTTCCTAGACCTAACCAAAGCTTACCAGATCAATTACTATTAGAAAAAAATTCGAATTATGGATTGCGAGGAATTTGTGTCAACTCTTACCTTCTTAACTGTATAATAGAAGACAAATAACCTCTGTAAGTATTAATAATACCAGGTATAATTCAAGCGAAGCTTGTCCTAATGTTGGTGTACCACAGGGAAGCATTTTAGGTCCACTATAATTTCTCCTATTTATAAATGATATGCCATCTGTAATAAATGCTCATATTACAATGTTTGCTGATGACACAACCTTTTGCCTAAAAGATAATTGCTTAGCAGATCTAAATATAGCAACCAATCAAATGTTAAGCGAATTAAGTTTATGGCTAAATTCTAATAACATGATATCAAATCCAGCAAAAACATATGTTATGAATCTTGGGGCACTAAAGGGGCAGGCTCATATTTTATTAAAGGGCGAGAATTTAACGGAAACTAACAATGTCAAGTTCCTAGGGGCATTAATACAAAATGACCTAAAATGGGATCGGCATGTAAACAAAATATGCTCATCGGTTACAAAGTATGCTTACCTAATATATTCATCAAGAAATGACATTGACCAGGAAGCTGCTAAGCTTGTTTATATTTCATACTGCAAACCATTATTTTTTGGGGGTTGTACTACACAGGTAAACATACAGAAGATATTTCTAGTGCAAAAGAGGCTAATAAGAGCAATAGGTAATAGAAAACCGAATACGAGCTGTCGCGAATTATTCAAGAAGTTGAGGATCATGCCACTAATAAGCCTATACATCTTCGAATCAATAAAATTTGTAATTAAAAATATACATTTATTCAACATCTGGCAAAGTGAACACATCTGTAATATTAGGAATAGAAATCTCACGATTCACATGCATAAACACAGTTATGTGCAAAACTCCTGTATAGTACAACCTATTCAACTGTACAATAAATTGCCACACTTTCTCAAAATTTGACCAAATAAAATATTACAAAAAACATTAAAATAAATAATTCTAGATAACTATTTCTCTACCATAGATGAGTATATTAAATACTGCGATGATAACATGTGAACATTCTCGCCATTTATTTATGAATGCGCGTGTATGTGCGTGTATTTTTTTTAAAATATGTAATAGTTTCATTTTTATATTTTAACTTATTTTAATTCTTCGATATTTATTATCATTATATGTATTAATATATTAATTTTAATGTTTTTTACATCTAAATTTTTAAGTTTTATACTATAGACTAGATTTTAGATTATTTACACCAATTTTAATTTGTCTGTATATTTGAATTTTAAGTTCTGTTTTATAGTTAGACTAGTACTAAGATTATTTTAATTCAATTATATGTTCGATTTTAAGTTCTAGTCCTTATATAATTATTTACATATAGGGTTTTTTATAAGATACATATCAAATTTAGATGACTCACCCATGGATGTATGTTTTTTTTTAGAAATAAATAAATTGATTCATTGAAACAAATTGATTGATTTCGTTTTCACCAACCCTAACCATAAAAGATGTAAATTCGTCTTCAGACTTTACTGGCCACTCTATCACCATTGACCACGTTTATAATAAAAAACAATATAAAAAGGCACAGAGTTTTACCTTTAATACGCACGTTAAGGACGCTATTGTCTCCTGCTATCCAGTTAATGATAATTCTAAAATTGGAAATGAAAGCAACCAATTCCCAATACTGTTACAGGAATTATCATTGCAATCGATAATTCTATTGATGGTAATAAAAGAACTATTCGTAAAACCCGTTCTCCTAAGTCTCTTGATAATTTACCAGTTTTGATCCGTGGAACAGGTACATCTGTTGAATTAAATGATTTTATAAGAAATAATTTCGGAATTTCTAATTCAATCTGCTGGCCTCACACTAATAATAACCGCATTTTTGCAATCTGATAAATATCCAAAAAGTCTAGTTATTAGAAAATTAAAAATTCCGAACACAACGAATTTTTAATTGAAGAACCCAAACCAAATTTAAGTGTTATCGATTTACCCACGAAGCCCTTTCTATTGAAGTTTTATTATCAGAATGTTCGAAGCTTGAGAACTAAATTAAAGGAATGACGCACATCCGTTTCCTTAGCTGGATTCGATGTCTACATTCTCTGTGAAACATGTCTTAGTGATGATATTTCGGACGCTTAGTTTGGGTTTCATGGTTATAATATCTTTCGATGTGATCTGAAAAGTCCCATGGCGGTGGACACTAATTGCTGTTTCTCAGAAATGTAGATCCCTATAGTAAGGTGTGTTCGACAAATTCAAGAAGAATTTTATATTTCAGTGTATGTGCACAACAAACAAGATTAAGGGATTTATATACCACCCTGTGCTTCTGAATCTTATTACGAAGAGCACGGCTCCCCATTTAAAGGACTTGTCGACGCATTACCGGATCTTTATTCCTGTATTCTAGGTAAACTTATTTTCCTCAAGAAAAAGCTACACTTAAATTATACATGTTCTAGACTTGGCTCAAATTTTTATCTGTTTAAAAGTACACGCGCTCGTTGTGAAATTCTGTCTCAGGCCTGTTACAATAATTATGTTTGGTCTATGAAGCAGTCTCTAAATAAAGAACTTAAATTATTTTGGAACTATGTTAATATTAAAAGGAATAGTTCATCTATTCCTAAAACATTTGACAATTATGGTGAATTAATAAATGATGTGGACTTATTTGTCGCTCAGTTTGGGTGAGTAAACGGTCCACCCGTAAACAGCAATTCCTTAAAACAATTTCATGAGCACTCTTACAACCATAATTTTAACCGTGTCTCTGATATCAAAATCATTGATGTTCTCTATGCATTTACACAACTAAAATATTCCAAATGCTCTGGGACGGATGAATTACCATCGACATTACTTAGGCAGTGCGCCTTCTTATTCAGTCGCTCACTGTGGCTACTGTTTAACCTGCCTGGACGGTTTCCTACCTTTTGGAAAGGTGTTCTAATATCACCTATCTATAAATGTGGAAGTAAAAATAGTTATGCTAACTATCGCCCGATCTCTATCCTGTCTTTTATTCCTAAAATTTTTGAAAAACTAATTACTGCTTCTTTGTCTGCCTATCTATCTCCTTTACTGTGGAATAGTCAGCATAGTTTTAGGAGTGATTGTGCTACTTGGTCCATCTTACTTTCATTAAATTATTACATCATCTTTGGAAGACAGGTGTGAGGCAAATTCCATCTATACCGACTTTTCAAAGGTCTTCGATATAGGAGACCATGGTATACTTCTTCTGAAACTTAAACAAATTGGTTTAAATGATATTATGCTGGACTGGATTTGATCCTATTTAACCATGGGAACAAGCTGTACGAGTAGGTAGTTTCATTTCGTCGGAAATATCCGTTTCTTCAGGGATTTCCCGAAAGTCGCATCTTGCACCACTGCTATTTAAGATTTTTATAAGCAATGTAGTCAATTGTTTTCATCATTCTGAACGCTTTCTTTTTGCCAACAATATGAAAATATTTAAATCAATCACTCTGCTATGCTAATATTAAAAGGAATAGTTCATCCATTCCTAAAACATGTGACAATTATGATGAATTAATAAAATGATGTGGACTTATTTGCCGCTCAGTTTGGGTCACTATACGGTCCACCCGTAAACAGCGATTCCTTAAAACAATTTCATGAGCACTCTTAAAACCATATTAATTACCATATTAGTATAAATATACACTAATATTACTGAATGTAGTAAAAGGAGCAAAGCAAAATAAAAATGAAGTTAACATTGGAAACTGGAAAATAAAGTAAATACAGCTGATAGAGCTACCATTTGCAAATGACAGAAACAGACGAACACCTACAACACAACATGGAAATATTAGATAATGAATTAACTAAAATCAACATGAAAATCAATCTCAGAAAACGAAGACCATGATAATTGCACAGAAAATATGACACTATATAATCATAGATAGAAAGAAATTAGAATAAATTAAGCATAAATACAAGAACAATTATTGAAAAAAATAAATAAATAGAAAAAAAGTAAAAAAAACAGCAAAACAAATTAAAATTCCGACAAACTTTCTTCTACAGAAAAGAATAGCAAAATATTCTAAATCAGAAATAGTTAAAAAGTTTATAAGGCCCACTCTGATATACAATAGCCAATCATCGACAATGACAGAATAATGAAACCAAAAGAGATCAAGATCTAAGAACACAGACAACATCTACAGATAAAATAAATAAAAAAGAAAAATAAGACCAAGAAAGGTCTGGAAAAGCATAATAAGAAAAGAAGCACAAATAATATATAGCTATGAGAGATTACTCGAGATAGATAAAAATGGAGGGAATATAGGTAGAATAAAATAATAATTTAAATTAGAGTGCTTTGAGATGTGTCTTATTCCGTTAATATGTCTATTCTTGGTGAGGATGGAGAGTTAATGCTAATACATTTATTTCAAATCATCGTTTGTTTTATTTTGGTACGCATGACATAAATTGTTCACATTTACTGAAATTTTATCATGTCTTTACTTTTTAGTTACAAACATTAATTGTTATTATAAAAGTAAGAAATAATACTATTTTTGTTGAATAATAAATAAATACCAAATACATTTCTATGTTCCATAAAACAAAACCAAAATATATATATTAAAATTATTTATTTATTATGAAATTATCCAAAACATTCTTCTTTTTCATTCTTATTATATATTCTAAAATGTATTAAGTTTAGAGGATCTATGAAAATGTGTGCTTTATTTAAATCATTTCATAAAATATTACACGAGGTATTTCATATCTAAGTATGCTAGCTTCGTTTGCATAGCATTTTAATATTTTGCTCACAAACCTGGCAATATCTCAATAATTAATTTCATCTCATTCCAAATCTACTGAGTAATTATAATACGAATGATATATCAAGTCCTTCTAATTTTACAAACATAATAATATGCGATACTGTCACATAATAAGAACATATTATAGCTACAATTGAAAATTAAATATAGATGTCATGTAGTGTCGTAAACGAAAAACTAATCTAGCTTCATTGATATTCCCTAGTATAAGAAAAGTAATGAATGGCTTTATTGCATTGCCCTATGTACAATGGAATAAAATTGAAAAAGTTCGTAATACTTTTTTTGTATTACGAACTAATTTTTTAAATATTTTTAATAGGCCTACTTTGATAAGATTACTATTGTTAAATGAAAAATAAGCATAGTAAAATTAATTATGGAATAATCTATTCACAGTTATTATTTTTCTAAAACTATATGATCTCTTTTCGCATATGATCTTTCGAATCGAAATCTATATACTTCCGGTGATTGATCGCTTAAAATATGCGCCAAGTAATTAACGAAGTCATACGATTCTATAAAATATTTGTATCAAATAAAAATAATTGTGGAGCTTTGAACAACGTGATAAAACGATTTTAATACCATTAGTTGATTAAATGCCAGTTTTCCCGTGGTTATTTTCTATGTTCCACGAAATTCCCAATTATAGGATTAAATCTGTATAGATATAAATTAGTTTAAATATCGTACAAATTCGAGCTGCAGTGACTATTTTCAATACTGATGCCTCTCATCTGGATTCATTGCCTGCACTGAGCCGCAATTGATTAATTTAATTCCAACATACAATGTTTGTACGTCCCATTCCTAGAATGGCTCAAATGATTATTATTCCGTTCCTCGTAATTACCAACCACAGGCAATATTAAATGATTAAACAGGACCATATAATGATATTTGAATAGTTTGTTTAGTATTGATATACCCGGCGGTTGTAATCCTCTTAAAATAAATAAAGTTCATAGAATTGAATAAATAAGTGAAAGATATATGGATAATATAACATTAAAACAAATAAACAAAATAAACGTAATTCGCAATGATATGAATAAGTTACAATACATGTATTATTATTTGGCAGGGAAGCAATTTAATTTGCGTAGCAACAAATGTGCTTTATTTATATGAAACATAATTTGAGTAAACATTATAAAAATGTCACATGGAAGATTAAATAATATATAATGCGATATTATAATATAAACAGATAATATGATTAGTAAAAATACGTGAGTACATACAATACATACAATTAAACACATAGTACCCTTATACTATAAAGATTATAATATATAATTAGAAATTAATTAAATCTAAATCCATATTGTCCCTCAGTTTAGCGAATTAATAATTCTACTTGTAATAAATTCTATAGTATGTATATTAAAATTAACAATATGCAACTTCATATACATGAATAAATTATTAACGTGGTGCTTTTATCTACACTTGCTTTTTTGTTTTAGTTTAGTTCGGGGTTTTGTATTTAAATTTTGCTATTTTTATTCTGAAGACTTACGTCGTTGGTAAGATGCAAAATTTCTCTCCTAAAGAACTTGCAGTAAGCGTTTAGTAGTCTTTATCCTAAACCTTTATATAATGTTTATCACAGATATATATACGAAGATATCACTTCCAATGTAAATAAAAAAAGTGGACGATGAGGGTCATATAATGGCCACATACAAAGTAAAGAGATAAGTGGATGCCAATTTTCAAGCAAAACAAATATTTTTCATGAAGAAACATGTGATTGTGAAAACACAATTTAATTGTTAATTAAAACTGGTTTTTGTTTGTCTCTGACTAGTTTTGACTAAAAACAAGTAAAACAAATCAATCGTTAAAATTGGATGATATTGACGTGGTTGGTATGTTATTTTAAACCCATTATATTTTACACTAGTGGATTTTGTTTAGTGTTATTCGAAGCCAAAGTTATTTTTATTGAATTTTGAATACACTTTATTTTTGTGCTGCTACACATGGATTTATATTTGTTCAAAAATAATATTGACAGTAAATTTTTATTTAACATAGTAATTTTATAAAGGTAACTGCTCTATAAAATATATATTTATAGGACGACTAGTTTGCCATTTTAATTAAGCATATTTACGTCTTCCTTATGTCAAATATTTTTATTCCTAATCATATTGATCAATTGCAGCTATAAAATAAACTTGAACTCATTAAATGTATTCCTACGTGATAATTTCAAATCAAGTTTTGTTTCAGAAGTAGAGTTAATATTTTTTGATAACTGTCAGCTAATGCGTTAATTTCAAGTAAATTGCTGTAATGACATTTCAATCAATGTCACTGGGACTATTAGGCATAGGATTCAAAATAATAAGTAACCATTAAGAGTTATTAAGTTATATATCACATGATTATTTATCAGATTTTCAAGAGGCTAAAGCGAAATAAGACATAGTCGAAAATAAATGTAACTATTTGCGCGACTAGTCCTGATATGTTACGGATAGATCATGCAAGAGAGGTGATAAAGAAGGACACAAATATAAAATTGGGTTAAAAATAAATTCAGTCTAACCTGTGTCTTCGTGTCTACATCGATTCTAATAATACACGTGTGATTTTCAATTAATAATTAATTATAATCAGTATCAGTAGAAGAAGATTCCAGCTATAGAGCTATTCAGGAGAGATGGCGGTCGGGGTGACATGTCCGTCCGAATCAAGTAGTGTCCGTTGCAATTTTCCACCATAGGCGTGCGCGGCTAAATAAAATGAATGTCACAAATTTGTTGTTTTCATATTAGTTATTTCATATTTCATTTATATTATTGTATTAGAATAAGTATTTTTGTATTAATATCCATTTCCACATTTGCTAAAACGTATGAAATAAATTCATTAAAAATATATTTTCTTTCAATTACCCTGCGTAATTGCAATGCTTGACTAAATCGCGCGCGCCTATGAAATAACCGGTAAGTAAGAGACGCCGTAAACTATTTCTTTCTCCTTCTACCGCTCGGTCCAAGACCGAGCTACGCAGGCCGCGTGTGTCTTTTCTAGATACGGCCGACAAAATCGTACGTCTTGGGAATATCCGCTCGGTTATCAGGTAGTAGAAAAGGATACCAATATTATTTGAATGTTCCGACCTTAGTTCGTAAACCGCCCTTACTCATGAATTGGTCTATAGATGGCAATTTATTGATGTCATCCCTTTTGTTAAAATTAAGTAGATTTTTTCTATCTCTATGGCTTCCCTGATAATCCTTTCTTTGTAATTGCTATATATTTGGGGCAATTACTTTGATATTATCTAAATCGATTTTATAATATGTATTGTCATATGTTGAAGTATGAAGGAATTTATGTCGTGTTTTTTACTACTAGTCTATGTTGCTCTTTTTTTGAATTTGCGCATGGGTTACTATAAACTTCTTGCTTTTTAATAGGATTTGTTCCTTGGGATTTCGAAGTAGGTTTTTTATATTTGTTTCGGGTTGTTTTGAGTAGATTCCTTTTTATATACGGTTTCTTCCCTTTGTCTGCTGTTTGGCCTGTGTATTAGTTTTTTGATAGTCGCTTCTTTAAAATTATTTTGTTTCATAGCAGACCACAGAGTTTTCATTTTTCTGTTTATATTATCCTTGTCGGTGAGTCTGATTGATCTTGTAATCAATGTTTTGGCTACAGTTTAAACTTGTGCTGGATGATGATGTGATTTTGGATTCAGATGCCGATTTTTGTGTGTCTCCTTTCTATAGATGCTGTGTCCTAGTTGACAACTCTAGAAACGGTAGCTTTCCTTGTATCCTCATCTCCATTGTGAATTTGATCTTATGGCGTATGCTGTTGAGGTGGTTAGGTTAGAGATAATGGTAAGCCCATTGGAGCGCGTTAAAGTCTCCTAAATTATAATTTTCAATGCAAAAGAACTGGAAAAATCGAATTATTTTATATTACAAGAACTTATTGATAAATTAAATTTTGAACTTAAAAATAATACTAGTCATATCGATAACCTCAAAACTCATATTAAACTAATTGAAAATAAAGCATTGAAAGGCAAAGAACTATTGACGAATCAAATCAGTGAATTGGTAAGTGCCACTAACGATCTCGAGAACAACTCCAGGATTATAAAAAAATATGGGACGTTTATTTAGAAAGGCAGTGAGTCAATTCCCAAATCCATCTTTAATTTTATTAATTTATAAACCGTGTGATTATATCGAACAAGTCGTCTATTTAGCGAAATATTTTACTCATAAAGACCATTCAAAGTTAACAGTTAAATATTAATAAAATAAAGGAACTCTTAAATGGAGTATCTGGAAAAACATATGTTTATTCTTATTGAGAACCATCTCTGAAGAGGGAGATACATCTTAAATAAAATAATAATTTCGATTAATAGTCAATTATCCATATGCGCTAGAGACATTTAATGCATGCCCATAAAAATAGAACCATTTCAAATAAAAGCTTCAATTTAAATGACAAATTTAAGTAGGTAATAACTTAACAAATTTTAATGGGCTTTGAAATAAAATCGTGCAATATTTTTAATATTACTGAGATTCCTTCATCCTTATCACTAAAATTCTGAATTTTAACCGCGTTTCTTTTTTTTTACAAATATGCAGTCCTTTCGCTCTAAATTAAATGAAATCGATATCATCATAAACGATAAAATACTCAATATCTTAATATTGTAGAAATGTATTTGTGAACATTGGTTTTTTGAGGATGAAGCTACGTCAGTTATTATCTCTAATTTTCCTGTAGCTACTCAGTTCTTCAGGAGAGAGCGGGGTCTTAATTATGGCCAGGAGTAATATTATGTACAGTATTTTGAATTATAATAGTGTTGCCACTGAAAGGAATTGTTAAATTACTGGCGTTGAGACTGTTAGCAGTATTGTCCTAACAGTTTACCGATCTCCCACTGAAGATTTTAACAAATTTTTAATTAAGCTTTCCAAAGTGTGACAGTATAAATATTAACAATGAGCACGTATTATTAGCTACTGGTTTTAGGGTCAGATTCCATTAAATTATGATAATTTAAATATTAATGTGTTTGAACCTTATCATCTGCAAAAGTATTTAAAATTTTCAGAAATTTCCACAAATATGGCAAGAATTATTGTCTGTATGAAAAAAAGTAAAAGTAAAGATATTTACAGACTTCGTTGTGATATAGTTAAGGCAGTGGTAAATAATATTATGATCCCTTTAACAAAACTTTTGAACATTTTTATTAGAAACAAAATTTTTCTGGATGCGTTTAAGAGAGCCTTAGTAATTCCGGTTTATAAGAAACGTGGTCATTGTAATCCAGATACAATTTCACTGCTGTCCTTATTCGGAAAAATCTTTAAAAAAATTCTTCAAATGCATCTGACTAAATATTTCGAAAATTCCAAGGTTCTATGTAAGGAACAGTTCGGATTACATAAATGGCGTTCAACCACTAATACCATCTCAAAGTTCATTGAAATGACAGTAGATTATGTGGGTGTACCACAATGTTCCATTTTGAGACCGAGATTATTTTTAATTTATATAAATGACTTACCTGAACCAGCTAATAAAGTGGAAACTATTTTATATGCGCATGATACTACACTAATATACACAGCTAGTCAACTAGTTGTGGCAACCATGACGCATAATAATACCTCTACGATGGCCTCATATTGGTTCCTAAGCAATAAGCTTATACTAAATGCTACTGGCAATCAGTTAAATTGAAAATAAATTTATGAAATTCTTAGACATACATTCACATAGACACTCGCAATCTGGGTTATACGCTTTTAAATATACCATGTTCAAATATTTTCCTGTTCCGAAACTTGTCAGGAAAAGTATCAAGAGATACATTACGAGTTGCTTATTTCTCACTATGCCAGAGCCATATATCGTATGGGCTCCTCTTGTTGTTCGCGTTATGTCCGGGTATAGATATACAGAGGACTGCCGACAGGCATCCATTGATATGTAGATTCACAAAGTGCTGTCTTTGAATATCCTGTCATGTATTAAACTTAATATAGATAATTATCAAGGTTGTGCAGTTATACACCCCTATCCTAAAAGAGAGGAGTTTAATATCTATCGGCAAGCGATCAGCCTAACAAAATCCTAGTTGTTATTCTTTCATTTGTTTATTATTTTAACTAATTCATTTTAAACCTTCTCTCCTTTTAGCATTATTTTATCTACAAATCTACATTTGATGTTTGTATTATTTTAACACTTAAATTTATATTTACTTATGACCAGTCTTTTTTATTACCCCTATTATAATTTAACTGATTTATTATACACACTTCGTACTTTTTAAACCTTTTAGATGTGAGTTTATTTATTTACATTTGTGAACTGCAATCAGCGGCTAATTAATCTAATAATTTGTGTAAAACATGTATTGTTAAGCAACAATAAACTATTTATATTTGTATTAATTTGATGTTATAAAATATCAAAACAGAACTTATTTGAATGTATTTATTTCTGTCAAATACATTTAAAAGACTAATTTACTAGTGTGAAGATATAAACAAAAAATAAATTAATTAAAGGAAATCTAGTCCAGTTTTACTTAAGTCCATAGAAAGAATTATTGTGAATCCTTTTCATTACTTACTATGATAGTCTTCTTTCTCCGAAGACTAGTTATCACAATGTATTGTCAAATACAAAGGAATCACACTTAGGCTAATACGATTTTAATTCTCGACAATATTTTAAAATTTCTTCCAAATTTTACTGGAATTATTCTTTTTTCTATTTAAAATTTAGAAATTCTTTTGGTTCATTTAAATTTTATCATTCCTATTTCTAGCTTTGTTTTCCACACTTAACTCTCTTTCGACAATGCGTTATATTATGTTATAAATAATGTTCTGTTTATCAGAGTCAAAGTCAAACTTTGACTTATCATGCTTAATTCTTCTAGGATCTATTTAAGAGAACATTTATCGTTTCTTAATAAGATTTTCCTTACATATATATTTATAATAATACTGAATCGCCTTTACTGCTATAGGTAAAATTTTCTGTCACTCAATAATTTTGCTCTGGGACATATTATCTTTTCTATACTTTTTGGATTTCTAATGGGGCATTTGCAATTCTAAATTACATCAGTATTAAACACAATTTTTTTTTCTGATATCGGATAACAATTATGGTGGATCCTTCGATTTAGATTTTGTTGTCAAAATACACCTTTTAGGATAGTTCTTCTAGCATTTTCTAGAAGTCTGTTTAGTATTGCAGGTACATCACATGAGCCCTGGAGTACCTAGTCGCCATCATCGCCGACTACCTTCACGAGCGGTCAATTCACTTCGTAATAATGGCGTGCCGAAGATCTGGGAGGTGTAGGGAGGGGTCCTACAGGGCTCCATCTTCGGCCCCACACTGTGGAACCTGGCCTATGACGACGTCCTGAAACTGGAGATGCCACGTGAAGTTAATGTCATAAGCTTTGCAGATGACATCATGATAATCGTAAGAAGCAGGAAGATCGAAGAGGTTGTGAGGCTGGCGAGTGAGCTGACAACGATGGTTTCGCCGTGGATGGCGGAAGCAGGGGTGGGCATAGCGGCCGAAAAAACTACGGCCGTTTGGCTTTCGAGACGCTGCACAATGGGCCAAAGCACGAAACAGCAGAAAGTAGCCGTTAAGTTGCAATTGGAAATGTTCTACAATCATAATTCGGAATTCTGGCCTTCATCTGTGGCTTCCAATAATGGATTACACTCCGATAGGTAATTTCCACACATATACACACGAATATATTGAATATATCTTCATAAATTTTGCGTTCCTTTCAAGATTATTTCCGTATTATAAAATATTTACAAACTAGGTCGTACAAAAATTTCTCCGCTTGAAAAATTAACTTGCCGAGATCGTATTTGTATACAGAATATGGAAAACCAAGAAATAACTGCTAATACCTGCGAATAAACATATAAACTCGACTTTACAGAGCAGCGCGAGTAGTAGAGGGAGATAGCCGATTCTAGAACCTCCTCTGACCTTGACCCCAACCTTGACCCCTGTCGAGGTCAAGGTCAGAGTGAAGGTCAGAGGAGGTCCCAGAATCGACTGGAGGTGAAGGTCGGAGTCAAGGTCAGAGGAGGTTCCAGAATTGAGTGTACCTCCCTTGACCTTGGCCCCAGTAAGGGGACCCTTTATTGGTGTCGGAGGCCTGGAACTGCGACCTTGATCCCAATAAAGGGCTACCTTATTAGACATTCATAGTACGGTTCCATAATTTAAGGTTATGTTAGAAGATCAGCTAGGAGCGATGCGTGATGTTACCCCTACGACGGTCCAATGGTGAATGACCTTAAATGAGTAAATAGCTTCTAATATAGACAATAAACTTGATAGGGGAGCATACATATGGACGGCATAATCTTATTTGGGTAATTTATAAAATATAACTCATTTATATTAATATTAATTGTTAATAATTTTATATTAATAATAATTTATTATTAATAATTTATTATTAATAATAATTTATTAATAACAATTAATTATTAGTAATAATTTATTAATAACAATTTATTAATAACAATTAATTATTAATAATAATGTATTAATTAATAACAATTATTTATTAATAACAAATATTTTTTATAAACAAAATGTATTTCGCGAATGGGATAACATACGGTCACACAAAGTTTTAGAGACGGGCAAACTTGCCTCCGCATTATGTTTGCCGTGTTTTTTTTCTGATGCGAGAAAACGAGTTGGGTCATTGAACACCGGTGCGGAGTGATATTTAAGACCGGTGAGTAGTGATTTGAATATGTATTAGATTATTTGTATCTTGACATTAACACGCGGTCGGTGAAGGTCATGGTGTATTATTGTTTTTTATTTTCCGAGTCGGATTTTAGGTATAAAAGTAAGGATATTTTGAAAATATTTCGCAGTGCATCATTTAAGTTTCCATCGTCAATATCAAAAAAGCAAGTAAGTAGTACATGACTTAATATTAAAAAGTAAATAGCACTAATATATAATTATGTAATTTACATCTAGTGCAACGCTACCAGCCGTATTCGATGAGAACTTGGACTAATAAAGATGCAAATCGTAATCGGAGTAATGAAAATAAATTGCCGAGTCAACAACCGTTGGGCAGTCTTCATGGACTAGAAGGTGGAGAAGAGGAAGGGTTTTTTGAACAATTTTTACAAGAACCAGAATTGGAGTTACCAAATTTGAATATCTGTTCGTTTCATGATTTTGGCGAAGAAGAACGCGAACCACTAATTGCAAGTAATAATCAAGAATGTGCAAATGGAGATCAGTGTACTAATAATACACCAGAAAGAAAAAAAGAAAATGTTTTGAAACCTCTCCTAGCTCCAGTAACATATTTTTTGAATAAAAGTAAAACAAAGTGGATATGTGTTGGTTTGGACAGTGATTTAAATTTTGAACCTGTTATCCGATTAATGGGAAATCGAGGTCAAGGCATAACACTAGATTCAGAAACATGGAGTGATTTTAATAAAGCTAAAGATTGTCTTAACAGAACAATTAATACAAAAAATCTAGATAATTATATAAATATAAACAAATTAAGTGTGTCTTTTATTTATGTTGATAATTATCGCAAAGTATTGAAAGCAACAGTTGGAACTGACTCTGTGTATTTATCGTATGAAAGTCTTCGTGAAGTTTGGAAATTAAGTGATGTTGTAACATTCCGATTGGAGTTATTAAAAAATTTAGATTTCGGTGACTTTTATTACCGTTGCTTGGATTTATTACCAAATTTTGAAGGTGATTTGAGAAAACGCTTAGAAACTGTATTTAATGGGAGCTGTTCTGAGCAAGTGGCGATTTTTAAGGAAATGATGACTTCTGGAATTGATAAAATAATGTACGATTTAGATTTACATCAAGCCATAAATGCATCGTATAATGGAGAAAACAAAAACCGTAACATTTTGTGAAAGTAAGAACAAAACTCACGCCCTTTATGTCTGGTTGTACGCTTATAGAGAGGCAAGGAAAAGTGATTGGATAAATTGTGCGTTGGATAGATGTAGATTTAATAGACGTATTAAAAGATTTGAAATTGAATCAAAAAATGTTTTGAGTGAAAACCATAGAAATAAAATATATTGTAATAGATTTATGAATAGTTAGTAGGTATATTAGGATAATGCGAGTTGTATTTTATTTAGTATAGAAAGGATTACGATGAAGTAGACATGTTTGTACTGCATTAATTAAGAAAATAAACTGTGTCAAATTTTAATTGCGTTTTGTTTATTGTGTGTTTGAACCCGTATAAAAAGTGATGCTTGGTCAAAACGTGGTTAGTTACAATCGTGAACCAAAGCGGAAAGGTAGTGGTTTGTTAAACAAATTAATAAATAAACTTCCCTTCGAAGTACATTTACCTGGATATAATTTTTGCGGTCCGGGAACTAAATTGCAAAAGAGGTTGGCAAAGGGCGACAGTGGTATAAACGTATTGGACGAAGCCTGTAAAGTGCACGATATTGCTTATAGTAAATCTGACAACTTAAAAGAACGACACGAGGCAGATAAAAAATTATACAAAGTTGCAAAGAGTAGAATAACAAGTAGTGGTGCAAGTTTAGGTGAGAAAGCAGCTTCACTAACAGTTGCTGGAGTAATGAAGGCAAAAACTGCTATGGGTATGGGACATGGACGGAGAAAACTAAACACTAAAAAGATAAAAAGAAGGAGAAGAATCAGTAGAGGTGGTGCGTTATCATTTGCCAAAGCAATGAAGCTTGCAAAGAGAGCGATTAAACGTAGTCCCGACAAAAGTCTTCAGGGATCTGTAAAAATTGCGTATAATGTTTTAAAACGAAATAGAAGAGGTATTGGTAGACCTAGACGTAGGGTGATACCTATTCCTAAACAAGGAGGATTTCTACCGTTAATACCATTATTTGCGGCATTGGGCGCTTTGGGATCCTTGGGTGGCGGTGCTGCAGCTATTGCGAAGGCAGTAAATGATGCTAAGGCTGCTAATGAGCAACAAAAGGAAGAGGCAAGACATAACAGGGTAATGGAAGCTAAAGCAATTGGTTCAGGATTTTACATAAAACCGTATAAGAAGGGTTGTGGATTGTACTTGGGTTTGAATTCAAAAAACTAAGATCTGAGTTCCTTCGTAGACCATTAACTAATATTGATATTATTAAGTATGCAAAGAAACATCACATACCTTATTTCAGAGGTGTGTTTATGAGGAATGCATTACCGAAAAGAATTCGAAAGCTTGAAAGCGGCATCATCAATTTAGATAATGAGGAAGGTCAAGGAACTCATTGGGTAGCTTATAAAAAACGTGGAAAATCTGTCGAATATTTTGATAGTTATGGAGATCTTCGACCGCCGAAGGAGGTAGAAGAATATTTCTTATCAAATAATGGTGAAAATGAAATATCTTACAATTACATAAAGTATCAGAAAAATACTGAAACAAATTGTGGGCAGCTTAGTCTGAAATTCTTGTTAAACCATTAATAAGGAAGTGTAGCAAGTTATTGTATTTACTTATAGAACGAAAGCCATGGAGAAGACATCGCACGCTTATACGTTCACGTTAAGTGGTAAAAGTTCGGAATTGAGTTGTGATTTCAATCCGGCAATATATTTAAATGAAGATGAAGAATATGAGATGGCTTTAATGAATTTTGAATCATTTAATTCAATACCAAATGTGGACGAGACAAACAATTTATTTCATTTCAAGACGAGTGATAATAAATGGCACGTAATTATATTACCTATGGGAATTTATGATATAGAGGACATTAATGAGTACATAGAGAAAGAACTGTTAGATAAGTATAAACAATATAATGTACTCATCCGTATTCGAGGAAATAGTAATACGCAAAAAGTGATTATAAAGACTTCGGTGCTGATTGATTTCTCAAAAAAGAATACTATTGGATCTTTACTCGGATTTAAAAGAGATATTGTTATGCAAGGGGAACATTGCGAATCTCATAAGATTGTTGATATTAATAAAGTAAACGCAATTCAAATATATTGCAATGTGGTAAGTGGATCTTATAATAACGGAGAACCTGTTCACGTGTTGTACCATTTTTTCCCAAAAGTACCGGCAGGCTTCAAAATAATTGAATCTCCACAGGAACGTATATATTTACCGGTATCGGGAAAAATTATCAGTTCATTGAAAGTGCGAGTACTGGATCAGTCGAACAATTTAGTAAATTTTAGAAGTGAGGAAATAACGGTAAGCGTACATCTAAGGCGAGTGGAATAGTTGAATTCGTTTTTCACTATGAAAATATACGGAAAATTGAAAAGAAAAAAAGAGTCTTCTGTATTAACGATGGATAGATTAGGAAAGTATAAATGGAAGGACAGTCGTAAGGTATCCTCCAGTGTAAGAAGAGAAGTGAAACCGTTAACACAACGAAATAGAAAATATCTTAGCAGTTTGGGATTTACTTTATTGAAGCAATAATAAATATAATGGATATATTAAATGTGACCGAGAAGATAAAAACAAATAACTCTATAGTAAGTTACGAATATCATACACATCAACCTTTTGGATCGTCAAGTTTTGATCATAATGACGAAATACGAATTAATGTTCCGGAAATAGACAATTATACTATACCTGGTGAAAGCTATTTATATGTAGAAGGGAGTGTTCGAAAAGTGGATAAAAATGAAGCTAGTAAGACTGCAAAGTTAGTAAATAATCCAGTAGCGTTCATGTTTAGTGATATTCGATATTTAATGAACGGAGTTCAGATTGACTCTGTGAGGAATCTTGGCGTCACATCGACTATGAAGGGATACTTTTCGTTTACAAAAAATGAAATAACAAAATTGGAAAATGCTGGTTGGGCAGAAAATGCAGAGACATGCGATGCATTAGATGAAAACGGCCACTTTAGTCTTAGTGTACCGTTACGAACACTATTAGGATTTGCAGAAGATTATAAAAAAGTTGTTTTGAATGTGAGGCAAGAGCTAATATTAATAAGGAATAACGACGATAATGATGTAATTCTTCAACCTGAGGCATCTAAAGGTGAGAAAGTGAAACTTATTATAGATAAAGTGATATGGAGGGTTCCTCATGTTACCGTGGGCCTTCGTGAGCAATTATCATTAACAAAGCTAACAGAGAAGAATGTCGACATCCACATACCATTCAGAAGTTGGGAAATTCATGAGTATCCTTCACTACCGGAAACAACGAAACACACCTGGGCAGTAAAAACTTCATCACAACTGGAAACACCAAGATTTATAATAATTGGATTTCAAAAGGCGCGCAAGGGAAACGTATCAAAGAGTATGTCAAAGTTTGATAATATAAAATTAAATAATTTGAATGTATACTTAAACGGAATTCGTTACCCTTATGATAATCTTAATGTTGATTATACAAAAAATCAGTATGCCATATTATACGACATGTATGCAAGGTTTCAACAATCTTACTATGTACAGGAAAGTGAACCAATGTTTTCTCCTAAGGAATATTTAGCAGTTGCACCGCTAGTAGGAATTGACTGCATGTATCAAGCGGACACTATTCATAAAAGTGCCGTAGAAATCAAAGTGGAATTTAATACGAAAGAGGCTGTACCAGCGGGTACATCAGCGTATTGCCTAATTTTACACGATAAAGCGTATTACTACACTCCTCTTACGAAAGTTGTTAAGGAGTTATTGTAAGAATACTACTGCAATTATATTTACGTAATAATCAGTTTAGTGCAGATCATCATCGAAGGCAGAGTGTCTAGTAAGTGAAGTGCAAGTGGCTTGCAATGGAAGTAAAAAAATATATTATTATTGATATACAAGGATTTCAAGTAAGAAAAAATCATTTTATACCTAAAGAAGTAGCAAGTTGTGATAGTAAAGGATGCATAAGCCACTTCATATTCAAACCTCCCTATGAATATACGTTTTTAAGTAGAAGAGATAAAAGGACTGTCGATTGGTTGACAAGAAATCATCACTGTTTAAAATGGAGTGACGGATTTGTACCATTGGAAAATTTTGAAGAAATTTTGCAAAGTTTGACTCGTAATATAGGTACTATATATGTAAAGGGTCACGAAAAAGCAATGCATATCAGCAAAGTAATTGATAAACCAGTAATTGAAGTGAGTGATAACATATCAAACATACAAAAAACTCTACCGTATTGTACATTTCATACATCAAGTGATTGTGTGTGTGCACTTACCAATGTATACAAATTAACTCCATTTATACGTAATTATTGAAATCAAATGATATGGAGGAGGAGGAGTCATCATGTAAAGGTGTAGATATATAAACCGTGAACTTGTACAATTTTGCTAGTGCATTTGTGTTGTTCATGATGACAAGTCTGGGTTATTGGATAATTCGTTCAACATATGGACAATGGATTATAAACAAAGTTTGGGAAGTTATAGAAAAGTACGAAAAGGATTTCGGTACTGCAAGTCTTACTGATGAAGATCTTGAGTTTCTGCCCCTGAACTACATACTGAAAAGGATGACCGCTCAAAACGTCGCCATGTTGTGGCATCAATTGCCATCACATTATCGAACAAATCAAGATTTAAGGGAGAAGCTCCCTTGTTTGCAGCATTATAACCAAGACAACATTCGCACTCATATCGATGGCCCTGCCCCTTCAAGAAAAGATTGTCATGGATGTATTTTTAAACATTTAGAAATTAATCAAAAAGTGTAAATTAACTAACGTTTTTTAATAAAGATATTGTAGTATATTAATAATGTTTTATTTGTATTCCTGTAACCCAATTTGAAGAAAGTGTTAATTTTTATTGTTAAAATTTCTTTCAAACAATTTATTTATTAATTAAGTTAATTGAATGACCAATGAGGTCTTTTTTCCAATTGGAGCAAAAGAAAAAAAGGAAAAAAGGAGGAAAAAAGGAAAAAGGAGGAAAGGAAGGAAAGGAAGGGAAAAAAGAAAGAAAAAAGAAAGGAGGAAAAAAGGAGAGGAGAAGAATATTTCTTTTTACAGACCACTCCTCCTTACCAACGTCTCCTCCTTTTAACACGCCTTCAATGCAGAGGGGATGGGAGTGGGAAAAAAGGAGTGGGGATACAAAATTCCCCCCCCCCCAGGGTTGCGACTTTTTGACCTCAAAAATAATTTCCCCCACCAAGACACGCCCCCTACGCCCATTTCCACGCCCCTTTTTGCTATATAAATGAGGAAAACCGCATAGAAAAGCCACAGTGCAGCACGCAGCAGCAACAACAACAACAAACCGAAAAATGGGTAAGTGTTACAAACGTTGAACCTACTTTACATAACTACTATTTTATGCCGTTAAAATATTCTAACATATTCATATATTCCATTCTAAATCGTTTGAATTGTATTTTTTATTTAAAATGTCTTTAATATATTCACTACGTGATTTAGACAAATGTAAATTTCATGTTAATTACTAAGCAGACAAGAAATACGATATGCTAGACGATAGCATGGAGAAATGGTATTTGGGTTCTTTCCGCACGCCGCCGCCAGCAGAAATTCCAGCCGCCGTAAATCCTACCTTGGACGGAACGCGTAGACGGACCGTTGCCGTTACAAGCCCGGCCGGCGAAAATCTGGTACCAGACGGAGCGTGCAGACCGACCGCAACCATTTCTGCCGCTGAAGGTGAAACAGCAGCGAGTGAGTATTTTTTTATATAATATTTAATTTTTCATACATTGGAACTGAAATAAATGAAAAAGTATAATTATGTATTTTTCTTTCTTTTTTTTTACAGATTCCGGAATGACAGATTTTTTGAATCTTGTTACTCCTGGCGCTAGGTGGCTGACTGCAACTCATAGACGAGAATGCACATCACCCCGTAATGATGTACTGAATCAAGCCATGGTTGACGCTGACATTCTCAGTATTAGTAAAGATACAAGTGATACTGAGAATGTTGCGAGTACATCAATGCGGGGAAATGTAAGTTCCTTGGCAAGTGGGCAGCAATTTTACATGTCGTCGTCTAATTCTAATCGCAACAGATGGCGATATGGAAATTACTTGCCAAAACAAGAGTACAGGCAGCGACGTCGTGCCGAGAGGGACATGATGAGAAACAGGAGGAGAACAGTAAACGTTGACAGAAGTGACGTACAGCAAGGATCTGTACTTCGAAGACTGTTGGCGGTTCCTGAATCGATGTCGAGTATATCGATTACCCACCCCCAACAAACTGCACCGTCAACCAGTACTCGCTCCCATCCCAAAATATCATTAATGAATGTATCATCCATTCCAGAACCCGAAATCGAACCTGAAATCGAACCCGAAATCGAACCCGAAATAATTACAATCCTCTCCCAGACATCGGTAACTTCTGTGAATGTGCAAAAAGTTACCGTTCTGGAAAATATAACAGTTAAACCACCCACTAACGTAACTAACGAAATCCCTTGTAACTCACTCCCTTCCAACGAAATCCCTTCAAATGTAATTGTTCCAAGCTCGTCCCGGCCCGTGTCTCCTGTCATCAATTCCTCGTCCCGGCCCGTGTCTCCTGTCATCAATTCTTACAGTCAATCGATTGCTCGACAAGTCGGTAATAGGAGTCGCCAAGTAAGAAATTCTCTTACATTTTATCAAAAGTTGTATGATACTTTGTGTGAAAGCGAAACACGTGTAAATAACATGATTGAATCGTTAAATTTCGTTGCCGCTAATATGTCTAATTGTAATCCTGGTTTGTTGCCCGACCTAAAAGAGCAATTAAGACAAATTAGAGGCGAAAAGGAAACCGTGCAAAGGATCATAGCAACAATAAGATATTATGTAAGGGAATATAATCATTGATGACTTCTGTCAACGTTTCGTTCCCTGTTACCACGGATATTCGCTGCTGATTTGAACCTTAAATAATTTTCACTCGGCTAGAAAAAAGAAAAATCAAAGCTATTACAATATAATACGCCTAGAAAAAAAAAACCAAAGTTATAAAAAAACAGCTAGGATAACCAAATATATGTACATCAAGTAATAAATAAATGTTTAAGAATAAACGTGTGAATATTTTCCTTCATCCTAAAATAAAACCTTATTATCATAATATGTAGGTGAAGTCTATAATTTATAAAACGCAGAATTAATTTTTACCGCTACTTCGGGCGAACAACTTAATAATGTATTTATATATTCAAACATGTTCATTAATATGTATGCTAAAATATACAATAAGAAATTGAAAGTGTTTTTTTTCTTTCTTAATAATGAGCAGCTACATTCCACAATCAAAATATCTAGGTGAGGTCATAAATTGTCCAGTTTATTGTATTCCATATTTAGTTCAGTAAAAACCTTCTTGGTGAGATGACATGCATCCCGTAAGTGTAACTTCACATGAATTATCATTACCGATACAAAATTTTGATAATGCATTATTACAACATCCGAGATTTAAAAAACACAGTGACCTTTTCGGAGGTGAATGTAAGAGAGGCTTAATTATAGGACCGAGTGCATGCGGAAAAACCAACATACTTCTTACACTACTTATTGCAAGGCATGGGTTAAGATATTTAAATATTTATTTATGTTCAAATTCATTGTACCAAGAGAAATATACATTTCTACGTGAATTAATGAAAACGATTCCAGAATGTGGTTATTATGAATATTCGGATATCGCAAGCCTAGAAGTTCCGACATGCATAAATGAATATTCCATTGTAATATTTGATGATGTGCCACCCACAGGTCACAATACAATAAAAGACTATTTTTCATACGGTCGACATAAAAATATTGACTGTTTTTACTTATGCCAGAGTTACAGTGCAATTCCAAAGCAGCTGATTAGAGATAATAGCAATTTGTTAATACTTTTTCGACAAGATGCAATGCATTTGAAACATATATATGATGATCACCTTACGGGGGACATGACTTTTGAAGAATTTAAGGACATTTGTCAAACGTGTTGGGTCAATCCTCATGATGTATTGGTAATTGATTTAGACTGTGGTAAAGAGGAAGGGAGATACCGCAAGGGTTTTGACAAATTTATAATTGTATAAATTTGGGTACAACTTCCTTTACCCTTTCAGTATAAGTGTGTACTTCGATAACACAATGGACAAAAATGTCGCTAGACAACTTGCAGAAGCTCGCACTTCTCTACGTGATAAAATTAGAACCTTGAAATCAAACATAGCTGAGTCTAAACAACATCTTGAAGCTACGTTCTCACCCCTCAGTGAGCCACTCAAAGAAATAGCAAGTAAACTTGAGGCTAATCGACTAGAACCCAGTGAATTTCTAGAAGATGATGATAATGACTTCGATGTATCACAAATTAAACCAGCCTACGCACCATCTCCAAAACAGTCTTTTAACATTAAAAGGAGAAGAAAACTTTCGAAAATATACCACGAACCGAAAAAAGAATTACTCGACGATACCTTAATGACACCTACTGCAGAAAACCTTCAACGGAAAGGAGATGTTAGTTTTTTAGATGATGAGGAAGTGATACAAAGTGCCCCATTTAATTCAACTCAAATTGTAGAAAAGCATGATGATTCAAAGACGGATTTTGAACAACAAGAAGAAGAACATGCGTATAGTGATGACGATGATGAAGGAGAAGTAACACTTCCTATGTATCATGCCCAGCAAAGTTTTAGAGAACAATTGAATAGCCCAGAAGTGCAAAATATATTACAACAATTTGATGAATTACCCAGACAATTTCTCATATATTTCAAAACACATACAAAAGCTGACCGCGACGAAAAATATGGCGTACATGAAGTTGACGGAAATTTATATGTTGGAAATTCTGAAATACAATTCGAAGGACGAGACATAAAGATAAATAATCAGATATATACGGGAACAAAAGGACTGTATGAACTCTTATTTAAGAAAAAACCTTCAAAATTTACTTTAATGGATAGCCGAAACTACAGAGATATATTGCAACGAACTAATGCCGCGCGTGTACAATATAATCCAAATAAAGCGATTGCAGCCAACAGAGGGTACAAGTATGTGTCAATAGTAAAACCAATTTTAATGGGTGACAGACCCCAGGTTTGGTGGGCAAAATTATGGAAGAGTGGAGGATCTCTGGAGAAAAACACAATGAAAAGGCAATTAATTCCAGGATCCACTATCGAGTACAAACATTGGGATGACCCCAATGAACTTGTAGATAGGTTACGTTTATTAATAGCTTCACAGCATGCAGGAAATTCATCACACAACAATGAAATTGTTTCAATAATCGAAGAATTAAAAGAGGCAAAAATTATTGTATAAAAACATATTCTTTGAATATACTCGTCATTCAGTGTGCAGCCAGGATACAGTTAGTTTACTTATATGACTCTTAATAAGTTTGGTGAACATCTTACCGGTGCTACCATGTCTGTAGACAAATTTGGTAAACATCTTTACGGACACAGCATTTCAAAACATAGACATTTTCAAAAGTTGAAAGATGATGTAAAGCAGCAGTCAACGCGAAAATCAATACAAGTCATCGGATTGTGGACTACTGGCCACGAAGCAGAACCTGGGATTTATCAAATTACAAATAAAGCAGCAACCTCAACGTTTGTTAATGAGGTGTACAGTGGTAAAGTAGTGAAGGTAGTTATGTATGGAGACAACGTTTGGGTCAGAATTAATGGTCAACCCTACAGGACCGAACTAAAAAAAAATCTTGTAACATTGAAACTCAATGATAAAATTCAAATAACTAGACGATTTGTAGACAGACCAGCATCAGCATCGGCCGTTGATATAGTAATTGAATCTGATAATGTCTAAAATTAAGCAAGACGTAGTGAAGGAACTGCATGCACCGGCTAGAAGAAACTTTAAAAGGCGTCGTGTTATTCTGAAGGGACTAAAAGATTTATATCAAGCAGATTTAGTTGAAATGATTCCGTATTCAAAGGAGAACAAGGGATTTAAGTATATATTAATGGTTATAAATGCTTTCTCTAAATTTGGATGGGCAGTACCTTTAAAGACTAAGACTGGGAAGGAAGTGACGCGAGCAATGCAAACAATACTGGACAAAAAGAAACTCATACCGAAAAACATTCAAACAGATCATGGCAAAGAATTTTACAACGCAGACTTCAAAACATTTCTTAAACAGTACAATATCAATCATTACAGTACTTATTCAACATTAAAGAGTTCCATTGTGGAAAGATTTAATAGAACCATCAAGGAAAGGATGTGGAAAGCGTTTTCATTGCAAGGTACATATAAATGGTTGGACTTACTACCAATTATTATAAACAACTACAATAATAGCGTACATAGAACAATTGGAATGAAGCCGAAAGATGTTAATAATCGCAATGCAAAGCATCTTTTGAATACAGTGTATAGTTCATTAAAAATGATTGATACACTACCTCGGAAATTCAATGTAGGTGATCATGTAAGAATAAGTAAACACCGCCAAGCTTTCTCCAAAAACTATACACCTAATTGGTCAAACGAAATATTTAAAATCTCTAAAGTGCAAAATACAATGCCGCGAACCTATCTACTGCAGGATGCACAAGGTGAAAATATTATTGGAGGATTCTATGAAGTGGAACTGAAGAAAGTCGCACACCCTGATGTTTATTTGGTAGAGAAAGTAATAAGACGTAAGGGAAATAAAGTTCTCGTCAAGTGGTTAGGATTGGATAGCTCACACAATTCCTGGATATCGAAGAAAAATGTGTTGTAATTATGTTATATAACTTTATTGCCTGTGTATTCGTTTTAAGTAAATAAAACAACTTTTTTTAAAATATATACAATTTATTTACAACCTATACAATACATTAACAAATTATATATACAAAAATATGTACTTTAATATAAATACGTAATGAACAATTTATACAATCTTATTTACTACATATACAATACATAAATCAAACGTAATACATAGAAAACAAGTATAAGGTAACAATTTATACAAAACTTAAAAACATAAAATTAATTATATAACCTATCGTATTCTTCATTTAATATTTGATTTATACATTCATCTTCTTGAATTTGTTTAATTTGTTTATGACCCCAAGCCAATGTGCCAATTTTATCTGGTAAAATGTAACGTTTATCGTCAGTAGCAGACAAAGCAATTTTATTTTTTAGTTCTGTAAAAACTACATGGTAATCAGAACGGAATGTATACATTTTCTTGAAAATTTCTCCCCCCTCTTCCACTATACGTTTATAATCACACAGAGTCAATTCTTTTTTAATAACATATTTTTTTACACCTTTTGCTTTCTTAACGCAATCTGAAAGTGTATTGATGCAGTATGCTTTAGCTCCTGTACCAAAAAACGATGTAATAATATTACCGGCAAATTCATCCTTCATTTTACCTATAACTGACTTGTTTCGAGGTATGTTATGAACATTATTTTCAGGATAATTGGAAGTATCAAAGTGCTCAATATTATTTTTGATATCATCGTAAATATTTTCAGTAAATACTTCAATTATTAATGAATCCGTGTCTGTGTACAGCAAACGAACATTATCGCCATACTCACGTTTTAAAAAATCATAATAGAATTTATAAACTACAGTTTTAGCTAACTCTAATATACTAAAACCTACGTACAATGGTTTATTGTAATGTATTTTTACAATAGACATTTCCACAGCTATTAAATTTTCACAAAATATTTTGGTAGATTTAAAATTTGGTTTCGCGATAAATACTTCCGCCCCTGGTTTTCTATAACGCGTCTCCCAATGACTCAATAAACGAATGTCAACTCTATTTTCTACATTTTCCATGGTTTTTCCAAATACAATGTTATTCATGGCTTTGTAATGATTCCTTTCAAACGCGTTACTTGACTGTCTTCGCTTTTCCGTATTAAAATCAATATATGACTGCATCCAATTGCTCTGTTCAAATTCGAGAATTCTATGGGTGCGTTTCAATATTAATCCATGATTTAAACATTGTTTTAAATTCATGTAGTGTATAATGTACTTCTCCTTATCGTACAATGTTGGTACTAATTTCTTATGTTTAGAATTTTCAGGGTTACGCAATTCAGGACAAAATGGCAAATCGTTATGTGTATCATGTAAACATTGAGGATAATCCAAGTCAACTTCCAAAACGTAACCGGTACTAGAATTATTATCAATCTGTAAAACATCAAAATTTTCTAATTCCCGAGCATTCAACCAGCGAAATTTACCTGTAGGCAGTTTTGATTGCATTGCAAAACCGTACAGGTTGGTAGCATCTAAATATGCAATATAAGATATTGGTTGCGTATCATTGAACTCACTTAAAAATTTATTATTTGCTTCGGATTTACGATGAGAACACATACTAAGCCCCCCGCGAATCCCCCTTTTAAAAAAGAAAAACATATCGACGTCTGTAAGGAGTTCCAGTTGAACCCCAGTCATTTTTAATAAAGCGTCCCACCCGAACCCTGGTGCCGTAAAGTAATGTGCCGGATCTAATGTATAATATTGTAATGAAACACTGCGATAATTTTCAAATATGTCGGCCAAAAGTAACACGTCTGAAGTTAAATAAAGTAAGGAATAATCTCCCAATGTTTCACAATTAAACACTTGCCAGACAGTCTGTGCCCTGTTATAATTATCATGTGATACATCAGAATCTGTTAATGAATCATAAAACGCTTCACGTTCTGGTAACTTCGAATAATTTATTTTATCAAAGGAATCCATAAAATCATAGGGAAATATTCCTTTCTGCCTTACTAAATTGAACTTAATGTTGTCAGGAAAATATTTTCGTACTTGTTCACATTGGTTGTCATCTAAATAACTACCAAGTTTTGCAAGGGAGCAAGATAAAAATCGAAAAGAATCTACAAACCTTAAGTTTATAAATACTCGCCTCATTCTACCTTTTATATCTTGTGAATCTGCGACGTGAACTTTTTTACTAAAGGAAATATACTTTTCTTTATTTTGTGCAATTACGTCAACATCTTCACCATTCATCGCAATGTTCTTTATAAACATATGAGAATCATAATTTGATAAATTGTGAAAAAACACCGGAATAAATTTTGGAATTTTATAGTTGACATTACATACCGAGTGAGCAGGACCTCGAAACAAGCCAGTTAAATGGTCATGATCATGAACTTTATCTTTTACATTACTAATTATTTTCTTACAAATATGACAAATATTTTTTTCAAACTCTATCTGATCAGCACTTGTCAAGGGAAGCATTTGTATCACTACTCCTAAGTGATTATTATAAATGTACTTTATATCCTCTTCTAATTGCTTTACAAACTCAATAGCAGCATCTTTCCCGATATATTTTTTAAAAATGGATAATGAATCATCGTAACTACATTTTATATAATATGCGAAAGCATATGGTTCGTGCCGAAAGCACTTCATAGTGTATGATTCATTATCCATTATATTATTTTTTACTTGATCCACTGGACATAATAATGCTTCAAAATCAGCATAGACAACAAACGGAACTTTCAGCTGCCTTTCGTAATGTTCAAATTGTAAAATATTAGACAGTACTTCTTCACCCAGACTATTTATGCGATAATTTGTGTCAGGTAAAACAGCTTTTACTTTACCGCAATCTTCTTCCCTATGCCGAGTAACTTTTTCTATAGAACTAAAGTATAATAAACATCCGTCACAAATAAATTTTTCGTGTCCATGTAACGATAACTGATTTCCTACTAAACGTGACAAATTTCGAATCCAACAGTAGTGACTATTACCACCATCATCATTCGTTATATACAATAAGTTTACTGTAACGTTCCACAATCCCGTTGAAATTTGTAATGGTACTACTTCGTAACTAACCTTATTATCCCGAATCTCTTTATTGAGACCGTACACGTTCACGCAAATATTGTTCTTATTTTCAAACTTGTTGATGTCTCTTATTTTCACAGGAAATTCCAAGTCCGAAAAGTCACACACTGTAGAGTAGTGGGGGTATGATGATGTCCGGTTAGATAATCCAGTCGGAGATCGTAAAGCAGAAGTTATTGCCCAAGCAAAACATGCCTGATCGTTGTTTTGCACATTTATTACGGCCTTCTTCGATTGTATGGACGTCGGAAGGTTTATATATGTAGACGCCCTCAATGGATTGTACTTATTTATGGTCACCTCCATATACAAAATTTCAAATAATGTCCACCCTATAGAAACAATTCATCATTACTTTCTAAATTAAATCAAATCATAAAAAATCTTTACATATTATATTCAACACGTATTTGTAGGAAATAAATAAAATTAATTCAAATTATATATACATACCTGAATCACGTTCTTGAAATTCGGACATTTTATTTAATATTTCATCTATAAACTCGTAATATTTTCCGTAAACATCACTGCCCACTGTTAACACTTTATTTTTGGTATTAAATGTCTTCATCTCCACATTTTCCTTATTGGATAAAAAGTACAATCCTCCACATTCCAAATTTACTTTAACACTACCAAATATTTCGCGTTTAGCTTCTATTAATGTCAGAACTTTTTCTCCTATTAAATGTGCAAACTCGAGCATATCAACATGATGTCCACGTTCAGACACTCTAAATGTTTCGCTTTTCTGCCCAAATGCAGATGCCAACTTTTCTACACCATCATCAACTATTATAAATCCATTATTCTTATGAGCAGCATTTTTTAGGTGGCCAGACATACATTTCTTCTTTACTGGTACGTTGCAAATTTCACATGTTACGACGTCGGACAATGATCGCTTCTTAGCATTTGAGGTACTAGGATTTTCTTGAACTACTTTTGCACTTCCTACACAAGAATTTATCTTGTGACGCCTTACATTGTCTTTCCTTGAAAAAGTCTTACCACAATCTAGGCAGGGAAACATGGTGCTATTGGGTAGTAAATAAACAAATTTTACTTAAACACTATATGATGAAGAACGATGAAGTCGAACTGAGTGCTTACAATGAACTGAGAGACGAAAAGGGGTCCACTCTTTAAATTAGCAGATTTTAACTGGTTAACCTTGAGTGACATCACTCCACTCAAGGTTAACCAATTTAATCTTCGTCAGTATCCTCCATGTCTGTATCTGACTCAGAAATACTTGACAACTCATAGTAAACCGGCCAATCATCATCAATGTCTGATAAATCCGAGTCAGACATATTCGGAAATAAATCTTGGCCGTCAAGCTCAAACAGTGGCATGGCAAAACAGAAATCACAGTATCTTTTTTCCTGCCTAATGAATTGTACTACGTCAGCACCACTCATTAGAACAGTTTTAGAGTACCTAGTTCTAAAAAACTTAATACGTTTTGGCTGACGGTAACCGAGCCCCCTACAATGCACGCAATACCTCTCCCCATTTTTATCCACCCAGAATTTTTTCTTCACCACTACAATATATCTCCGAGTCCAACAAATATTCATGACTGCGGCAAAACTCTCGGCAAATAGGGCGACTGCTACACACCGACTCAATCTAACACCACATCTAAATGGTAGCCGATGATGGTTTTCTCCATAAAACTTTTGAGGTCTCTCGTCACAATACACCCAGTTCACGTGTTTCCACCAATATTCCATAATGCATCCCAATGACTTCGGGATCTGACCCTTCACTACTAATTCCTGAATTTGAAATCTATTTTTCAAGATTTGGAGACATATAACTTTTAAAGTTATATACAGCAGGCTGAGAGGTTCTCTTCTACCTACTCTTCGCACCATCACTGGATTCATTTTTTTTGCAAATTGTAAATAACACAAGGATAACACACTTTACAAAACTAATTTCGAATATCTATTACAATTCAATTTATTTAATTCCAGCGTCCCCTCTCTCCTAATTTAAAAGGATAACACGTATTTTAAAGGTCGAGGTTACTTAAAGGTCAAGGTCGCTTGAAGGTCATATAAATGTCAAGGTCATTTGAATGTCAAGGTCATTTGAAGGTCAAGGTCATTTGAATGTCAAGGTCATTTGAATGTCAAGGTCGTTTGAAGGTCAAGGTCATTTGAATGTCAAGGTCGTTTGAATGTCAAGGTCGTTTGAAGGTCAAGGTCATTTGAATGTCAAGGTCATTTGAAGGTCAAGGTCATTTGAATGTCAAGGTCATTTGAATGTCAAGGTCATTTGAATGTCAAGGTCATTTGAATGTCAAGGTTTAAAGGTCAAGGTCACGTAAAGGTCAATCAAGTTCAAGGTCAGGCGCATCCTCTGACCTTGAACTAGCCGATTCTAGAACCTCCTCTGACCCTCAAGGTCAGAGGAGGTTCTAGAATCGGCTAGTTCCCCCTACTAGCGCGCTGAAGCGCGTTAACTACGGGAATCGCCGCGGACTGTAATGATCCTGAAGTTGACATTTGGATAAATCCAAAACCGTCCTTTGCGCATTTTTTAGGCATATTTTGTTGCAAATTTTCAACGAGACCTCTGAAAATAATCTTTCCGAGCATTCACATCGAAAATCAACTCAAATCACTCTTTTTTCAAACTGTTCTTGATGGCCAAAATATAAAAGTAAAACGCCAATTATTTTTTGTATGGTAGACGGTGAAGTAGAAAGTGCTTTTATGAAAACTGCATCATCTTGACGATCTTAAATTTGCACTGAAACATCAAAAAATTTCGACAGCATCGATCCATTTGCAAGTAGACAAATTATTGAAAAGTACCCTTGTTTCGGGAATTCATCATTGCATGCATAGATTAGATTCGTAGAGTTGTTTTGTGAATGCAGCATATAAATCTGGCGTCGACGAGAAAAGTAAAAAATGGTAATCCAGCTCTGGAGAGCAGAAAGAACACGTCGCAAACCGTAAAGCAGCTATCCAGAAACAATTTCTTTTGTTACAAGCGATGCCGAGCGGGTGTACCATCAATATTGAGATATTCAAACATTATAGTCTCGGTGTTGTGAACCGTTATTCTGAATTAAACTCGTAGTATTTCATGCCGAATCCCGTACACATTGTGTTAATTCACGGTTACGCCATCATGGAAGCTCCACCGGTTTCAATTGGTTAGTTATCTGAGGAAGCGCAGAAACCCGGGAATAAAAACGTCGATTTCCCGAAAATTTATCGAGTAAATGTTCCCGCGAAAAGCAATCACAGATGTGTTCAACCGTCTCCTCATATCGTCCGACCCACTCGTGCAAGCTCCAAAATGATGACGGTAAACCATTACCACCGGATTAATGACGATGGCGAAGTAGAAGGACACCTAATGCCATTCTATATGTTTTCGAAATCTATAAAATAAATTTTACAGTATTTCCTCAATTTATATCATATAACAAAAACATAAATCTATCTCTTTTGAAAGATCAATTACCACATATGTACATGTTTATGAATATTTCATCCGCCATTGTAAATCCGCAATTTTAAATTTTGAATTTTTGATATCAAATTCGAAATCAGCGACCCCAAAAACCATATAGGAAACAATTTGAAGAACATTCCTACACATCTTATTTTGATCAGGTTTTTTCATGATTTGGCCTACTGTGGGCCGTACGGGAAGAGAAAGGTTAAATGGCAGTCAGGATCTTGGGCCACGATGTGCAGTAGGCATAACGACTAGGTACTTAGGGGTCACAATCAAAACGAACCCCTTGTCCAGCAGACACGTGGTGCAGGGTAATTCGGGGCTACTGGCAAATATCGGCGGACGATCCGAGGGCAAAAGGAGATTACTGCTGGGGGCCACGCGAGCCAAGCTGCTGTATGCTGCACTATCATGGACGGAATGCATTGAGGCTCAAAGAAACAGGGACAAGCTACGCGGAGCCCTTAGAGCTGGAGCAATCCGGATGGTCCGAGGATACCGCACGATCTCCATCGAGGCCGCCGAAGTACTGGCTTCGTCACTTCCTCCGGATCTGGAGATCGTGACGAAAGACGAGGAGGGTAACAGCGAAGAGCACTGCGAAACGCATCGCCCAACGCAGGCTGATTGGCAGGAGCGTTGGGTCGCCGACCGTAAGAAAGGCGCTTGCACAAACGAGCTCATTCCAGCGCTGGAGCCTTGGATGACCTGAAGGCACGGCGAGTTGTTGTACCACCTGAATCAGATTTTTTCAGGGCACGGGTGCTTTGGCAACTACCTCCACAAAATTGGAAAACCCCCATTGTTCTTTACATGCCCGCGGTGGGTGGAGGAACGAGAAGAGCTGAGCAGAGGGCTAGGTGGGCCTGTGGAATCAGAGACCCTCGTTCATCACATGGTTGAGAGCGAGGAGAAGTGGGCTGCGACGGAACGGGCGACCAGAGAAATACTGGAGGCAAAAGAAGCCTTTCTTTCAGAGTTAGCTGGCGCATATGGGGAAGTTAGGGCAGTCTGTTCTGTTTATTTTTTTAGTTTTTTAGTTACGTTTATAAGTTAGCAGTAATAAATAACTGGCTTTATAACGGGTGTCCAACAATTATTGATTCAATGTCAAGAACATGTTGGTAATCATTTATTTGATTTAATTATAAATAGTACTAAGTACAACTTCATATGATTGGTTGAACATTTTACACTTTTGCTAAAATATCAAACCTTTCAATAATTAGTAATGGCTGAAAAATATAGGCTTATAGTAACAAGTATGATGTTCCTTTTTGTTAAAGCCCCTTTTATATTATAAAAAATATTCTTGTGTTTCTTATAGTAAATGGAGAATATTATTATGCATCGATCAAGTATTCACATATATGGAGTTCTTTTATCTTTCATTTCATTTAAGAACGCCTTCTAAGGTTATTTTTATTATTTAGTTATTCTAATTATATACTATTAATTGTTTTTAAGCCTAATCTAGTATTTTCTGAATTATTTCTTTGTTACATTTTTTTTGTTGCTTTAGAGCAGTTATTTATTTTCGTATGAGGTATAAATTAAAGACTTGTACAATGCTTAGTAACTAGAAAATAAAACTGCATTATAAAATGATTTTATTTTAATGGCTTTTATTTGAAAACATAATATATTAGAACCAGAATCATGATCAATAGATATTTATTATTTTCTGGATAAGTAAAACTACATATTTGAATAATCCAATTAATTTAAACGCATATGCTATTATTCGATTACACCGAGTTAATTATTACGGTAATTAATTTAGCTAACAAAATTTAAACGAGATTTGTTAATTTCCTCGCATCGATAGCATAGGGCCGTAGTGGTGAAATTCTTGTTTAAGTTCCAATTTATTTACGAATACAATGGAAGGGAGCAACAACCCGCAAACCGAATCCTAAACAAATTCCCTCGTACAACAATGCCGCAAATTATTTCCAGATTCCGTTTGGAAAAGGCAAAACGCGAAACGCAGTATGATTATAGTCCACACACAAATTCCGTTATGATTAATTAAACCCATCCAACTAGTGAGTACCTACTTCACACATACAGTATTCATATTTAATCTTAACCCTACACTCGTGGAAAAGTTAACATATGGGCAAGACCTTATTATTTTGAAGAGAAGAAAAACATTTGTTTTAGTACGTGTTTGTAATAATTTTGTTGCAGTAATATATATTTAAAGATGTTAAGAATATAATATAATACAAACGGATATATTTTTTTTACTGTTTTAGAGATGATGATATATACATTAACTGGTATACTATGTCATGAAACAATTCTTTTAGTTTGACTAATCTACTGAAAAAATATTACAATTTACGTAATAAACATTGTATTTCTTTAAATTCTGATTTTAAAGAAACATTACATATATATAATAAATGTATATAATACATTATTAAGGAATAAATCATAATTCATAAAATGAAAATGACAACTTAAATTTAGTTGTCGAAATCATATTCTATGATATTTTTACTTTCACCGGTAAAGTATAGTTTTTTAATTTGAAATATTAGCAAATAAATATATATTGAGGTTTTCTGAGACGATTCTGACTATTTTTGACGATATGTGAGTGTAATAATTTCAACTTGAAATCATCGAGGTGCTCTGTAGATTTTTTATTTTGATTAATTGAGTTACATGAAGATGATAATAACTTGATTAAAACAATTAGAAGCTTTGCTTCACTATTTTATTTGTAACCAGATGTACATATCGGACACAAAGTGACTATTATCAAGGGTTTGGTACTAAATACTAATTTTCTAATTGCTTTCATCAAGGGATTTTATGTTTTTTCTAAATATATACAATTTTATAGATAAAATTATTCCAGAACCATCCAGAAAGTAGTTCCTGTTTGGGAATAGAAAAAAACAGCTTAGTCAGTACAAGCGAGGCGTAACTTTGCACACAAACCGCTACTGGCATGTTAGCACACGTCTGGTGGCTACTAAATTTGTAGTTACGCACGTGCTATTTTTTGAACACTTGATGAACTAATTTGTAATTAGTTTGTAAAGGAACTGTAGTTAGCCATACAGTTTCCCATTTTAATCGTACATACTTTTAATAGACAGCAGAATAGACACTATGTGGAATGTTATGTGAGTATTCTATGTTTGTAGTAGTTGCCACCGCTTTTGTAAGCTGATCTGCAGTTTCATTGTCCTCAGTACCTTGACATGCCTTATCTACATTATGTGCGTAGAATATATAATGCACCATTTTAGTGCTTCAATAATAGCTACTACTATGCTGTATATATGGAAGTGACGGTAGGTAGTTTCTTAGAGATAGAAATATAAATAGCCGAAACCAGTACCGGTACTAGTTTTGGAGCCATCAGTAAGGATCAAATTTTTATATTTCTCTGTGTACTCCTTATATAGTTTTAGGTTGGTTATTGGATTAGGGGTATTGTCACTCTGGGTTTGTTGATTATTTAATTATAACCTAATTGATAAATATCCTTGAGGTTGTTCATCATGTTGAGATGTGCAGTTTCCTAAAAAAGCATCACATATTAATAGATTAGATTAATTATTGTAGTTATTAATGATTAGACAGCATAAATCGGTTTTTACAGATTTTTGCAAGTAGATGTTCCTCAGTGCGTGACCGTTTCTTTTAAATAAATTTTCGTGTTAAATATTCTCTTTGTAAGAATAATGGGGGTTCTTGCGTTTCTGATAATAAGGTGTTAGATGGATGAGAGCACATTGCTTCTAGGCCAATCCGAAGGCATTTATTTGGATTGAGTCATAGTCAATGATGGATCTAATATATGAGCGGTAAAAAAGTTAGGACGTAGATGCGTCACTATCCCATTTGGTTCGAGAAACTGCTTTAATCATATTGATGCCTTTTGAGCAACGATTTTTTATTGCTGCGTTATGAAGTTTCCAAAGTAACTTATTATACAGCACGATACCAAGATAAGTTAACAATAATCCAATAAGATGTTTCATTTTGATATTTAAAAAAAAAAAGAATATATTATAAGAGAAATAAATGGATATTTATTCCAAGATAAAGAGAAAGGTATGCCCTTAACTATAGAAAACAAAATCAAGCAAATGGCCGCCACGACTACGGTTGCAGTACCATATCCTTTTCATGAAATTTTCCATGACCAATTCGTACATTTGTGGCTGTATGCCCTCGATAACTTCACGAATTCCATCTTTAAGGTCTTGAATCGATTGTTGTGCATCGGTATAGACCTTATCTTTTACGTGGCTCAAAAGAAAAAAGTCTAAAGGTGTTAAGTCACAAGATCTCAGAGGCCAATTATGATCACCTCTTTTCAAAATAACACGGCCAGGAAATTTTTCTTGCAAAATTGCGGTTATTTCATTGTTGGTGTGGCACGTAGCGACGTCTTGTTGAAAATAAACGTTGTCCACATAAATATCTTCTAATTCCGACCATATCATTAATCTTAGCTCGATAGTGCAATAAATTCACCGTAACAGTTGCACCAGCCTCATTTTCGAATAAGTAAGATCCAATCACACCGCAAGTCCAAAAACCGTACCAAACAGTGACACGTTGAGAATGGAGAGGAATTTTAGTAAGCATTCTTGGATTTTCCTAGCCCTAAATGCGGCAGTTCTGCTTTTCGCGTAGCCTCCGAGGTGTAAATGGGCCTCATCACTGAAGATGATTTTTTGATGAAAATCCGAATCATTTTGATGCATTTTAAAGACCCGATCAGCAAAGATACGACATTGCTGGTGATCGATCGACTTCAGTTTTTGGGTTATCTGAACTTTAAAAGCCTTCAAACTTAAGTCTTTATGCAAAATACGGTGTAATTTCGTATTTGGAATGTCTAATTCGAAAGATCGACGAGGAATCGACAAAGCTGGGTTTTTGTTACTACTATTGGCTACAGCGGCAATATCCTTAATTGTTCTTGAGCGACGCACAAGGTTTTGATTTTTCACATCACTAAGTTGTCCCAACAGCTCAAATTTTTTGACCAGTTGTACTATTGCTGGCCGAGAAGGTGCTTCACGACGACTCTTTAATTTTGCAAAATTTTCACCATTTCTGTAGTGAATTTTAACAATTTCAATTTGTCGTTGAAGCGTGTATCGTTGCATTTTTACTAATGGCGTAGATTTTACTTATCAAAAGATGACAGCTGCAAAAGTGACAGCTGCCCAGATAGTGGGCAATCAAAATGAAACCTCTTATTGGGAAACCCTTTATTTATAACAGTATATGAGCCAATACTGATCCTTGAAGCAGCCCTTGATATGTAATCCTGGGCCCGATTAACAGGCCACTGGTTGTCTTAATATAATTTTCTATTCCTATTTATGAAAATACTAATTATATTATTGGCACAAATTTTGTTGAATACCTAGGGCTGTTAGTTAATTATACAATATTCTCAAGTCTACATTTTCATACGCCATTGCAAAATCTATAAATAGAGAAGGGTGGTATCCTTTTTGTTGAAGTGTACTATCTATATCAAGGACTAAATCAGATACTGCCTCTATAGTTCCTTTTCCACCATTAAATCCATATACTGTTGAGAATAGCGTTATATTCCAGGAACCAGTTTAATTAGCCTTTCGAAAGTTTTAAAAATACATGAAGTTAGGGAGATTGGCCTAAAGGATGAAGCAGATTCTGTATCTAGTTCTTTAATATGTTTTTTTGGAAATTACCAATATTAACTTTTTTATATCAAATTGGTTTGAATTGAATTACCAATCATTAAAGATATCTAGCAAGTACTACTTACCTTCTCTTCGAAGGCATCACAGTATCTTATGTGACATTTTATCAAGTATCCGCTATATTTAATTCTTCTATAGTAAAAGGATTCCTTAGAGCGGAATTTGTGTAGTTGTAACCATTATTTTCCATATTTTGGACTCCGGAACATTTTAATTTAATTCAGAGTAGAGCTTTGTCCACGACTGCCTCGCTTTTGTTTGAGAGAACGTTTGGATTTTGCTGATATTCTTTGGTAATTTAAATAATTTTCATACCTAGTATTCTATTTGTATGTTAATAGTGCTTGTTTTCTTTTTTTTCATACACTCAGAGCAAACATTATTTCACCATATCTGCGAGCACTTAGTGTATTTGTTTGATTTAATTGGGATGCTTTTATAAGCGGCATCATTAATATTTTTGGTAAATTGATCGATGTTTTCTGTTCGAGATTGTAGTTGATTTCTTTTTAGTATAAATGACAGTCGGCTCTGCATTAGTTCAATTTTAACCATATCTGAGCTGTGTCATGTCTGTTTCCAGCACTACTACAGTTTCTTAGAGGTGTATTTGTAATGATTGGGTAATGATCCGATCTCAAACTGTCATTAAACAATTCCCAGGATGATTGGAATGTCAAGTCTGGAGGCACTATAGTAAAATCAATTGCTGACGGGCGGTTATATGAGCAGATTCTAGTTGGGCTATCATCATTTAAGACAGAGACGTTAAGATTATCTAAAATTGATACGAAGTTAGAGCTATCTAGGTTGGAAAAGGAAGAACCTCATAATGGATTGTGGTAATTAAAGTCTCCGTAAAGTATAGAGTTTGTTGTTAGCCCAGAAAATATTTTTTCCCATTCAGTTTATTTTTTTTTTTTTGTAGGTGGTTTATATATATTTACAACATTGATAAATTGTGAGTTAGAGGTAGCTATTTTGATAAAAACATATTCTAAAGCCGTAATTACTGTAGCATCAATTCAACAAACTTGAAATTGGATAGAGTACTCCACTAGCATTTGGCCTATCCTTCCGAATGCAGTCATACCAGAGGATATTCAATGTTAATGATGGTTTTAACCAGGTTTCGATATTAAGATAATATCTAAGTTAAATGTTTTCAAGTAGAGAGAAATAATTTAATGTTGAGGTTGTTATTGTGTTAGCATAATTAGGATTTTTAATGATATTCTCCGCATCCTTCAATGTTATATTATATTTCGCCATACAATTCTTAATTGATTTTTGTTTTTGAAATTCTGAGCACTCTTTGAAGACGGTGGTAAGTGCATTACTTTTGCAATGGATGCAATATTTATTGGCAATGCACGTAGTACCTTCGTGACTGATACCATAATCTCTATATTTACTTTTTCCGCGACATTGTTTACTTAGATGGCCAAAATATGTATGAATCAACTTCGAATCTGTAACAGTACATATAATCATGCGATGGAAGATTGCACGTCTTAAATGTAATTATAACTGTTTCCCATTTAATAAATTGCACTTGCTTATTTTATTTTATATGTTTTTTCGTAATTCGTCTCTTGCTAGAGACTGGACATTCACATTTTGTACCAACACTCGGTGATACTACACCATTTTAAAATATTTTCCTTGTGCGTATATTTTACATAACTAAAAATTATTGCTAAACAGAAGAAAATTTATTTACATAATGCATAATTGCACATCTAAATTGGCATTCTATATAATTATAGTTTGTACATAATTAGTAGCATTAGTCATTAAAGTTGTATTGCGTTTAGAAACGTAGCCGGCATGTAGACAATATAATTAGGGGATAATAATCGGATAAATTAAGCTGAATGAGATGTCTACTTGTACAAAACGCCAATTAAAATGTCTAAATTGTTGTTTTTTTCATGTGTTAATATTATTAATTAAGTGTTCATCAGAGAATAGCAAATGTTTTATTATGTTTTATTTCGTCGACTAATTAATGTATACATATTATGAACTAGACTAGTTAATGTATATAAATTACTAACGAAGTAAATGATGTACCAATAAAATGAATAAATATTGGAACTCAAATATTTATATTTTAAATTGTGTATAAAGAAAAAAATCTGCGTATATCCGCTCTCCCCACATTTATATACATAGCAAACAATGAAATTTGGGTCCATTATAACGTCTCTTTCTAAAAGCACGCATGTGGCAATACAGAAAATATTGGCGGTGGAATGGAGCTACCTCCCGATCAAAGGAAGCGAGCGGCCTTTGAAGTTTCATGGGTGGGAAAAATGAAATGTTCCTAGACGCGCAAGAGATAAAAAGGCAGGGTTTGAATCATTGAATGAATGAATCCATATGGATGTCCCCCCACGCGCCGTTTAGATTGCCGAAAGCAAACAATTTGTTGACAATTGGTGTTGCAATATCAAAATAAAAAATGGAAGAAAAAATAATCGATATTTTCAATTACTGTTTCTGCGTGCAAACGCAATCGTCGATGCACATACGAGAATTTCAATTAATAGTGGAAATGGAATTCTAATAATTAAAGCAGTATTTGGTGTCTTTTTTATAAACTTGTTAAGCAAACAAACAAATGTGTGTTAAATTTATCTCAGTAAGAAATCTAATTAAAAGCTAGCATTATTTTTATGAATTGCACGTTTTAACAACTAGAAATAGATGAAATGGAAAGTTATGAAAATAGTAATTGTAAAATTTATTTTTATAAGATAAGAAAAAATCAAATTACAAACTTTATCTAAAGCTGTAGCCATAGCGCATGTGCCGCCATGTAAATTTATTACTTTTCTAGGTTGCATAAAGCTAATAAATTCTCATAACAATTGAATTAATTTTTTTAGAATGCAGAAGAAAGTAACAAAAGTGATATTCCCGAAATAAATCCGTAAAAATTGCTAAAAGGAAAATAAAAACAAGACATGAAGTTTTGTTGAATCTTGAGGCTTTTACTTCATTATACATGTACTATTTTACTTTTACAATACAATTAAACTCCGTCATCCGATGATATAATATCCAATTTTACTAGTAGAACTCGCCATTTATAAAACAATCACACTATGTTTTATTATTTAACATACTACTCTTAGAATATTTATCAAAAGTCATTTATTGAAGTAAGGTTTAACAAAACCATTTTCATTTCAAGAAATATTACATTAGAGCAATAGCAGAAAATATATATTCACTAATTAGTAAGTGATTATTGCCATGATATTCTTAAGCATCTTTATATGCCATCAGATCAACGACAACTTTATTTGAGCAAATTTGTATAATATTTTGAAGAATAACAACATAAAAATTCACTGAAACTACCATGGTGGCCATGTTACCATTTGCTATGCATTTGGGATACTAAACCCAAACGTTTCGTAAATCATAAAGTAATATGTTTTGATTTTATTATATTTTCTATACCGAAATCGTTTCTGTTAATTACAATATTTGTTCTTTGCTTTTTGAAACTATATTAAGTTCAGTATATTTATTAAACTTTCTTATGTAAACATGTGCTTAGAGGCAGTTAAATATAATTCAATATTTACTTGCATGACATTTTACTATAAAATATGCAGACTAGTCAATGTTTATTTATATTTAATTAAACATGTAATTTGCCCAATTAATTAATTTGTACCTATTACATCAATTAGCTTATTAAACTAGTAATTAGTGGTATGCGAATTATGTAGTTTAATGATTCAATCAAATATAACATGATTATACTGGAGAAAATATTATATGATGGACATTTTAATAGTATTAATTAAAAACTAAAAGAAACTAATTATTGTATTAAAAATGATAAAAATTGTTTATTGGGCTATGGCCTCGAACTGATTTTATATAATTGATTCAAAAGTAATAGTATAGAACTATATATGTTTGAATATGGCTTTTCTACTACTACTAAACATCTTTATTTACAGAATAAAAATAAAATATAATACGTTTAATGTATAAAATAAAATAAATTCTAACACAATTGGTCTTCTGCTTCATGGCTAACGTCTTTCAGCCCTGACTTTTCTATTTTAAATTCAAAAAGTTTCAAAAATACGGTATGTTACAATTGAAGAAAATTTTAAAGAATTTTCGGTGAGGATTAAAATTTTACTGATGTAGAATAATTTATGAGTGATTGGATCTATTAAAGGATTGATAGAATGAATTTAGGAACAAGAGTAATAGAAAATGAGATTTTCTAAGTGACGAATAATTTGAATGCCCCATTTACGATATCAACAAACATTTAATAGTGTTAAAGGGCTATTGGTGGAATTGTAAAAATTAACTATCTTAAATAAGTTGAAAAATTAGAGCCATTAAGGTTCCTCAATCTTAAGAAAGAATTAAAGAGTGTGTATGTTCGAATGGATGGAAATACTTTTATATCCGACCAAGTCAAAAGCCATTTAAAATAAGGTTCCATATTTGTTTGTAAGGAAGTTTGGTATCAGGGTAATTAAATGTTGAAAAATTAATTAAAGATATCTTTTATGTATACATTTACAAGTGAGTTACGATATTTTTCAAAGAGGTATATGTTTCCCACTCAGTGGGAAAGTATTGTCTTTTGTACATTGTTATTATTTTCCTGTAAATTACTTAAGTGTTATTAATAATAAATTATATACATTATATAAATATTCATTAAGTCTATAAATTTATCGATAATTTTTAAAAATATTAAAGATTTATTTATTACTATCATAGTTTTACTGGAATAATTATACTCCAACTGAATAAATTACTAATATAAAAAATACACAGTCATGGTTGTTAAACAATTTTGTTAACTATGTTAAATCTATCTTGTGGTTTTTATTTAAATACCTACGAATTATTCATAAGGATTGTGGCGACCGTTACTAGGTGGTAATTCATGATAAACACTTAACTAACGCACTTACTATGTTTTACCCATTAAAAAATTATGTAATATATATACACATAAATTACATAATTTTGCCTTTGTTAATATTATGATCTTTACTTTCACCATGGGCTTTTTGATCTATGGTTATGTCAATCTATTTAATGGCAGCTGAAGGATGGACAGATGTATGGGAAATAAAGATTTTACACAGAGTTGGCGTGGCGAGGAAATTAAAAATTGTGATATGCGGTGGTTGGTATCCTATATGTTTTCTAAAAAACTGTTAAATAGTTCTTGTAGAAAATATAGGGTTTTCGGTAGTGTAAGCACATTTTGCAGTATCATCTAAAAATTGCAGCTTAAATATAGAGGGATCAAAGTTATAGAAGCTTTAAATGTCGATTCAGAAAATATTCAGCAATAAGGGTAAGAGTTGAGAGACACAAAAAAATCCTTATTCTGGAGTAAATGGAAAAGTGAAAACCCTTTTGATATTGACTTTAAGGAATTGGTTTGTTTGATAGGAATTATTTGAAAATTAATATAATTAGTAAAGGTGTGTTATTTATAAATTTAATGTTAGAATTGTGAATGTTGCGATAGAAATCCAAATTGGTATTTAGGAATGCAGTTAGAAAGTAAAGAAAATATTGTATTTCTTTATTATTGGGTTTTATGTAGGAAGTTCATAACATTTGATTTATTATTGTAGATTTGGAAAGGTATAGATTGAAGTTGAGATAAATATCGCTTACTGTTTCTAAAGTCGTCAGCTGAAAATTGAGTATTGAATCATTGAAAATTTTAGTTTAAAATAGTCAGAATTATTTATGCCAAGAGCCATTGTAAATTATTTGCTTTTTCTTTATTTTTTGGTTTCTAGAAATGTTTACTTTTTAGATCGTATATTTTGATGCAGAATTTATTTTACTCTGAAACAAGTCTTCCAGTTTCTGCTGAGTTTTTAATTTTTGTCTAAGTTCTGGTACTCGAATGTTGATTTATACAAAATGTTTTATTATTTCAGGTACATCCTGTTTACCGTAGATTGAGTTGGACTTATAATGAAATTTAATAAGTGCAACAGCAAAAATAGAATTTTCTTGAATATCAGAATATCGGCGTAAACTTTGTATAAGACATAACGTTATAAAACGACTCTTCACATGTCTGATGAAGTTACCGAAAACATTTGCCGTAAAAGTTTCTGATTATTTGTTCAATCTGAAAACAAAACTTTAAATAATGATGATCTTATCATCTGTAACCTATATTTAATCAGTTTTGGAATTCCAGTCAAATTAAAGAATATGTATAATTATGATTAGCATATTGTAACGTTTTTGCACGTTATACGGGTGTGTAAATAATTGCAAATGAATTATTGAAGTCAATTAATATTACCAGCACGTATTTATATCTGACATTTCTATCTGACACTTATATCTGACACTTGTTTTTTTTTTTAATTCGATCCAGTCGGCCCATCCATGACGCATCCCTAGCCATGTTTCGTCCCGAAATGAGTCCTCCGGCATCTTATGACGATACCTGCACTGGGACCCCTTTGTACATTTTGAAATAGCAGTCTATGTGCTTCTCATGTCGTATACCACTGGAATTATAACAGCATACCAAAATCTCGATCCCAGAATTGGCAAAAAGGTCTTCCATCATGCTTCTGATTGTTCTCCAATCCAATTGGTCCAACCCACAAGCTAGTTTCGGTATTGCCAATTTCTTGATACCCTCACGTAGAAGTGAATCCCTCAACTCATTTAATGATAGCCATACATCCATGTAGGTTGGCTTCTGATGAGAGTACTTCTTCGTTACCACATAGTAAATGATCCTTTTCGGTAGGTGGCTACTAACATCTAGGTGGACTATGCTTCCGACTTTAGGACATTGAGTGCGTAGTTCCCCCAACCTTCCAAATTTCTTCCTGAAGACGCTAGCAATTCCTCGTGACATCTTCAAATCCTGGGCCACACAATGGGCAAGACAATATTCCGAAGGTACTTGGAATAGATGTCGTTGTTCTTCTCTCGTTACATCAAAACGACTCTTACGTCCATCAGAGTGCTGAACCATGAAGTATTTAAATGCTTTCTCGTCGCTTTGTTCAACCACCGCACGAATCGCTGCGCCATCTTCTTCGCCAGCATAAGGGGTCAGACGATTAAAATGGACAACTCTTGGTTTTCCTCGGGGTGGTTTCTGAATCCTGTATACGATGTCGTTGATTTTCTCTATTATGTGGTATGGTCTATCCCATGATGTTTTCAATTTTCGGAAGAGGCCTCGCGTCGTTGTGAGTTAAATAACCACACCATATCTCCATCTTTATAACCACTGTGATCCGTTTTTAGGTCATAATTCTCTTTCATTCGGTCGCTAGCACGTTGGATGTTAGATCGCACATGATTATGGATTTCATCCATTTTTCGTCTCAGGTCGCTCACATAGTCTTCCCCTGCCAAATCTTCTCCCGGAGGGCAGCCGAATTTTAAATCACATGGAAGTCGTAGCTCTCGACCCATGACGATGCTCGCTGGAGTCTGCCCGGTTGTTTCGTGTACAGCTGATCGATACGCCAGCAAGAAAAGATGGAGATGTTGGTCCCAGTCTCTTTGATGGTCAGAGACTACTTTTGACAAATAGCGATTGATGATCCTATTTATTCGTTCCACCATACCATCTGATTGTGGATGCAGAGCTGTTGTCCTTGTCTTATGAATCTTAAGGATTTTGCATACCTCTTGAAAAAGATTCGATTCGAAATTTCTTCCTTGGTCAGAATGTAGTTCTAAGAGAACGCCGAAACGACATATCCACTCCTTAATTAGTACTTCCGCTATTGTTGAATCCTCTTGGTTTGGTAACGCATAGGCATCGACCCATTTACTGAAGTAATCCATTACCACCACGATGAATTTATTTCCTTGGTGAGACTCGGGGAATGGCCCAGCGACATCAATTGCGATTCGCTCAAAAGGACTACCAACGTTGTACTGACGCATAGGTGCTTTCCTTCGTCGTTGTGGACCGTTACTTGCTGCACAAATCACACATTTATTGCACCATTCCCTGACGTCTACCTTACAGTTCACCCAGTAGAATCTCTCCCGAAGTTTGTTTAAAGTCTGACATACCCAGGCGTTCACCGGAAGATCCACTATGAATCTCTTTCATCACTTTAGGTATTTTACTCTTTGGAATTATAATCTTCGTTCTTCGTGGCCTTCTGAATCTTTGAATATGCGTTTAAGCAATCCATTGTCCAGTACAATAGAATCCCACTGAGCCCAGTATGACTTCAATTCAGGCGAATATTTGGAGACTTCATCCCATGTTGGCCTGGTTCCACTTTCCTTCCATGTCATCAGGGGCTTTAGAACAAGGTCGTCGTCTTGGTTCTGCCAAATTTCTTTTAAATTCCAGTCATCGCTTTCTACAGCTATTCGGAGTACTTGACTTTCCTTTGATTCTGCGTTGTTACAGTGCTTGCAATTTTCTGCTCATGGCCTTCGCGACAAAGCATCTGCATTCCTGTGGATCGCTCCAACTCTGTGTTCAGTGTCAAAGTCAAACTCTTGAAGTCTTTCCAACCATCTTGCGACTTGTCCTTCCGGATTCTTGAACTGAAGAAGCCATTTAAGAGCAGCATGATCGGTTCTCAATAAGAATTTCCTTCCATATAAATATTTATAGAAGTGTTTTACTGATTTGACTACTGCAAGCAACTCTTTCCTCGTTACGTAGTAGTTCCGCTCCGGCTTGGATAAAGTCTTGCTAAAACATCTGATCACTTTTTCCTGTCCATCCTGTATTTGTGATAAAACAGCTCCAATTCCTACATTGCTTGCATCGGTATCCAACAAGAACCTTCCCTCTGACAACGGATAACTTAGAACTGGTGCGCTGGTAAGTGCGTTTTTCAGTTTTTGGAACGCCTCCTGACATTCCCCGTTCCAGAAGAACCGTTGTTTTCCTTCAGTGAGGCGGGTTAATAATTTAGCGATGTTTGAAAATCCCGCAACGTAACGACGGTAATACGTGCATAATCCAAGAAAACTCCGGAGTTGGTGTAAATCCTTTGGAACTGGCCATTCCCTCACCGTTGAGATCTTTTGGCCGTCGACTGCTATACCTTGGCTTGAAACAAAGTGTCCTAGGTACTGCACCTCTTTCTTGAAAAGGTGACACTTCTTCGGGCTGAGTTTCAGTCCAGAATCCCTTAATCGTCGGAACACCTCTTCTAAGTTCTTCATGTGGTCTTCGAAGGATTTTCCCATTACGATTATATCGTCGAGGTAAACCAAACATGTTTTCCAAGATAGTCGTGTTAGTACCGTCTCCATTAGTCTGTCGAACGTCGCGGGTGCATTACATGTCCAAATGGCATAACATTGAATTGTAAATGCTGTTTCTTCTCTGTCCTCGGGAGCTACTTCAACTTGCCAATATCCGCTTTTAAGATCCAGTGTGGAGAAAATAGTAGATCCAGCCAAGGTATCCAATGTGTCGTCAATTCGGGGTAAAGGATAACTGTCCTTTTTGGTCACATTATTTAGTTGACGATAGTCAACACAGAAGCGAGTTGATCCGTCCTTCTTCTTTACCAATACCACTGGCGAGGCCCATGGACTACCAGATAGTTCTATAATGCCCTCGCTCCCCATGTCCTGCACAATCCTATCAGCTTCCTCCCGCTTCATCAGTGGCAGTCTTCTGGCTGTCTGCCTAATCGGTCGAGAATTTTCGGTATTAATTTTAAGTTGAACGATATTTGTTCTTCCTTTTTGTCCAATATCAAATACGTCCTGGTATTCATTCCATGATCAACTTTTTTACTTTTTCTCTTTTAGTTGGATTACATTCTTGGGTCGAAAGGGAAATCAACTTTTCTAGTTCCGGGTAACTCTTTTCATTGTTTTTATTCTCTGCTGTGGTTTTCCGCAATATCGATGAATCAGCAGAACAATGTCCTAGCAGCACTCCCTTTCTCAAATGAACAGAGTAATCGGTGCAAACGAGTGTTTTTCCTATTGCTACTCCTCGTCCCAGTTTATCGTCATCAACGATAGGTTCAAAGATCATAATGTTTTTGTGATGGGATGCTTCTTCCAATTGGCCCTCAATAATTACTTCACTTCTCTCCGGAACTGATGTTTCCGTTGGAAGGATTACCCGGACTCTACCAATATTCAGTCTGTGGAGTACCACCTCCTCTCCATTAACTTTTAGGATTCCATTCTTAAGATCCAACAGGAAGTCTTTAGTATTCATGATGTCGATACCGAGAATTAATTCGTCTTCAATGTCAGCTACTATGAGTTGGTGTTGGGATGATGTGTTCCCTATGGTAATCGTGGATTTCACTTCACCATGAACATTAGCAGGTTCTCCTGTTGCTGTTCGTAATTTCCAGGTCGTTACTCGTACATTTTGCGGTTTTGACACAATATCAGGTTTTATAATTGTCCTAGTAGCACCCGTGTCTAGTAGCAGTCGACAAGAGTTTCCATCAATGTTTCCATCCACAAAAACCATATCGACGTGGTGTGACAAGTATGCTACTTTTGCAGTTTTTCTAGGGGCTTGATGTTTTTTAGCCGACGGACACCCCCTGAGGTCGGCTTGTTCTAGTTTTCCAACTTTTCATTGGTGCGATTATTTGATCTTTCTCTGCACCGACGTTGTATATGACCGTGTTTTCCACATTTCCAGCATTCCACTTTCATCCTGTTTGCTAACAATTCCTTGATGATATCTTGTATCATTTTTCTAAGATCATCCAATCTTTCTCGTGAATCTTCCATTTTGCGAACACGGCCTTGACTTCTAACTGTACTTTTTGCTGCTTCTATCTCAAGCGCACGAGACAGTGCGTCTACTAATTTATTGGTCGAGCGAGTATCAATGCCTGATGTATGTTTTTATCCTTCAATCCATCTAAAAATTCATCTAAAAATGCACTGCTAATATTTCCAAGATGTTCTCTGTTGCACCAGGATACGCCAGTCGTGTTAATCGAGCTATATCTGCTTCAAATTCTTGCAAACTCTCATCAGATTTCTGGCAGCGATTTTTAAGCTGTGAATGGTACACATGTTCAAGGTGTGTTTGACCATACCTTATTTCCAGATGCTTGATTAATTAGTCGTAATTCATCTCACTCTGGGACACTCTCTGCAAGACATTTGTTGCATCCCCACGCAGTGTTAGAATTAAAGCTGTAGCCTTCTCTGTTGCGTTCCATCCATTGGCTGATACTGCGGCCTCAAATTGTCTAAGGAAATTATTCCAAGAAGTTTGGCCATCAAAATTAGGTGGTTTCATTTTTATCGAGTGGAAAGGATCATTTTTTTTGTCATTTAATTCAATTCCTCCGAAATTTCTTTTTATTTCCGTTAATTTTTCTTCCATATTCCTAGAAATTTCCAGCATTTCTTGTTTCATTTTATCGGAATTTTCTGTCATTTTCTGATATATTTTCTTTTCCATGAGTTCCGAATTTTCATTAATTTTATATTCAATTTCGATAATTTTCCTTGAATTTTCTAGAGATTTTTCTTCCAGGTTTCTAGAAATTTCTAGCATTTCTTGTTTCATTGTATCGGCATTTTCCGATAATTTTTCTTCCAGATTCCTAGAAATTTCCAACATTTTCTCTGTCATTTTATTGGAATTTTGCCTCAATTGCTCCATAATTGATGCTGTGCGCCTCCGATATCAAACAAAAATGTGTCTGGATCATGGCCTTCTTCTTGCAGCGCTTCCTTAAGTCTCTATTGTAACACACTCTTCTTGCCGCTCGTATCCAAATCCCGTACTTCCAGTTGCCTTTTTAATTCAGCCACTTTTAGGTCCGTTATTGTAACGCACTTCGCCATTTTGTTTGCAATTTTTCACACCCCACACCTGACACCAATGTAACGTTTTTGCACGTTATACGGGTGTGTAAATAATTGCAAATGATTTATTGAAGTCAATTAATATTACCAGCACGTATTTATATCTGACATTTCTATCTGACATTTGTTTTTTTTTTATTTCGATCCAGTCGGCCCGTCCATGACGCATCCCCTCTCCCCACGCGTATCGTGACAATATATTAAAATTATCTATAAGTAGGTAAAAATTGCATGATAAATATTTAAGCACTAGGTCAAATCGTATATCATCTAATATTATTTATTACGTTTTAACGGCATTCCCTAATCCATTTTATATAATCTCCAAGAAATAATTTCAGAAAATGGTTCCTTATCTACTAGGATAATATATAATAATATACATTTTAGCATTGACATTGATTTAAATTTCTCAACTGAAACATATATTAGAACTCTTATAACAAAACAAATTACATTAAATTATTAATCACCGTCGAATAATACTCTTCTAGGTGTTTAAAATATTTACGTAACGTCGGAGGAACTATCTGACCTTCAATTGTTTATAGTTATAGTTTATAATCATAATTATTAATTACTGTACCTAATTATTATGAAAATAACGTTGGCCTTATCCGAATTTAGAAGTTTAATAATCCGCCCCTTTGCCCCCGAAATGGTGCTTTGGTGGAGATAAAGGCCGTGGGCCAAAGGACCGCGATAATATTATGTCGCCCTTCGTTGAAGTTTACATTACCTATTCATGTAAAGTACCGAGAACAATGGAGGACATTTAGGAAACCGCCTGTTCGCACCCTGGAAGAGGAAAAGGCGGAAGACCACTCTGAACCGAAATGGAAATCGCGTATCCAACTACAGGTAACTAATCTTGATAAAGAACGCTGGTTACAATTAGTATACAATTTTCAAAATAATATTATCAACAACATTTTAAGTAATCATATTACATAATTAATGTATTAAATCTAATTATTAACTAATTAATAGGTATGATCTATGTAACAATAATAATCTATCTGAACCTCTTAATAAATTTAACCGATTTTGTGCATATTACATAAATGACCATTGACAATGTTTATCGGGAACACTTAAAAAAATGATAAATTCAATAATTGTAATATCCGAAAATTTAAACTAAAAAAATCAATGTAATGATGATTAATTTAATATGTTTAATGTCAATATTAAACAACACTTCTTCAATTTTAACCTCCTTGAATAATTAGTTTCTAGAATTAATCCTAAGCAATAGTTTTGTTTGTTGTAAATTGGAAGGTGTTTAAGTTTCTTTTAGACAATAGACAGCAATTTATTGATTTGACGAGGCGGATACATGATGAAACTCCATAACAAATTGAAATAAAACAACACAGTTGGGAGAGTTTCACATTTATTGTTGAACACTGCAACATGTTTCGCCACCCAGTGGCTTCATCATTATTCATCTGCGTGATGAAGCCACTATCTGTTGCAGTGTTCAACAATAAATGTGAAACCCTCCCAGGCAGTAATTTGTTTCTTAATTTCAGCATATAATAATGTTTAATAAACTATAAAAGACTGGTTCCTTTTGTCTGAAGAACTAGTTTTGCTGAGTTTTTAATTTTTTCATATAAAGTTACATGTGTTAAAGTTAAGAAGAAGAAGAAACCTAAACATCTTCTACACCAATAAAACACAAGAGTATAACAATAAAAACACTACGACTTTAATCCTTTAAACCCTAGTCTATAACAAGTCTAAAGAATATTTTTCTGATCAAGAAATTAACCTTCTAAAGTGAGATTATAAAAATGTGGTAAAACCTAAAATGGCTTCAATATTTGAAATTATAAACGACGCCCACAATGCACACACGATTCTTAAACACGATAAAGCTACAAATTGCCAAAATGATCAAAGAAATATTATTAAAAGTGACACATTTGGCACACATATAATATTTCAAAGTAACTTGTTACAACAATTAATATTTCTAAAATTAACAACTGTGTGTCCGTAAAAATATTATTCCATTTGACAAACTTATTAAAAATATAAAATGAATTTTTCTTTATTTCTTTCCCAAAGTGCCAGTTGCTAAACGTATAGTATACTTCATGATCTTTTGGAAGAGATTTCAATTTCATATTTCTGATTACTATATTGACCAATCGAAATGGTGACAGGTTTTAACACTTTAGAATAAAATAATGTACATTATATTATTAACAAACTTATGGTACAGCCATGGTTAATCCATTGTCGCCTTTTTTAAATAATATGTTCCTTTTTCTTTGAGAAATAAGGTTAAAACATAATATTTGATAATAACATAAAGCTTTTAATGATATGATATAAATATCGATTTGCCATTGTAAACATTAAGCAGATAGAATTATATAATTTTATCTACGATCGTACAGAAATTAGACGCTTTTTGCATCATTTTTCATTGTAAAAGTGGCTTTTTAAAGCACTAGTGCTTTTTTACGTTTTTATTGCACGGTAATGTCAAACTGTTTTTATTGCACAGAATTGTCAAATTTGACAGATGAATATATTTCGACGAAAAACTTATTTTTTTATTAATTGATACAAATAACTAATAAACTATAAATAAAATATATAATACAAACCAAATGGCAGATTTAAGAACTCTGAAGATTTCATTTAATGCAAGTCGAAGCGATTACAATAAAGCGAACATTGTTTCCATAAATAATAATGGCGGCCGACATTTGTGCAACTTGTTTACTGGTTGCTAAGTAACGCTTTCATTAGTGCACTGCGGGTAAAATATGTTTTCATTAATTGAATTATTGAAATGACATTAAAATATTACTCATAAGAATATATTCTTTGAAATCCTTTACGATCGAAGATAAAATTTTGTAAGGCACACGTGTAAAAAGTTTCTTTTATAAAGCATCACTTTTTACACTTGTACCTTAAATAACTATTTCATTATAAGTTATATCGACATCTCTCAACTATAATAAAAAATTACTAATCAATAAATTTAAAAGAAAACTGTGTTCGCACACACTCCTTGGTAAGGGGTTTAATCGTTCACTTTTTATTGCACTGGTGCGTATTAGGTATGATGAGATCAAGCAGGACGAGAGATAAATTATTCTATGAGGCGAGAAACTAGTAACTCGACTCAATTAAATCTGATTTATTTCTTATTCTAAAAGGCTTTTATATACAAAATTATTTACACACTAATAGGTAAATCACAAGAACTTCAGACCCCCTATTATTTCACTTTTTTCTAGAAATATTTATTAATCTAAAACAGGAACTTATCTAAGAAGTTTTTTCAGTAAATACTTTCCTCCTCTTCTTCATCTTCTCGTATAATCTTCCTTTTTTCACTTATAGGATACCCCCGACATTACTTACTCTATTCCTATACGCTGATATTTAGTCCTGTCTACACTAACATTCGTCCCATTTTACATTTTTTGTATCATGATTTTGCATCTTTCTCATCATTATTATTGTCTTTTTTGTAGTCATCATCCTCCTGCCTGAAAACATTTCGCCTCTTCGCATCCTCCATTTTATCTTTGCTTTTTTCATATTGGTTTCCAATCTCTTAGATGGTAATTTTTGTAGTTTTGCTACTCAATTTAATTCTTGTTCTCCTCATCTTGTAGTCATCATCATTCTGCCACACTTTTAAGTTTATTTAAAAAATTATCTACACATCTAAAACGTTTAAAAACTCCAGAAAATCCTTAGCCATAAAAACTGCAAGTCACTTTAGAAATAGTAATTTCAGAATGCCAATTTGTAAAACTACAAATAACTTTAGAAGTAGAAACTTCAGATTTCAAAATTGCAAAATGCCAAATCAGTTTGAAAATAGGAATTCCATAATATAAATAATATCGAATTCATGTAAATGATTATAAATAAAGGATTGGACAAAAAATGTAAATAGTTTCAAAAGTAAAAATTTTAAAATAACAATGCTATAAATAACTAACTATAAATAGAAATTTCAGAATTGCAAATTGTAAAATTGCAAAAACTTTAAGAATTTTTTAATTAATTATTCTAGAATTATAAAATAACTAAAGAATTCTGAAATTCTCAGGAAGTCTAGAACGTTAAAAATCCTTATAGTAAAAGAAATGATAAAACACTTAAAAATGGAAATTTTGGAATGTCAATTTGCAAAACCACAATTGACTTTAGAACTAGAAACTTAATAATGCTAAATTGCTAAACGTACAAATAACTTTCGAAATAGAAATTTACAAAATCTCAATAAATATGCTGGTATTCTTCGAAATGTTATTCATGAACAAACCACAATATTAAATCAACAATTCCATCTGTTAACGTATCATTTCATATTTTTTCAATTTAAACGTTTCATTTCTTCACGCTTCTTTACCGGCCATTTAGAGAAAGTAATAAAGCTATTATTAACCTTTTGCCTTTGATCTCGATGTCCCGACAACCCACACGATATGTGGTGGATGCGCCGGGAATCCAACATCAATCTTGCGGAGTTTGGCCTTAAGTTCGTAGTGGTACAGTGCAAGCAGAAAAAATCTGCAAAAATATATCTAACATCGTGGAAATAGGAGTCTATATACGGGATTTGCCAAGCATCCAAGGAATAGTATGTCGTACACAATAGGTACTTTATAAACGCTTTTCCTTAATTACATACATCTAACAATCAAAAACGTGGTTACATTAGTATGATAGGAGACGTCTTTAAAACTCTCTTTAGAACCTTGCCTAATGAGGACAGAATACATTATGAATGCGTTTTTCAAAATATCAATAAATATTCTGATATTCTTCGTTATGCTATTCATGAACAAACAACAATATTAAATCAACAATTCCATCTGTTAACACATCATTCAACAATTTTCAATTGAAACAAAATATGCTGAAATATTCTATAAATAACTTGTCCCTTCAGGTAGTTCAGTTCCAAAATAATATAATGTCTACGCTAATATTCTTAACCATCGATTCAGAAATAGAAGTAGAGTGGACTCTATTCTACTTATCAAAAATAGGGTTATCCACCTTTGTACACATCCTTAAAGCTGTTAACAACCCAACTGATAAATATTTTTCACTTACTTTTCATGACGATGGAATAGATATTGCTATAAATTTTTCTCAAAATTAAATGGTGTTTGTTTAACGGGGTGGGTTTAAGCATACCTCCTTAAAAATACTCAATGGTCAAAGTCTTCAATTTACTTGTAAAGAATTGCTACGAGGCATACTCAAATGTAAACATAAGAAATATTAACATAAGATATAATTGAATACGGATGTACGAGGGATTGATTGTGAGTGCGATTTAAAATTATCTAACAATATAATTTAAGTTTAGTATTAGCGACTAATATTAGTACTAGCGAAGAGAAGTGATTTAATGATGATTTGTGTTTTTTATTAATTATGTTAAATCGAGAATTGACATGTGTGAATGTGAGGCGAATGTGGGGCGAATATGGCGCGAAAGTACGGTCTCCTTATTAGTTATAATGAAAAAGTTAACTGAGTAGGGACAAAGTTGAAGAGTAGGGACAAACAAAACTGTAAAAGAAGACTTTACTATAATCTAAATTAATAATACTAGGGGGTAAGAATAAGATAGAGTTATAATTGACACCAAATAAAAATCATACAAAAATAATTGATCATTGGTAAATAGAGTAGTAAAAAGGGTAGCGAGTTAGGAAAGTGCAAAGTAAGCTTTGGAGTAATACAATTGTTATCAGTAAAGTAGGCGTAAATGGAAAAAGTATTATATTTCGATTTTTTTTTATATTGTGAGAGAAAATCTGCCGAAGTATATTTATCCAACTAGAGGTTGGGAGTTAACTTCTGAAAGGCGAAATTTTAAGTGCAACAACATAATTGGCGCTACAAAACGACGGCCAGAGGAAGAAGCAATGACCAACTCAAATTATTACCTAGTTAGAGAAGAGTCGATATCTCGGATACCACAAGACTGGATGAACTCAACAAGTAATGGTGTAGTGGGGACTTTAGAGCCCTTAAGTGCTATAGTTTATGTTAGCCTAAGGTAGTAATGTAATCGTCAGTGTGCCGAATTTACTGAAAGAGGAGTGATGTCCAAGCCGGTGAAATTTGAGTCAAGAAATTTCAAGTCGCTTCCGGTTTGCAAATACTCGAGGTACGTCCGTGCTCGGCTGTAATTTTATTACGGAGATTGTCAGTCGAGAGTTAGAGAAAAATCAGGAAGGTTGTGGGTCGATATTCCAACGTCTGAATTCAGTAATAATTACTTTAGTACAAACGTTTTGTTTCTTCAAGTTTCTTCACCGGCCACTTAGAGGAAGTAATTAAGTAACATCACTCAGTCATCATCACGAAGTCGCGACGACCCCCAAGCGACAATATTTGCAAATTATGAATATTCTTTTTGTTTTTATTTGCTTTGTTTAATGATTAAATTGAACATCTTGGGGCTCTCGGGAATTTAAAGGTACTCTAAGTTGATAGAGGTGACGTTGTATGCATCATCATTGAAAACGCTTGATGTATCAAGGGTTCCTCTCATTCAGAACGTAGTGATGATGAATGCTGATGCTACCCATAAATATGTATGTAGATTTTCGTGGTTCTGAATTGGGTGCCAAAGGTTCATCTGTTCCACCTTGTCCATATATTTGATCTCTTAGGCTAGGATGTCTTCAAACATATTACTCAATGAGTAAATTCTAGCCGGCTAGAATATTTTGGATTCTCCTTTATTACATGGAATAGTCAATGGAAACAAAAGATGGCATCTTTAATGCTTTGATATATAGAGGAATTAACCATAATAGCAGTAGTAGTGGTGTTTGGCTATCGACGTAGTCCTTCTGCCGTGTGATTTGTGTATTTGAGGGTGTGTGTAAATGAGCTTGTTACTTTAAAGGATCGCCCCCGTCACTCTAAAGTACCATTAATTGTATCTCAATGGTGAATAGAACCGGTTAACTGCTGACTCGACCGAACGTTGCTGTACGTTAGCGAGGCTGCAATCAAATGCGTCACCACCGGCGAGTTAAACCATAATAATAATGCATAATATTAATAATAGAAAATTGTTAACACTAAGCAGAGAAAAAGAATTATTTCGCCTCTCAACTATAATAAAAACATCATTCAAACACATTTTATTACAGACACAAAATAAAATTCATAATTAAGTTAAAATTATTTCTGAAAGGAAGTAAAGGGATATAGTCTTCTCAGTTATATATCTAAATTTATTATTAAATTTAAAAAATTCCACAAAAAGTTTAATCCTTGTCTCGCCTTTTGAACCAATGCCCAAATAATATCACCAATAGTGATACTTTTGATAAAAGAAATAATAGAGACAAATTAGGTATAGACTAAATTAATTGCAATAATTGTAATAAGTTTTGTGTTGGGTAGAAATTAAGAAATTTGGAAGTAAGGGTTTAAACTTTAATGATTAAATAAAACAATTAAGAAATAAAAATATAAAAAACTTTATTGATTTTCATTAGGTAAATCAGTGTTAAATTAATACCTACAATCAATCCCGACTATAACAAAAGTAGGTTTTATATTATTATTGCTGCATACCTGTTGCAGGATGATAATAGGTATTTGCGAATTAGATCAGTTATTATTTTCCATATTGATATATACAGTTTTTAACACGTCTTTGGTTATGTTTATTTAAGGATATTCTATGTATATGTATAATATGTATATATAAATAATAAGTGTTCTGATCCTAAAATATGAATGTAATCCTTTCTCAGAAATAAATTGGTTTTCGATATTTCCCTATTTTAGATATAAATGTACCACTTTATTTTTGTGATTTAGAAATTAAGACATTGAATATGGTACTTACAATTAAATTTTAATAGTTGATTAGTAAAAGTTAGTTTAAAATATATTCATAAAGAGGTCAGTATATACCACCCTCAATCAGGCCTATGTAGGCTTTAGCTTAATAAATAATGATAAAGTCATGTTTTATCCCTTAATTAAAACAAAATACTGCTGTAGCAGTATACTTTATAGTGAAAAAAAATACTAATTTATTTCATTGTATTAATTCAGTCTACTCATTTTGAATAGTTAAAATATAAATTCATTATTGATAACTCTTCGTTTTGCTGAGTTTCTAATCCAATCCTCCTTGCATACATACATTCATATGTGTTCACTCTAACAAGTGAATTAACCGAATTAGTCAAACATTTTATACATCTTAAACAAATCATTTAGAAATACGAAAACATTTCACGAATCCATTTTTTTATAAATTATTAGCTAATTTTCTACAACGAACCAAAGGATTTTAATATATTTTATCGTAAACAAACTCAACTTAAATATTGGATATAAATTATTTTCAAAAAACTTCTTATTTGTCTTCATGAAAATTACATTAATTAAAGGTAAATTATTATTTTATTAACAAAGAATTTACATTAACATTCGTAATTTGATTATACTGAAATATTCATTTATTTAAGTATTATCTACCTCTCTGGTAAAGATTTTTAATTTATATGAGAACCAGTGGATACACATTTCGAAATAATAAAACAAGAGTTAGGCTTTATCTATGTTACGATATGTCTACGCGATGTTTACCGGGAATGTCGTTGTCACGACATCTTCCATAATTGTTCAATTGCTCAACGTACATTGCTGTAATTTATTTGATAAAGTGTACATGATCGCAGTAACGAGGATACTTTATCCTGCAAAGTAGACGCGTTTCTGGTGAGGCAATTTAGTCCGGGTTCCCGCAATGGTGTCGGTGTTGTCGTTTTCCTGTTCGTGTGACTTTGACGTTTGGCATTTATCCTTCACACTAATGGATGCCTGATTTGAGCACTTAATACAGTGAACAGATTGTGCCCAAAGTAGATATATTGGACAAGGAATTGAAATTTATCGCAAGTATTTAATATTATATTATATTGTCGCCGCTAAAGTAGTCCAACGTTTCATCGTAAATCTCTATTACGGTCGTTTCCATTTGAGTAATCTCTTTGACATTCTCATGTATTTAGTAGTATCTTAAAATAATTATTTGAAAAGCATTATTTAAAAAACTTATTTCTTCAACAATGAATACATTGTTTACATTTATTATTTAATGATTTTAATTAGATATAAATAAGATGGCGGGGGAATCTAGTGTGTCAGTCGTATTACTGTATGTATTAAGTGTGATAATAATTACTAGTAATTAAAAATATCCTTTTCTTCACCATTTTTTTATACACTTTATGCACAGTTCAAACACAAAGTGCGAGAATATTTTGTAGTAGTAATAGTAGTGTTTGGCTATCGACCACGTGGTCCTTCTGCCGTGCGATTTGTGTGTGTGTAAATGAGCTACTTTAAAGGATCGCCCCGTCACTCTAAAGCATCATTAATTGTATCCCAATAATGAATGGTACCGGTCACCCATCCAACTACTGACGCGAATTAAAGAATTATGCACTACAATTAAGCATTTAAAAAAACAAAGTGTTACTAAACAAAATAATACGTTCCCAGACTTTATACGTAATAAAAATATGAAGATCCAAAAGATATAGCTGATAAATTTTATAAATACGTACTATTCAACACAAAACAAATGGCGTAATTTTTCTCTATCCTGCCTTCGAAAATTAAATTAAAAACGTAATATTTAACCTAAAGTCGTCTCATTTAAAAGAGAGAGAATTCATCTTTATTTAAGATAGTATTTACAATATCGACCGTAGGTTTTTCAGCCTGACATTTTTCATTATTTGCTGTCGAAGCTTTTAGGCTTGAGTTGTATAAAAATATAAGATAAATTCGTGGATAGTGGTTTCAGAATGTTTGGATTTAGGTGGCTGTCATTTAAAAGATATTGATGATATGTTCACAACACACAATTAATTGTAGCCTGTAATCAAACAATGTGTACTTCAGTCAATAGAAAAATATCAACATACAAAAATGAAAACTTTGAGGCTGAGAGAAAAAAATGTAAATACTTCATCTGGCCAGACATCAGACAGACATCAGACATCGCCAGAAAAAATACACCAATAAATATCCAGTCAATACGACTGGCAATCGGTTTAATATAGAAAAAAATATAAACAAAAATGCGCACGTACAGTAACAGAGAATATATTAATCAAAAGAGTTCCCTATCGAAGGCAGGGACATCTATATGTATATAGGGTCCACAAGGATACAACCGAAGATATGATTTATAATTATCTAACAAAGGAAATCAATTTTAAAATCACTGAGTATAAACAACTAGCCTCGAAGCATCCAGATGAATATAGTTCTTTTAAAAATCTTTTTCCATTGAACATCTGGAAAACGTAAAAGTCCAACAATTTAACATTATATTTTTGAATATTTAATAAATTAGAAACAAAGTAAATGAAATAGAGCATTTTATATTTGAGAAAGGCAATGCATATACAATATTAATGATTACTCAACATTACTGAAATGAGTAATGCCATAAAAGGCATGGCGACGTTGTATATTTGTGATTCAAAATAAAATGAATAACTTTGTTTATATCACTTTTTAAATAACACTTGTTATTATAGTTTTTACCACTTCACTTGAACAAGTGTTATTAAAAAAAATGATAAAAAGAGCTATTCGTTTTATTTTGAATCCTAAAAATGTATCACGAAGTAAAAGCCTCTACAATTACTTATTTGTAGTATATTTAATTAATCTTTCGGTATATTCAAAAGTGGGTTTTAAAAATGTTGAAAGAAAAACATTGTTAATTGTGATTTACTTTATTCCACGTATTAATACTAACCTTATAACGATATGTAGATCACCGTCTGGAGATTTCGCCATATTGATAGACATTCTTCATTGTGTCGCAGAGGCGTTATTCAGTAAAAAAATATTATTTAGTATCGGCTGTTCAATCGAGGGGGAGGCCCCTTCGTACTGAACGGATCGCCGGGATGCGGCCTGACATGAGGATCCAGACGAATAACAGGTCAATCGCGCATCGTTGTGGCCGTGATGCGAGGTTGTACACAAGGCTATCCGCCGTGCATGGAGACTCGTAAGGGAGGACTAAGAGAACCTGGTGGCTGAGTCGCCCTCGTGATGCGTCACGTACGGCAGCAACACTCCACTTTGGCCCTGAGTTCTCCTTAAACGGGCGGTCAGACCTAACCCACTTCGATCAATCGGCTGCGTTGTAAGGTCAGACTTACGACAGAGTGAGCCCCTGGGAGCGGAGGGGTGTTCAACGGACCCAGCACATGTGCCAGGCACCCGGTCGGGTGCAACCCGTCCTTGGTGACTATATCCCCTTGGTAGCCCTGACGATCTATTATCGACGTCCCCTGTACGGGATCCATGGTGGGTGTGGAGCCAAAGGGATGAAACATCATCCAACTAGCATGGACAAAAACAAATTAACGATGGTAGTAGCAGACAGGTCGCAAGATTAACCTGCTACTATGAAAAAGACAACAAATGTGAGTGAGTCCTTGGATTCCCCTCAACAAACAGTTGCTGCGCCCCCCAGGACAGGTTGGCAACCCAATGCCCAAAGGCAAAAGGATGCTGCCAACTGGCAGCGCACGGAAAAAGAGGAATCGGTACGCTGCCTCTGAGCCATCACCCGGTCAGCCCAGGAAGGTGGCAAGAAAGGCAGACGGGGGACCCTCCAGGAAAAATGCTCCGAAACCACCTCTCTTGAGAGTAAGGAGCGACGAGACCAGCTACAAGGAGGCTACCTCTAGGCACCTCCGAGTAGCCATTATAGACTAGAACAACCCCTTGGGCAAAATCACCAAGGAACAGGCAGCGGTAGTCGAAAAAGCAATGCTTGAGGAGCTGGACAAATTGCTCGACTTCTCATACTACATCCCCACATTTCAGGAATGGGCACACTCATGGGAGATACTACGTATCACCTGCGATAATAAGCCCGCCCAAAAATGGCTCAAGGACAAAGTCGATCAGCTGCCAACGCTGACGAAAGCTCGTCTGTGGACAACCCGAAAGATCTGGTGCGTCCTCCACTTTGAGAAGAAGAAGAAACCCTTGGGACACCTACTTGTTTTCGGGGTAGGAAAAAAAGATGCCCAGCTCATCAAGGAAAAGAGAGAGAGAATTAGCTAGAAATTCTCCACTATCCTCATAAAACTGGCTAATTTAGCTACAACAGAAACACCTCGGGGGGAGGTTCCGATGGAAACGGAGGATGAAGGCACATAGGGCGGAAATGAAGGCACACCGGGCGGAAGTGAGTCACTACATGAATTTATCATTTGTAACAATTTAGAATTACTAAATCGAGGCTCTGAACCCACGTTCGTGACAACTCGGAGCCATGTATCACCGTCGGTTTCAATGTCGGATCATTAGTGCATCAAATATGCACTAACACATACAACCGGTATAAAAACACGTTACCTTCGTAACCCAAGACTGACGGACAGGAATGCCTACATAGACAACCTTTCGCGGAGTCTGCGATCCTGCGAAGCTACCGGCCAACTTAATACAGTGAAAGACATTGAAGCCTATGTAAATACGTTTCAACCCTCCACTATAAAAGCATACAAAGACTCCTGCCCTGCGAGAAAGGTGAAAGACTCCGGGAACGCCACACCCTGGTGTTACGGCGAACTCGACCATCTCAGAAAAGTTTCGAGAAAATCCTTTACTAAAGCAAAGAAATTAAAACAACTGGACAGTCTATAAAAACCTCCAACAAGACTATAAAAAACTAATAAGACAAAGACAAAGGGCAGCTTGGAGGTCTTTTTGTGAAGAAGTTGAAACCACGTCGGCAGCTGCAAGGCTCAAAAGATCCTCTCCAAGGATGCCTCACGGCAAATAGGTTGCCTAAAACGTGAGGATGGAAGTTACTCTTCTAACCTCTCGAAAGCAGCTGAGATTCTCATTACCACCCACTTCCCAGGATGTACGAACACCTCCGATGCAGGTTGGTCAAAATCCATACCCTCAAACTCCTCCAAGGAGGATTGGGAGGCGACAGATCACCTCACGGAAGGGGCACGTATAACCTGGGTAATCAAAAGCTTCTCACCATTTAAATCTCCAGGCTTGGACGGTATATTCCCGGCCCTCCTCCAATGGAGGCTGGACATACCAGAATAGCCAGAATCTTCAGGGCGTGTATTGCGTTGAGATACATCGCTCTAGCATGAAGAGAAGTAAAAGTTATCTTCTTACCGAAACATGGTCGTATAGATTATACACTAGCCAAATCATACCGCCCGATTAGTCTAACGTCATTTTTCCTGATAACGTTAGAGAAATTGTGCGAAAGATTAGTTCGCGAGACGGCTTTGATTACGAATCCAATTCACGCTAACCAACATGCATAGACTCAAGGGAGATCAATGGAGTCGGCTCTGCACACTGTTGTAGACCGATTCGAAAGATCTTTGGTCAACAAAATGTCCACCTTGGGTGAGTTCATTGACATAGAAGGTGCCTTCGATAAAACAACCTTCAAAAAGATGAAAACTGCTCTTTCCTTGCATGGTGTGAACCACACAGTTAGTGGAATGGATCAAAAGTGGGCTGGAGAATAAATGCAGAAAATACCACTGTCAGAAAGATCGTTGCTAAAGGCTGCCCACAGGGTGGAGTACTCTCACCATTCCTGTTGATCATAGTTGTTGACATCTTACTGCGGTGACTTAACGACAATGGCTTCCACACCATAGGATATACAGATGAAATAACCATCCTGCTAACAGGTAGATTTGAGACGGTGTTATGCAGCTTGATGCAGGAAGCCCTCAAAATAATTGAACAATGGTGTAATGGCCAATCTCTGACCATAAACCTGTCAAAGACTGAAAAGGTCCTCTTCACAAGGAAAAGGAAACTAGGTAAGCTAAAACTTCCTAAGCTCCTCAACACCCGGTTGACATTATCGTCGGAAGTCAAATACCTGGGAGTGATCCTCGTTGGCAAGCTAACATGGGAACCACATCTCAAAATGGCTGTACACAACGGTAGTAAGACCATGCTAATCTATGGAGCGCTGGTCTGGAATACGGACAATCTACCACCCTGCTACGTCTTCAATAGACCCTACATTGTATCGACAAAAAGAGAAACCGGGAGAGTAGAGGGTGGGAAACCCTCTAAATTCACATCGATGGTTCTAAAACCAAAAGAGGATCCGGCGCAGGTATTTACTAGCAACAAATGGACCTATAACGAGCTATATCCCTGGAGAACCACACAACTACTCGTTGAGATCGTTGGCATCACCTATGAGGCGAAGGAAGCAATGCGCTCGCCCAAATTGAAAACAGCTGAATACTATCTGCGACTGTCCCGGGAAAATCTGCGTCTTATCACAGGTATCCTTACGGGTCACTACGGGTCCAGCTAAGGAAACACTTATTTACTATGGGTCCCCCATATGTAGAGCATGTGAAGAAGAGGACGAGACATTGGAGCATGTGTTAACCACCTGCCCGGCTCTCGCCTACCTTAGAGAGTCCATGCTAGGGGAGCTCTGGCCGAACATGACCTTCAAGACTTGTGCTTTCCTTTGCTCGTCACCTTGGGTAGCTAAATAAGTGAAAGAACAACGAAGGGCTGTCCCAACCAGGGGGGCACAATGGACCTAGAGAGGCCTAGGTGCTCTGGTCAATGATTTAATCATCCTTGAAAAACTCAATCCAGAAGGTTGTACAACATCTGTTCATTGGTTTAATGATGATCTTTAGGTTATACGGGGAATATTACAACTAGTCAACGAAGCATATTTAACTAATTCTAGAGATAGTAAAATGTGTAATTCGCCAAGGGACACATTTAGGAAGTATATAATAAGATATAAATTATTGTATATTGTATATATTGTTCTTTGATGTATCCATCGGAAAATCGCGAATTACGTCATTTCTTATATTAAGAACAACATTTAACATTGACAATTTCTGATGGTCAATGTTAAATTTATACTCTAATTCATTAATAATTTACATTGGGTAAATTCGAATACAATGTATTAAATTCAGTCATTGCAGAGTTTATATAGAATTGTGCACAAAATACACGTGTAACAAAGGATGTAGTTTGTGCACGTTTCTGACACGAACGACCGAACCGCATGATTCACAATATCAAAAGCTCGATTTAAAATTCGAATTCTCGAACACGACCGCACGCAAAAATAACCGAGACGAGTCGATTTTGTCTTGCCCGAATATTTCCAGGTGGAAACGAAAAATCCGACGAAAATTAAATTCACCGTTAATTCACAGCCGTCGTTCCGGACCGAGTTTTTTACCCCAGTTAAAAGTGAATTTGTAACGTGACGATAAAATGTACGGCAAGCCGGGGGCGAAAACACCGTCGGATGAATATTCATGGTGGCCGCTTGGGCTCTTCCGGTGGGACATCCGACTTCCGCCTTTGAATTAATAATAAAAGGGAAAGGGCTGCCGGTATAGCCCCTACTCATTCTCGATTTAACTGTGTTCAAATGAATTATTTTTACAAAATTGGTGTGGAATTTCTTGAATTGTATTTTAATAGATGAAAATAATTTAAAAAAAGTTTATTAAACATTATTGTAATATAATGTTTCAGAGTGTTTATTAAATTTATCTATTATAATATGCTTGTCATTTCAAATTAATACGATGAATTCTGTAATAAAAATTAATTTAAGTTGGCTAGAATCAGAGGAATTAGTTTTAATTTTACTCTTTATCATTTTCAGTTTATGGTAAAGTTACAAAGCTTTTATATAAATTTATCTCAGTATTAAATTATGTTAACAGATTGTGCTAAATGTCTTTCATATCTAACTTTCTGAAACATATGTTGGAATTAAGTGATGATTTTAACATCTTTATTGCAATATTAAATTAAGTAAAGAAAAAATAAAAGTCACAAGGTAATATTCTTTTACGTATGTTTATAAATTTCAATATAATTAAAATGTTGAGTAAGGGGGTTGTTAAAATCTGCTGTTTTATTTTATTTTTAAGTTACTGTTACTCTCTTCCTTTATATGGAGGGGTTTGATATATACAGGGTGACTCAAAAAAGGCTACACACCAAAGTTATGTTAATTTAATTGGAATACCCTGTATATTATTACATATTTTGATAGTGCAGGCTAAATAACGGCAAGGTAACGGCAAGATATTTGACAATTCTTGAAAATGTAGACCAAAATTTAAGACGCACGGCTGTCTTACATATTTAAGTTAGATATTCATCAAAAATAAACCTTATTTGACAGTGGCAGTACGTCTTAGTTAAATTGTAATATAATTATTTGGAGAATGCAAATTCAAACGACCAGTCTCGGTAAAGTACATTTATTAACTGTCTGGACGGGTATAAAAATAGGATAGACAAAAAGTCATACAAATAAAACGTCTTCTAACATAAATAACTTAACTAAATATAAATGCCCAACTACATATATGACAAAATCATCATGATTGTTCGAGGTTGTTTAAAGAAAAACATTTCATTTGAGATGAGAACTTACTCCCGAGAAGAAAGAATTAGTATGATTTTAGTAATTGGTGAGTGTGAAGAAAATTGCTTGTTAGCATCGAAAGTTTACGCTCAAAAACAGGAAGTGTATCTTATTAAAACAGAGCGACAAAAGCCAATTACTAGAAATCAAGATTTCTTAGTTATGGGATCTTTAATTGAAATTCCACATACAAGTCAGCGAAAAGTGAAGAAAACTATTAGAATAAATAGACGGAGTATCGGAAGAATTATAAAGAAACACAAATTATTCCCGTATCATATACAACTTCATCAGGAAACGGATTACAGTCTACGCCTAGAATTTTGTTTATTGGTTCTAGAAAAGTTTGGAGATGATGGAAATTTACTTTTCTCAGATGGGTCAACTTTCCATAACAACAGATTAGTTAATAGACATAATTCGCATTATTACAGTGATGAAAATCCCAATTTCTTTAGAAACAGATGGACTGTTAATGTAAGGGGTGGAATAATTGTAACGCGTGTGTTAGGTCCATACATTTTTGAGGGCCACTTAATCGACGCCATGTTTCTTGAATTTATAAGAGACAATTTACCCGCGTTTTTGGAAAATATACCACTTAATATTCGAGAAAGATTGTACAGGAAAAAAAATAGTTAATTAGTTATATTGATAAATATTATCTATTTGAGTGAGTAATAATAATTTTCTAAACACGAAAAGCTCCGCTTTTGAAAAATAAATGTCAACGAATTAATGTTTGATATTGAAAACACCAATTTACTAAAAAATATAAGAGAAAGGTAAAGGAAACCTTAATACAACTTGTCATCTGAATTGATTAAGCCACAAACAAATAATTCAATTGAAAATAAGTGCTTACACCACAAAAGAAAAAGTTCAGATCATCAAATTGAGTTTTGGCGGACATTTGCGGCTTATTTAGTATAAATTTTGAAACCTGCGGCAATAAAAAACTTGAGAGACAAACATAAAGACCAAATTCCACACGAAAAAACAGGAGTTTACCTTGTAGGGATTGTGACCAAACATATATAGGACAAACAAACAGGCGAATTTCGGAAAGAATAGATGAACATAAACATATGTAAAACAGAGGCATACCATGTCATCATTGGCACAACATCACTTACAAACAGGCCATAAAATAGGTTTTAAAAACACCAAAACTCCTGCAAAAACAGATCATTTAAATACACGAATTATACGGAAGGCAATTGGGATCGAAATACGACAAAGGTCAATGAACCGAAGAGAAAACTCACAGCGCCTGCCGGTTCTTCGGACGGAAAATTACAGGACACGTACCAACATAGACACCACAAACACATATACACTATACAGACGCCAACAAACAACTACAAACAGACAAATAACGCGCATCCAAACAAGGAGGAACGCAGAAAACCCGATGAAATTTATGCTAAAAGAAAAGTTTGCCATATTCATTTTCTAATAAACACCGTGAACCTAATAATACCATATTAACTTCAGCTGTGCTCACATTGTTTTTACCCATAAATATAGAAAATAAAGAGAATCAACAGTTCGCTTCAATTCAAATACCAGATCCACATCACGATAATGTATCATTAAATAATGAACAACTTGATATAAATCTTACTGTTAATGAACGTGATTTACAATCAACACCACTTTTATTAAAGGGAATGGGAGCAGCTATTAAGCTAACACCAAAGGCTAGAAAAAGAGGTGCTTATTTAAAAAGAAAGCTTGTAATACTGAAAAGAAAACAGCGTACTCTTAGAAAACGTCTTGACTCTTATGAAAATATGTCAGAAATGCTGTGGGATATATAAGTGGATTTATTAGTAGAAAGTTGGGTAATTATTATAATTGTATAACATGTAAAAGATCCATATTATGTCAAAATTCAACAGAACGTACTGAAAGGCATAATTTTTGTGTAGAATTCAGTGATAGCCTTCCTGCTAAATTAAAATACTGTACACCCACTTTTATAGAAGGACTGGAATATTGTTACAACATTTTTAAAGAATTATTTCCCACAATTTGCCATCTTAAGAATACTTTTAATATAAACTACAAACCATTAAGAAACATAAACCTTCCATTTTTGAACATTGCGATCATACAGATCTTATTATTAATAAAATTATTTATAATTTCTGCAAACTTTGTACTTTTAATTGGTGCAATGGGTTGAATAAAACATTGAAAAATAATGATCACCGAATAATTTAAAGAAAAACAGATCTCATTTTTAATCAGGCATTGCAGTATGAGGAAAGAAGAAAAACTAAATAAAACTTACAGTATCCACTATAATTTGAAGGAAATAAATGTTTCATTTTTTATGTTAAATGTGGATTTGACCTACTGGGGTAGGTAAAAAAATGAACCCAAAAACTCTACCTTCTGGGTGGCTTAGAAAAGAGTTGCAATTTTTTCAATTTCTAATATGTTTTTATTTTTTATAGGTATGTAATGAAGAAGTAATCACCACCCAAGTTTCTTACATTATAAACTGTTGATTGATTAAAGAATAATATAGAACATATTAAGTAATTTTGTATTTTTATTTTTGACCTTACCAGTCTTCCATTTTTTCATTTTACAGTATTAAGGTTAGTATGCTACTTTTGTTTCATTATCATTTTTTTTCAATTTTTATTCAAATAATTTTTTTAATGAGTCTGTATGAGTTTTCAAATATTTATTTTCAAATTTTTGATTTGAAAATAAATACTTGACTATACATTGTCACATTAAAAAAATTAATTAGAAAATAAACATTTATTTCAATAATCGTAATTCCCGCTTGGCCCATTATGTTGGCGAAATACTCCAAGGGTGGCGCTGATAGCAGTTACAGACCATAACACGGTAGAGATATTTCTATAGATATTTATATTTTCTATGCAACTAACTCATGCCTCATATGACCCGAACCCCCCTCAGATCTTCACCAGTCATCCCCACTCGTCCTCACGTCCGCAGAGGCTCCGGCCTACAACAGACATTAAATCACGGTGCCCCTTGGTACCATTGGACGGCCAGCAGACCAGTTTTACCTTGACCATACAAGAGTAAACACTGATGCGTTATCATGCATAAATGTTGCGTCATCTGCAAGAATCATCATGAACGGTACAACATGGTCTTCTAGAGTCTCCATCAGATACCTATGCCCAGTCAACGTTCCATTTTCGATAAAGATTAACTCCGTGTGAGTGTCAAAAGATATACCTCCCCATGTATGTCATAACTGATCCTTTAACAAATGGAAGTCGCTCGGCATTACACGCTTGAGCATATCTCTCACCTTGCCGTCACCACACTCTTACACTCCTATCTGAGCCCGTAAGACAGTCCAAGTGTTCTCGTGCAAAATTTAACCTCGCAATCCGGTGTTAATGGGAAAGCAGGGGTCCAGTAGCTCTAGTTCGAGAAGATAATCTAACAGCATGAAGGCTCCTCCCAACTGTCCACTCACTTATGTTTACATTTCTCAATTCTTGCAGATGATTTCGAAGGGAAACTGCCGTGATCGTTCGGTTTCTCAAAGCACTAGAAATGAGAAAGCGGTCATCTCTAGCAGTTGTAGTCTTGCCTCGCCCTGAACCAGGTTTTCGAGTGAGCAGACTAGTCTCTTCGTACGGGCAGCAGACCAGTATTACCATGCACACAAGACACCAACATTTCTTGCAGATTCGCTGCGTCCGTCTTCTACAACCGCCACAAATCGTGCCGCAGCAACCGGATTTATGCTTATTGCAAAACACTAACTTTGACAACAAAACACAAACAATTTGCAACTAACAAATGACACTATAGAAACAAAAACTATGCTGTCTTTAACTTGCTTTTGTTTCAAAAAAAGTATATCGAAGTAAACTTGTTAATTTTCATTACTTAGCATATCAAATTAAAATTGTTCATTTTCATTACTTTTCATAAACTTTTAACAACAAACAATTATTTTTTATTCAAGCAATCAGTTTGTAGACTGTTAGTTTATCAGATGTCAGTCATATATGCAAATTTTTTACTAAAAACATATTTATTGATAATTAATTCTATATTAATGAATCAAATTTAAACAAACAAAAAATACCCAGTATCAATCGTAATATATTATAAAAGTAGTTAAATATATACGATTCTTAAATTTTCAATGAGTTATTTGTGTCCGACTGAAAAGAAAAATCCAAAGTTTATAGAGAATAGAGCTCTTGAAACTCTTCTTTGCGACGTGAAAAATTGTAAAAGTAAAAGTTCGAATTTAGTTTTTCACTTTGAAGAAGACGTCACGTCATGGTGGTGAATTAGCGGAAAAGAAAAAATGGCCGCATTATGCGGGCAATGGAAAAACAACCGTTATTCAAATAATCCGCCCGGAAACAAATCGGGGGCCGATGGTCGTCTCTTTAGTCAGGTGAATTTTTTTTTCAAAGAGGGGTCCTTTAATAAATCGCACCCCGTTTTTCATCGGGATCGTCGGCAGGAAACAATCCTCCCTCTGCCACCTCGGTACCTCTGTGTGAAATCTGTGCTGACGATCAATCACCCCCACCCTGCATATTTATGTGCCATGAAAAAAGCACACCCAGGTGGTTGCTCCCGTTCGACGAGTTAAAATTAAAATTTATTCACGAAAAATACTTAAGATAATATATATTTCGCTACTACCTGGAAATATGTCAAAATGAAATTCTATAAATGAACTTAATTAATGGCAGCAAATAAATCTAATTTTAGATGTTTCCGTTAATTTACATGTATATTAAATTTTGGAATCTGCTAATTTTTAGGTGAATTTTAATTATTCTAAATTAGAAAACGGTATGTGCAATAACATTAGAATATTATTTCTTCAATTATTAATAAACATGTATTAATATTATGAGGTTTACATTAAAGTCGATAATTTAACAAGGATGAAAATCTCAATCATATTTTTAGTGAAATATATAGGAATTAACTAGTGAATATTAATAAATAAAATACTTTATAATACACTTCACGCTTAGCGGAATTGCCTACGTTCGTTGAAAATATTAAGATATACTAAAACCACTAATTTTTACAATAATATATTATTTATTAATGTAATTTATTCCTCATTTCTGTACAATTACTATGAAGTTTGTGGATATAATTTTCTTTGTCAATTAAGGTAATTGAGCACACCTACTATCAAGTTCTCATCGGGAAACCACACACATCAACGCTTATTATGACGATGCATCCAGTGCTGGGGGACGCTCGTTATTGAACCATAGATTTCTGGAATAGTCAAATTTAGTGTAAAGTCCTCCAGGATCCAGCTAGATGGGATAATAACGTGGAATTAGTTCGTTAAGGCTGTCACACATGTTCGGTATTCTGAGGTTGTTTCGTGTATATCTTAATTAGGAAAATTTACGTCATTAAGCATTCGGATGGAAAATCCGGATTAGATTTACTTGGAAACTGTGTTACATTCAAGCCATTATCTGTTTAGAGTTAATAATATAGTAACGTGCCCACTAACGTATAATTAGTTGTTTGCATTGAGCAACGAGTCTGTATATTATTAAGAGGCCATCTTCGTTTATTTTATGGCTAGGTTCTAATTTGTATGGAAATTAAATCGAACACAAGTTGTGTTATGCTTTTCATTTAAGTTTAGAGCGAATATAACGCTTAAGTAATTGATAAATAATAAATTGTTCTTAGAGCAAAATAATAATACTATTCAAAAAATTAGTTGTATTACTACTACTAAATAACTATAACTTTATGAAAACTTATTTGTTCATGATAGTTAAAATTTCCACGTCAATTCTAGTTTTCTAAATTCGTTGCTTTCTGATCGACAAACTAATGGCTGAGATAAATTGAATGTCGCCAATGTAGTGCTTTTCTAATCTAGGCTTGCATTTTCCTTTTTTCATAATCTGTATTGAATTGCAGTGATTTGTAATTTTTACCCTATAGTCGGACAGCTTCATTAAGTGATGTTTACTTGCTGAGAAAATAGCATTGTAGATTCTTACTCTGCTTTATATTAAATCTTTCGACATTAATAAGGTCTTAGCCTCCTATTTCGCGAGGCAAATATATCCCTATTATTGCCGCCTTTAGGTGTTGGGAGCGAAGTTTAATCAATGTTGTTCGTGTTTTGGCCAGTATATTTTTTGTTTGGACCAGAACCATTTTGCGGACTCTCCATGTCGCATAGAAGAGAGGTGGTACAAAAATGAGAAGAACAATGTACCAGGCCTACGTAAAACAAAACGACTCATCAAAGCGATCATGGCCATAATGTGCTTGAACTCACAAGGACCTAACTAAGAACTTTCACCAGACTCATGACAGGGTATTATGCCCTCCTGTATCATTTCTGGAAAATGGGAAAAGAGGAAAGTGGAAACTGCAGACTATGTGATTTGGCAGATGAAACGATCGAACACATACTATGCTTCTATGACTTTTCACACTTCGGCAGGGACCGATTATCCCACTAAGAAGTGAGCAGCATCACCCCCAAGAAAGTTACCAGGTTCATGAAGGACGTGGGACTGCTTGGGATGTGAGTGGTTAAGGACAAAACAATAGATCTGTTAGGTCGCAGTTCACAATAGGCTAACATACCTTACAAGTACCCTATTTAGACTATAACCTATAGATCAGTGTTTAACTATATAACAGGTCTGACGAAATAAGTCCTATTAAGTTTGGATATTAAGATCTCAGTTAGATGCTTGATTTTTTACTGTTACAGTTTCTTTAATTGTTGAATATGCGGCACCTGTAGGAGGCCAAGATACTTCTAGACATAGGTGTTTTCCATTGATTTTATAGTTCCTCAATCCTTCGTTTTAAAGTTATATCGCATTATATATCCCTGGTTGACATTAAAGGTTTTAGATATGTAATTTTGGCGAAGAAAAACACTTGTTATATTTCATATTGTTACTTTTATTTTCTGTTTCGTGACACGTGTTTCGATAATTTTAAATTAGTTTAACCTTTTAAAATGATCGGGTATGATCGAAACACGTGTCAGGAAACTGAAAATAAAGGTAACAATATGGGACATAACAAGTATTTTCTTCGCCAAAATTACGAATTTTATATTTATTCAGGCCAAAGCCCATTTGAATATCGTAGGAGAACTATTCTGTGATCTTGAGAAGCTGGTTCAATTTATTTAGATCTTTGATCTCCTTTCTTAAAAAAATGCATATAAAACAAATTCATTAAAAATAAACATACGTAAAAGTTTGAGTTCACAATTACAAATCATGTTCTTCCACTCAAACCTTTTTTGGACCATGATGTTGAGAAGGCAGGTATATATATATATATATATATATATATATATATATATATATATATATATATATATATATATATACAACGTGTCCACGTAAGTATGCAACAAATGGAAAACTTTTTTATTATTAATTTCTCATAAAATTTTATTCTTTATAAAAGTTGGTGCTTCATCTTAAACATACAAAAAAGACAAAACAAATGACATGCGGTTTTAATCAACAAAAAATTTAATTTCTTCAAAATTAACAACCTTAACGATATTATTCCTTTAATAACAATCACTCGATATGATCCCCTTCCCTCTCAACACATAAATTTGTTCTTCTCTCAGAATAAACTCTGATTTTTAACCACCCCCATAAAAAGTAATCAAGTAGATTTAGATCAGGTAAGCGAGCAGGCCATGGAAATTTTGAATGTCTTCCAATCTATTTCTCATTAAATTGTTCATTTAAATATTCAATTACGACACGAGCACTTTGTGCAGGTGCCTAATCCTACATAAACCAAAG
>OZ018390.1:33756584-33882401 GCA_963969525.1 Ontholestes murinus
TATGATCAATGAGTTGCTCTTGGTACCCATTATTGACAGCTATAATTTTTATTGTATTTAATTCTTTTTGAAAATCTATATTACTAAGGGGAATATTAATTAATCTGTGCAAAAGTGAATGGAAAGTACTAAATTTAATTTGATTGTCAGTATTTGAATCGGCTGGAATAATTGTATCGGTACAGGTTTCTTTTCTGAATATTTTATATGATAATGTGTTGTTTGTGGTTCTCGAAATATTTAAATCTAAAAAGTTTAGGCTATTGTTTTGTTCTTTTTCAACTGTAAATTGTATGTTGTTATTTAATGAATTTAAATGTTTTGTGAATATATCTAATTGTCTAAATGATCCTGTCCATATGCAAAATATGTCATCCACATATCTTGTCCAAAAATATATATTTTTGCTTTCTGTTTGTTTAAGTAAATTGTTTTCAAATTCGTCCATAAAAATCTCTGTTAGTAATGGTGACAAAGGACTACCAATGGGATCGCCTTTGTCACCATTACTAACAGAGATTTTTATGGACGAATTTGAAAACAATTTACTTAAACAAACAGAAAGCAAAAATATATATTTTTGGACAAGATATGTGGATGACATATTTTGCATATGGACAGGATCATTTAGACAATTAGATATATTCACAGAACATTTAAATTCATTAAATAACAACATACAATTTACAGTTGAAAAAGAACAAAACAATAGCCTAAACTTTTTAGATTTAAATATTTCGAGAACCACAAACAACACATTATCATATAAAATATTCAGAAAAGAAACCTGTACCGATACAATTATTCCAGCCGATTCAAATACTGACAATCAAATTAAATTTAGTACTTTCCATTCACTTTTGCACAGATTAATTAATATTCCCCTTGGTAATATAGATTTTCAAAAAGAATTAAATACAATAAAAATTATAGCTGTCAATAATGGGTACCAAGAGCAACTCATTGATCATATGTTAAAAAAGAAAAAACGTAAATCTTTACAAAAATACTTCTATAATGAGACAAAATTAGAAAAGAATAGTTGGAATAGATTAGAATACATTAAACATCTCTCACAAAAAATAAAAAAGTCACTACAGGGAAAGAACAATAACATCATTTTGACTAACTCGGTTAATTTAGGAAAATTGTTAATAAACAACAAAATAAAATCTAGTAATAATAATAAAAAGAGCGGAGTGTACGAGTTGAAGTGTGATGGATGTGATGCAATTTATATAGGACAAACTGGTAGGTCCTTTGAAACCCGACTAAAAGAACACCGTAACGACATCTTAAATAAAAAACAAACCACGGGTTTTGCTAAACATTGCATCACATTTAATCATATCTTCAATTCAAATGATTGTAAAATATTGCATTCAGGTAATAAGGGATTATTACTTAACTACCGGGAGGGACTTGAAATTTGCAAAGCCGTAAAAGCGGGAAAAAACGTGGTTAATGACAACGACGAGATTTGGAACTCCCCGATATTAAACGCTCTAATTACCTGATGCACCGTCAATGTATTTAAATACCGGTAAAATTCTTTTGTACATCATTCTTGATAATGGCAATAAGCCGAAACTAGTCGAAAATAAAAAAATATTTGTGAAACAAACCAAGTGATTTTAATTATAAAACCTATATATTAACATAATGTTTCACCAAGTGATTAATGAGAAACAAGTACATGATCTAATAAACTATAAATAATAATTATTTATGTACCAAGTCAGTAAAATAAGACTTTATCGAACGAGTCTGAGGTTATGAGACGAGCGAGCGGAGCGAGCGAGGTGAATAAAGACGAGTTCGATAAAGATATTTTACTGACGTGGTGCATACAAAATTTTATCGCCAATCTTAAAAATAAATGAAAAAGTATAGGATTTTTTATTTAAATTAAAAAAAAAACAGAAAATATGTATTATTATTTAAACAAACACTACGAATTAATCAAGATATTAAACCACTCTATTTGTTGTATATGTTGAAATTGATGGTGCATCCTGTGGCAATATTTAAATTTATTCCTGATGTTGACCCATCAACGGAAAAATTTTGTGGAATATTATTTAAAAGGGTATTTTCATCTTTATGCAATTCGGTGTTATTAATAAGAAAATGAATATTTTCATTTTGATGTAAAGTTGTGGCAGTGTTGTCATTGATATCAAAACGGTGCGCAATTTGATCACCACCCAAAATCGTTTTTGCAATCTTCGTTTTGTTCAATATTGATTCCTCAACATAGGACTCAGCAACGGATCCACTCTTCCACCCTCCATGACGTTTCAAATTTTCTTTGCTGCCCCCTGCATTAGCAAACAAAGTAGCAGACGACCTCCGAAAACAATGACCAGTATATTCTGACGGATTTGGCAAATTTAAATAGTTCGCAATTTTACATGGTATGTTTCCAAAAGTGTGGATACCCACAGGCTGCACTGTGCATTTACTTTTTCTATATGTAATAAAAAATCTATCATGTTTGGTCTGTGCGGGACGAAGTTTGGCATATTTTTTATATAACTCAATCGGTTTAACGTGTCCTTCGAACTCTGATGTTACGACAAATACTCTTGGTTTATTAGTTTTCGTGTGTCTTATATGCACAATCAATACAGTATCCTTGTCTTCTATATCATCAACTTTAAGATTTACTAATTCATTATTACGGCAGGCTCCAGCAACGCCAAAAATAACACAAATCTAAAATAATATCTACATTAATAACAAATATGCTTCGATAATTGATTACTATCTTACCTTCATCATTAAATATATTTCATTTGGTGCATTCAATAGAAACTGTATTATTTCTTCTTGTGTGAGAACTTTCGATTTTTTTGGCGTATAATTTTTTGATTTCTGTTTTAAAAACGCCGTAAGTTTCTTATATTGGCTTATATCAACGTCGTTTTTTACCGAAAGAGATGCTTTTAACATAGAATAATATGACCATAATGTTGCTGCTTTATATTCCTTGGATTTTTCAGAAAAATATGTCAAGAGAACGTTTTCGCTAATTTTTTTAATGTTATTTCTGTCACACCAACTTGTGAATAAATCGTGTTGACGATTATAAATATGTCTAGACTTATTTGGAAGAATTTCGAGCGTTGTTTCTATCGCTCTTTCGCGTATTTCTGGTGGAGTACATGGTATTTCAAACTCTTCACTACTCATGTTTTTTTTTGACAACTAAACTGACAGGATTCGACCTCCTTAGATTTTGTTAGTATTGTCCCATAATGTTACTTGTTGAAAGTAGTAAAATAATGGGACGGTTTAGTGCCGCAAATGGCGATAATAATAGATGTATTTAGTGCCGATTGGCGATAAAATATATAATACAAACCAAATGGCAGACTTAAGAACTCTGGAGATTTCATTTAATGCAAGTCGAAGCGATTACAATAAAGCGAACATTTTTTCCATAAATAATAATGGCGGCCGACATTTGTGCAACTTGTTTACTGGTTGCTAAGTAACGCTTTCATTAGTGCACTTCGGGTAAAATATGTTTTCAATAATTGAATTAATGAAATGATATTAAAATATTACTCATAAGAATATATTCTTTGAAATCCTTTACGATCGAAGATAAAATTTTGTAAGGTACACGTGTAAAAAGTTTCTTTATTGCACTCCTGGCTTTAAAAAACTCGCTCGTTCCTCGCTCGTGTTTTTAAACGCCAGTTCGTGCAATAAAGCATCACTTTTTACACTTGTACCTTAAATAACTATTATATATTTATGTTATATTTATCGGCAATAATTTAAGTTTACTTGTATTAAAACAGGCCAGATATAACCAGCTTAGGTTAGACTTTTTAAATAAACTTTAATATAAGTACTCGAACCTAGTAAGTTATTTAAATTTAAGACCGCAATAAATCAATATTGTAACCTTGTTGTTGTTGAAAAGTAAATAAGATCGTTATTACGAGTTCATCAAGAAGTTCCAGTTATATAGTTTGATGAATTAATTTCTCACTTAACCCGTGGTGAAACATTTTTGTATTAATTTAATTGCTAAATTAAAACACTTATTTTATGATTTCCCTTGTTATTTATTTTACTCCGACTAGTTTCGACTATAAAGTTTGGGGTAAAATAAATAACAAGTGAAATCATACCAATTGTTTGAATTCAGCAATCAGAAAAAAAAGTTATATATAATAATTTATTGAATCAGCAGGAATTAACTGCAATCGGTTTTTGTCCAATTCTGCAAATATAGAACCCTTCCTTAAATTTGCTTTAAATCAAGCAATGAAATGAAAAAAATGAAAAGCAATTTTACGAAAAAAACATTTTTATCTTGACTAGTAAATGTTTTTTGTTTACGATATTAAAATTAGTTTAATGTTAAATTAGAATTTGCAAAACTTTATTAATTTTTAGGTCTTAATAACATAAAAATTGTAATTATTGACAGTCGGATTTACCATTTAGGACTTCCCATTTGAGAGTTTCTATATATTTTTTACTGACATTGTCGTGCAGTAAAATGACTTTATCGTGCCTTTCGCTCAAGTCCGGCCGTTTTTCCTTCAATACATGACTCAAACGCATCAATTGTAATCGATAACGAACCCCAGTGATGGTTTTGTTGGGTTATAAGACCTCATAATAAATCACACCCTGTTGATCCCACCAAATACAAAGAAGGAGCTTAGACCCATGAATATTAGGTTTTGCCACTTATGATGATGGTTGTCCGGGCTTAACCCATGACTTTCTACGCTTAGGATTGTCATAGTGTATCCACTTTTCATCATCAGTAACAATGTGATGTAAAAAACCTTTTCTCTTGTGCCGTTGAAGCAGTAAGTCACATGTCGAAAAACGCCTTTTAACGTCCCTCGGTTTTAATTCATATGGGACCCAATTTCCTTCCTTTTGGACCATTCGCGAAGTTTTAAGGCGTTTTCCTACAGTTGATAAATCAACAATCAAAGATGAAGACAACTCTTCAAGAGTTTGAGATGACTTTTCCTCTAGCAACTCCTGCAATTCAGTATCTTCAAACTTTTCTGGCTGTCCAGATCTTCACTCTTAAAACGTAAAAACCACTTTCGACACGTTTGCTCAGCTAGAGCATGTTCCCCATAAACTTCTTCCAAAATCCGATGACTTTCCGCAGCACTTTTATTCATATGAAAGTAATGGAGTAAAACTCCCCGCAAAAACACTTTATTTGTAGCGCCATTAGTCAATAAGTCTTCAATATACCACTATACTTCACTTCCTATATTATTGATTCTTATCACTTCCTTTGTCATTCTGAAAGAATCATAGCTTTATGTTTTTATTTCAAGTAGACGAAGATTAATAAATTTGTTGTAGTAATTTTCTAATCTAAGAAAGACCTTGGGGTATTAGTTTTGAAACAGAAAAATTGGACATTGTTTATGCATAAAAAAAATTTTTATGTGGTGAATATCAAATATAATAATAAAATTACCTTATGTGATACACTGACGAGCACAAAATTAGGTTCACTCGGTTATTTAAAGTTATTTTAGAAATTTTTAGTTTTTTACGTGTTTTTTTGGTTGTAACAGTTTTCTAACTGATTGCTTGAATAAAAAAATCATATTTGGTTTTTGAAAGTTTGTGGAAAGTAATGAAAATAACCAATTTTAATTTGATATGCTAAGTAATTAAAGTTTACTTTGATATGCTAGTTGGAACAAACGCTAGTTTAAGGACAGAATAGTTTTTGTTTCTATGGTGTCATCTGTTGGTTGCAAATTGTTTGTGTATTGTTGTCATTGTTAATGTTTTGTAATGAGCATAAATCCTGTTGTTGCGGCACGAATTGTGACGGTTTTAGAAGACGGCCGCGGTCAGCGCGAAACTACAGGAAACATTGGTGTCGTGTGTGCAACGAGTATGGCGGCGGTACTAAGAGAATAGTCTGCTCACTCGAAGACCTGGTTCAAGGCGAGGTAAGACTACAACTGCTTGAGATGGCCGCTTTCTTGTTTCTAGTGCTTTGAGAAACCGAACGGTCACGGCAGTTTTCCTTCGAAATCATCTGCAAGAAGTGAGAAATGTAAACATAAGTGAGTGGACAGTTAGGAGAAGCCTTCATGCTGTTGGATTATCTTCTCGAACTAGAGCTACTGGACCGCTGCTTTCCCGTGAAGACCGGATTGCCAGGTTACATTTTGCACGAGAACACTTGTCTTGGACTATACCGGATTGGAGTCGCATATTGTTTTCCGATGAATCGTAATTTTGTCTTGCGGGCTCAGATAGGCGTGTAAGAGTGTGGCGACGGCAATGCGAAAGATATGCTCAAGCGTGTATTGCCGACTTCCATTTGGTGGAGGCTCAATTATGGCATGGGGAGGCATATCTTTTGACATTCACACGGAGTTAGTCTTTATCGAGACTGAAACGTTGACTGCGCACAGGTATCTGACAGAGGTTCTAGAAGAGCATGTTTTACCGTTCATGATTTCTTGGAGACGACGCAACATTTATGCATAATAACGCACGAACCCACACTGCTCAGATAGTTACTGAGTATCTTGATGAGTGTCAAATCACAAGATTTCTTTGGCTTGCTCGCAGTTCAGATTTAAATCCGATTGAGCATGTTTGGGATGAGATGGAAAAAACGTTTACGGAGACATATACCGGCCCTCAGAATTTCTAGAGAACTTCGTGACATACTGGTGCAGGAATGGGATAATCTTCCGCAGAATGTGATCCAAAATCTGAGCCAGAGCATGCCTCGTCGATTGCAAGCTGTTATTACTACTAGAAGAAAGAATACTCGCTACAGAAGTCCTTAAACTCTCTTTTGTTTAAAAAGAATCATGTGAAAGTGAACTTGTTCATTTTCGTTAAAATTAAAATTGTTCATTTTCAGTACTTTCAATAAACTTTGAACAGCCAAATATTATTTTTTTATTCAAGCAATCAGTTAGTAAACTGTCCCAACCAAAAAAACACGTAAAAAACTTATAATTTCTAAAATAATTTTAAATAATGGAGTGACCCTTATTTTATGCTCGTCAGTGTATATTTTCTCATACTTTTGAAATGTGGCAATACAGGAGAATACTAAGTCTTGGGTAGACAGAGTGATCAGTGATGGAACGAATGAAGACGGACTAAGAAGTAGTGAATAAAACTAGAATACCTTGGATACATAATAAGAAACGAGACCAAATACCGGCTTCCAAAATCTGTTCTCCAAGAGAAAGTAAAAGACGACCAGGAAGAAGAAAAATATCATGGCTTAAAAACTTAAGAACTTGGTTCTCAAAAACTACCACCCAACTATTCAGAGCAGCCGTGAACAAAGTAATCATGTTCAGGATAGTTGCCAATATTCTAAACAAAGAAACACCTGAAGAATGAGAAACAAGAATTGACTGTCAAGTAATCATGAATAATTTAAAAAAATCTAAATAGCTTTTACCTCTCGGTGCTTTTAAATTACATTACATTTGACAATACATAATGCACATTTATAAGATGATAATTGTTACTTTTCTTTTAATTATTGTGTTAGTTTTTCGACTTTCCATTCTTTCCATTCTTTTTTGTTTCTGGTTAGTTTTTATTAGCTCAATCCCTCGTATTTCGGCTGCTTTTCTTATTTTTTCTCTCCACGATTTTGTGGGTCTTCCTCTTTTTCTGTTTTCTGGTTTCCTCGCTTCATAAATTTTGTTTACTATTTTTTGTTGTCTCATCCTTTTTACATGTCCTAACCATCTTAACTGGCCCTGATGTATAGTTGTCTCTACCGGTTCTATGTTTAGTTCTTCTCTAGATGTGTTCTTTCTTATTCTGTCGAGCATTGTTTTACTCTTTATTTTTCTCAGGAATCTCATTTCCATGGCTGTTATTCTGATCATTTGAGCCTTTGTTGTTAACTATGATTCTCTTCGGTATGTCAGTATGTGTTTCATTATCCTCTTAATTACTTCTACTTTAGTCATCTCCGTTATTTCTTTTTTAACTAGTATGTCGTGCTTTATTGTATTAAACAGCCTACCTGTTTTTTACTCATTCATCTATTTTATCTTCCAGGCTTCCCTCGCTATTTATTATGGTTCCTAGGTATTTATTTTTCTTCAATTGTTCTAATTTATCCCATTTATTTTGATGTCGTATTTTTCTTCGTTTACTCATCATATTATCATTGTTTTTGATTTCTGAATGTTTATGTTTATATTTGCCTTTTCTAACTGTTCGTTTATTGTTGCCACGTTGTGTTATAGATTCTCTTCGGTTTATTATTATATCATCCATATAACTTAGCTCTGTAAGTTGACTTTCCTCTATGCTCCACATCGCTACTTTATAGCGATTCATTTTCTTTTTAACTGGCTCGTCTAGTACACTACTAAATAGTGTAGAATTTAGTATGCATCCTTGTTTCAGTCCTGCATTATATTTGAATTTATCTGGCTGTTCGTTGTTTGTATATACGTAGCACTCCGTTTCGTCATATAGGCTCTTTTTATTCTTTATTAGCTTCGTTTTTTCTGCCAACATTTAAATAAATATATACATAAAATAAAATCATACAAACATTTTGGCCGCAGGAATTACAGGCGGAGTTCACTGCTTCTCAATCTTCACCTTGACCCATATCCTTCCACACACAAGTGATGGCTTTTGGTTGCTTCTGGATTCATTCTTGGTTTTTAATTCAGCAAATATGCTGTATTTTGTTACTTTTATAAAGAAAATTCTAGACATTAATCTATATATGTACCCCTTTTTTTCTAGCATGTTCATACATCTTTCTGTTTTTTCCTTTCGGAGGCCTTTCCCATATATATGTAACATAAGTATATTTTTCTTTTAGTTCTTAATGCTTTTTCGCATATTTGTCTAATAGAAAATATATGATCTTGTGTACCTCTATTTTTTTCTAAAACCACTTTGAGTGTCCTCCAAGTTTCCCTCTACTTGTGCTGTGTGTCTCATTATGGATGTATGCATATATTTTTCCAACTGTGCTTATAATGATTATATATAATTTTTGCAATCTTAGCTATCCCTCACTTTATGTATCGGTATAATAATCCCTAATCTCCAATCTCTAGCTGTCTTATTTTTTCTTATTGTGTAATTGATGAGCTCTAGTAGTTGCTGTCTTCCTTTTTCGTCTAGGTATTTTATCATTTCTCTGGCTATCCCGTCGTGTCCGCATGCTTTCCCGTTTCTTATATGTTTACACGCTTCCTTAAGTTCCTCCTTTGTTATATCTTTTATGTTCGTTTTTCTTATCACTGACTTCTGCCCCTTTCCTTGCTCTTCCTCCTTCTTGTTTCCTTGTAAGAACTCCTCAAAATGTTCTCTCCATCTGTTCATTATATCCTCTTCTTTGATTAGTATATTACTTTTTTATATTTTCTTCAATGTTTTAGCTTTAGGTTTTCTTTATTGCTTCATAGAATAGTTTTTGGTTGTATTTATGTGCCTTTGCTAGATTGTGCCCAAATTCTTTCCATTTTCTGCTTTTGCTATCTTTTACCAGTCATTTCATTTTTCTTCTTTCTTCCTTGTATTCCTCATAGGATTTTGTGTCTCTCTTGCATAAATATTTCGTCCATTTGTTTTTCTTATTCTTGACTGATATATGTATTTACTTTTTTCACCATGCTCATTTTTCTTTCATAGTTTCCAATTTTTCTATTCTGAATGCTTCTTGTGCAGCTTGCTTTACCCTGTTTTTGAAATTTTCCCATCTTGTTTCTATGTCCTCCTCCTTGACTCTTGTTTTACGGTTTTTGTCTAGTTTTTCATGGTATATTGTTCTTATAGTTTATTCTTTTAGTTTATATGTTTATATTATTTTTTCCTTTTATCTATTTTTTTGGTTTATTATTAGTTTATTTCTTGCAGTTAGTTTCAGCCTTACTAGGTAGTGGTCGCGGCCCAGTTCTGCTCCTCTCTTTACTAAAACATCTATTACTTCCTTCTATATATTTTTACTTACTAGGAAGTAGTCAATAATCGATTTTTCTCTTCTGCTGTGTATTTCCCTAGTATATTGGTGACTGTCTTTTTTATTTTTTATTATTTATACACGGTTACACCTTTTGTACAATATATAAACAAAAATAATCTCTAGAGATCAATAACTAACATTAATTATCAAAAATGTATAATAATAAACATAACAAAATTTCACCAATTTAATTTTTAAATTAACACACAATTTACTGCTCAAATAAAAACATACAATTTATTCTTGATAATTCTGACTTGAATTTACTTTATTTATTTATTTTAAGTTCAAAGAAAATAATTCAAAAGTAACGCTTATATTTAAATCATTTGCATAATGCATCATTCTTAGAATCGGATTATTATAAGAATAGTTATTTCAAGTAATCTTTAATCTAAATACTGGTCTAGACCTCATAGTTCTCAATGTATAATATTACAAGACATCCTAGCAGAAATTATTTTATATAAAGTAAATAAATCTAATTTAATTCTACGTATCACCAAAGAGTCAATGTTAAGATGACAACAAATTACATTATAATCTTTAGATCTAAAATTAAGAGTAAATTTAAATTTAAAAAATATACACGTACACGTTGCAATTGTTCCTTGTACTTTTTATAATGCGGAGACCAAATTGTAGAAGCATATTCAACATTTGACCGTACTAAACCGTAATACAATATTTTAAGTGTTTCATATCTAAACTGAACGCAGTGACAAAATAAAAAACCTAGAAGTCGCAATGCTTTTTTTTAGTAATGCTTTCAATGTGATATACAAATGTCAATTTACTGTCAAAATAAACACCCAGATCCTTCATAATATCAACCCTTTCTAAAACAATGCAACTTATCTTATAATTATGTTTTAAAATATTAGTACGTGTGCTGTAGGTGACAACTTTACATTTATTAATATTAAGATCTAAACAATTAATACTGCACCAGAGAGATAGATTATCTAAATCGGACTGAACTTCAAAACAATTAGCTACATCATTAATAGCACAATAAAACCGCAAATAGTAGACACTTTAAAAAATTAAAAGAGTCAACTATATCGTTAATAAAATTACTAAATAAAATCGTACCAATATATGAACCCTGTGGAACACCAGAGGGAACGTTAATAATATTTGACAAATGATTTTTAATTTTAACCACCAGATAGATAGGAAACTAGCAACCCAGCTAACAACATAAACATTCAACCCATAATGTTTAATGTTTTGAATTAGAATACTGTGTTGTACACAATCAAATGCTTTACAGAAGTCTGTATAAATAGTATCCACTTGCACATGACCAATAAAGGCATCTAGTAAAAAATTTTCAAATTCAAGTAAATTACTTACAGTAGACTTACCTTCTATAAAACCATGTTGCCGATCAGACATTAATTGTTTTGACATCCACGATAGTTGATAAATCACCAGCTTATCAAGAATTTTAGGAATGCTGGATTGCAATGCAACACAATTTTAAATATTTTTGCGATCACCACATTTAAAAAATGGTTTTAAGTAACTCTTTTTCCAAGTATTAGGTAAGTGAGACTTACTAATAGATGCTCGAAATATAAGATAAATTAGATTTGATAATGTACAAACACAGTTCGCCAGAAAGTGCCCAGGAATTCCATCAGTCCCTATACTAAAGTTATTATTAAGTACTAACAATTCATTATAAACATCCTGTAACGATATTGTTAAAAATGAAGAATCATTAGTATATAATAGGTTAGAGTTAACAATATGATTACAATTAGAATCAGTTCTGACGTAGGTCTTTGAAAAAAATCCCCGAAGGCGTTTACAATTTCCAGCCCATTGGATAAAACGTCCTCTCCGTAAGTCATTAATGATGAAACACTTGATTCTTTATTTTTATCCTTAATAAATTTCCAGACGCTAGATGGGTCACATCTAATATTTCGTTGATCACGTTCACAATATAAATCGTAAAGATCCTTACTTAATAATGAGCATTGCTCTCGAACATTACTGAATAAGATGTAGTCGGAATAGTCGCCGGAGTTTTTGTATTTAGCGTGGGCTGCTTTTTTGTCCTGTGTAAGATCAATTATGGCCGTATTGAACCACTTTGGATAGTGAGAAGATCTAACTTGTTTGAAAGGAACAAACATGGATATTACATTATTTACTATATTGTAAAATGAAGCAACCATAACTTCAACATTATCACTAATAAATACAGCATCTCAATTAATGTTGGAGATATGTTATTAATAATAACATAATCGCACTTAGTAAAATCGTAAACTATTTCAGTAAAGTCTGAATTTGGATCAATTACATTAACATGAAATGAGAGCTCATAACCATTATAATGAATGGAATTATCACATATATTATCATGTGATAATTCCATAGAGACATTTTGTATGCTAGAAAAGCAGAGATCTAAGTAGGTACCTCTACTATTAGGAATTGAGTTTACTTGAAGCATTTTCAATTAACAAAATAATTCCACAATAGTATTAGCAAATAAATTGTTTCCCATAGAAGAGTAGTATCCATTATCCCAAGTAACATTTGGCAAATTATAATCACCGCATATAATAAATTCACCATCAGAATAGGAAAGCGCTAAATATTCGACAGATTCTGTATGTTTTACATATTTATCTAATGTAGAATTCAGAGGACTATAAACCCCGCCTATAATTACTTTATAGCTACCTATTTTTACTAAGACAAATAATTGTTCAATGGACCTTTCTTCTAGATTAATGTCATAATACGTAATTTGCGAATAGCCATAAGGACACCGCCTCCACGAGACCTATCACTAGTTACTGAAGAACCATTTACGCAAAACAACACAAAATTCTGAAATTGTAATTCATTATCATTAATATTATCAGACAGCCATGATTCAACAATAATTATGTCCTTAAGCTTAGTCCGAATTCCGCCTGCATTATGAAAGTAAAGCTTCAGTTTTTTGCTGCTTTATCCAAAGAATTTGATGGAGAGTGCCCATCCTTTTCTGGAGTAGTGACTATCTTCGGATGATCCATAACATATTTGATGGATAATTTTTTTTCGTCTGAAGCCAACCGCTTCGATAGCTCCATATTTAACGATTTAAGATGTTCGCGTTGTAATAAAGTGAGGTCAGGTTTGATTTTTAGGTTGGAAGACGAATTTTTTATCTTGAGTTGTGATTTCAACACACGTAAAGCACTTGAAGAATGATCAAATATTAATTTCTTTGGGCTAGGTAAGGTTCCTTTCCTGCCTAATTGAACTATCTTCTTCGGAGGAATGAAATCCGGTAAACAATTAAATAAATTCATAGCCATAGAGCAGTCATGCTCAATGCGCGTATTTGTGTCCGAAGATACAGATTCCGGCATATTATAAATAATTACATTTTTGAATCTATTTGCTCTATCATCAATTTCTTCAATAATGCCGTTACATGAGCTGGAAGTGGTATTTACAGTATTTTTATTATTTGTTGTGTTTTTATAAATTACTTGTTCCAATTCTACAGTTTTCTTAAACAGTTCATCACGCGTGTTATTTATTTTTCTATTTTCAAGTTTCAAATTATTCATTTCAAAAATTAATTGTTTTAACTTAAAATTTTCAATTGCTAAATTGTCGCATTTCGATGACACTGTATCTATAGATAGTTTAAGACATTTTACTAATATGCCTAGATCATTCATCGAAACATCACATTCATGACTCGGTAAACAAGATGGGTGACAAAATTTGTTACACGACTGACAAGTTGTCCTATTAGCCACTTTGTGGCTGATTTTGTATTTGTAATTATCATTTTCTTTTCTATACATAGTTCTATTATTCTTTTCCTGCTGTCGTTCATTGCATTTTCCCCTTCTGTCCCTAGGCATAGTTTGAATCCTTCATTTTGGTTTCCTACTCTTCCCTTAACGTCAACCAATATTATTGTATTATTGTGTCTTATTTCGTCAATTTCTTTTTGTAATATCATGTAGAAAACTTCCTTTTCTTCTGATTTTGCTTTATCACATTGGGCACATATTGTTATGATTGCATATTCTTCTTCGTTTATTTTTATTTTAGTTACTAGTATTCTAATGTTTACATATTTAAAATCTAGTATGTTGTTTGCTTGTTCCTTGTTTACCATCATCCCCACTACAAATTGTGTGGATGTCTACTTCTGCCCATATTATTTTATATCCTTCTTCAATGGTTTTTATTCCTGTTCCTTTTTACTTTGTTTTTGTAATCTCCATTATTTGTATTCTTTTCATCTCCTATATTAGTTCTTCTTCTTTACCTTTATAATATTTAAATTTATTGCGCTTTTCGATTTTTTGTTTCTGAAATCTGCAATTTTTTTCTTTAACTTTCTGAGATTCTATTTTTCCGAAATATCCAGGTTATGTTTGATGCTAATGATATTATCTAGCATGAAATACATACTTCAAGCAATAGATATCTTTAGGTCGTTAGATATTTTATCCATATATGTTAGAAGTGTGATTGCGGGAAATGAGCTTTTGAAGTTATAGTTTCTTCCAACAGTAAACAAGTCTTACTTTACTCGGCATTTATAGAGTAGAATATTATGGGAAGTTGAGTTTGCTGTTTCAATGATCCTTGATGGTTTACTCGTTTCACTTCTAGTTATAATTCTCAATATTCTCATTAATATTGAAGTTTATTACATATAAAATGAATTATTAGTAGAAGAAATCATTTATTCTGCCCTAAAAGCGGCCTATAGCTGTTAGTTATAACAATAAACATCTTTATTTACAGAAAAAAAAGAAAATAATTTACATATAATTAACAAAATGACAATGGAATTATATAATAATTTATTTTTCCTGTCAAACGGCTATCGACCCGCGGTCTTTCAGCCTGGATTTATGCTGTCGCAAACGAAATTTAATTCATGTGTACTTTAATCGATCGGTTAAATTATATTCTTTCTAGGTAGGAACAATGTAAGAATATAATATACTTACTTTGGTGAGTTAGAATAAAATATAATTACTAATAAAAAATTAATTTACTTAAAGTAAGCTTTAATTCGAAACCCATTAATACGTTTTATAAAATATTATTGTTTTAATAGAGAATAAATTGGCATTCTGTATCAAAATACATGTGTATAATATTCAGTAATTCAACATATTCATCGCACGAAACCTATTGAAATTCAAATCTATTAAATCCTTTCATTAAACTATTATTAGTCGGTGTTAATAACTGCAGTCCCAAATTATAATATCATACATAATTATAAACGTTGTAATAAATAATGTATATGAATAATAATGCCCGATTATAGTTATAATACTCTTCTTAATATGATAGCCATAAACGGCAAATTACTATGTTCCATTATGATCAGAAATGTTAAAATGATAATTATAATAAAAAAATACGATAATTATATAATATAATATATATAGCAATATAATTTGTTGTTGTAAATATAAGACTTTTACAGTAAGTGAATTTCCGTATTCAAGTATATAATATTCGACTTTTCGATTAATTTTAAGAACTTAATTTCCTTCACGGAAAAAATGTTTATGTAATTCTATCTTTTTTATGTAAAACAGAAAAATATTTTTTTAAGATTAGCAAGTAACTGTTTATGGTATTTCCATTTGTCAGGATACATATTTTTTACTTAAAATAAACTGTTTTTAATGTGGATTGCTTACTACTTTTATCTTTCTAACAAATAAGACATGATGGTGAAGATTACTTTTATTACATTGTTTTATGAGTCTCTCACTATTTTGAATGTAATTTTCTTCCGAAAATATAATATTCTTGATAATGATTGGAATTATTGAGAATTAACAAGTAGAATTATTTTACTTTGATTTAATAAGTATTACATGGGCTACCGTACAGTTACGCACAATATTACTTTTATATACCGATAATTAAGTTATTTGCAGCTTTTCTTGTTTTCATAAGATTGTTTTGTTGGATTCTACTGATTAAATTGTTACGCTTAAGTTTTGTAATTTTGAAATTTTTTACAGAATCATTCCAATTGATTTTGTTACATATTGTAAATAATATATGGATAAAAATTTATTGAAGAATTATATCGAATTTAAATTTTAATCGTGTTTAACAATTTTTTCAGTCAGAGTGGATTTTTTAAGCGTAAAACCGAATTCAGCACATTAGAGAATTCTACACAGACTTTTATTTGTGATATGTACAACAGAGCATTTAATAGATAATTACTTATGATTATTTATTACAATTACTAGGTATTTAACGTTCAATATAGGTTTCTGGAAATTCTGCGGAAATTCCAATTTAGTGGAATTATCGCCCGGGAGAGTCGAGTAATGAATAGCACAACGTATATCTAGATATATTTCCACTAGTGCATACTTAGTAACTTAATAAGTCCCGAGACTAAAATCTCTTCTTACTATATACAGCCTGTCTTTGCTATTTGCGTATATCACGAACTTAAAAAAACGCAATAAGTAGAAGCCTTTACAATTACCTATTTAAAAACCTGAATGTTAAAATTTTACCGCAAGTTTTTTTAATGAAGCGAATGGTTGCGACAGTTCATTTATTCAATTCAGTGTAAGCAAGTTCTTTTTATATTCGACTTTGATGAAATGTATCTAGTAAAAGAATAATAGTAACAATATGAAACAAAATATTATAAAATGATGTTTTATTTTCATTAAAATTTCGGAATTGAGAAAAATCTACGTTCAATTTCAGAAATATCGAATACCTACATTTTGTTCATAATAATGGCAATAATTTCTACAATGATTTCGCATTCTATATATTATGCTACTGATTTTTTCAATACCTTATGTCTTGTGAATGTCTGTAAAATCCTTTATGTCATTTTAAATAAAAATGCTATAGCATATATCTATCTTGAAGACCTCTATTATACGCAGATTTTTCAAAATTTTGCTTCATCTGCTAGCGGAATAAATCATGGATTTTATCTATTCGTCTTTTAATTACCCACATAACAAAGAACACAATTATTTGCTTAATTAGGAAGCTTGTCAGAATCTGTTTATTTCTTGTACTACTAATCGGTAGGTAATCGGAAATAAATCAATATTTTGGTTCTAGTTTCCTTGGTGATTTGGGACGGAGTCATTAATGGCGATTCGTTCACTCTATCATTTCATTCGAATTTTAATAGAATGATATTACCCTGTTTTGAATGTGCTCAAATGCGGTTCTAACTCTACAATTAATAAATTTATGAATGTTGACTTTTTTGGTGACGGAGGTCGTTTGGTCATAGACATCCAGCACTGTGACCTAGTTAGATCTTTTGTACTAATACCTATAACCTATATAACCTATAACTAATACCCCACTATTAGAAAAGTTAATTAACTTTCTAGAAGGCCATGCCCTGATCCGTTCTGGCTTTATTGCCAGTACACTTTATCTTGAGAATAAGATAAGATAAAACTGGGCAATATCCTATATAACTATTCTCTTTTAATATTTTTAGTCCAGCTTTATTATTAACATGATTATGATTATTATGATTAAAAAACTTCCCAGATATCATCAGCAGTTTTAAGTTAGAAATACTTTTCTTGTCCTTTTCAAATTTCTTTGTTTTGGTGTTGTTTTGTTCTTTTGTTCTCTCTGTTTATTTTCGTTTAATTTTGAGTGAAAATAATCATCGTAAAATATTCATCTTTTTTGATGGAATACAGTAACTGTAAGAAAAAAAATCGGTTTATTCTTTGTTTTCATGAGTTCACTTTTACGGTAGCCTAGTTGTTGTTGCTTTATTTTCAAAGTCCCCAGAATGGGAAGCCAGTATCCCCGTTTTTTAAGTTATAAATTCTTCTATTTTGTCTTCTTTGTTTTGTGAAATATTTCATTAATATTATGAATTAAGAATGGCCCGCCCTTGTAGAATTTGTAATAATATTGAGAGCCAAGCATTGCACGGTTTGTGGAAAAATGGTCCATTTTGAATGCATAGAAAACTGCTCCATAGATGACTTCGCATATTTTGTAACCGAAATGAGAACATACATGGACTGTGCACCAGTGGATAATTCATTAGATACTAGTTTTACAGTAGTTGAAAATTTGCTAATGCAGATGCCTGATTGTTCTAATCAAGATTCCTAGCGGCGATCATTCCTTATATTCTCAAGGAAAACTAACTGTCTATTTTATTTAAGTCGGAACTTCAAAAAGTTCTCAGCGATTTTAATAAAATCAAAAGTTTCAATAGTCTTTAGCCTATTTTTAATAATCTATCAACATAGTTCATTGCTGACCTCTACAGTAAATAAAATCACCGCCTTTGAAAATATGATCAAATAAAGGAAATATCGGTATAAAAAATTTCAGAGCATAACGGTACAATCGAGGAGAAAATTCAAAAAGGTACCGGTTCAATTAGAAACATTATTGATTCACAAGTACAATTTAATCCATTAAAAATTTGCAGAATTGAGAAAATAAATAAAAATAAACCAAGACCAAATTGAATTGTTATAAATATTGTGCAGAGCAGTGGATACTGAAATTAAATTTAACAACTATGATGCAAATAGAGTATTTAAAGAAGCTTCGCGAGGAATTGGATCATCTCAATCTCAAATAACCAAAGTAAAAAAAAAACTAAGTGTGTATTTTCAAAATATTGACGGTTTAAGGGCAAAACTTAGAGACTTAATTTTAACTATACATTGTTATTCTTTTGGTAGAGACTAATTAGTCAATTATTCTGAACTTGACCTTAAAGAGTTTGAAGTCATTGGGGTAGATCGTTCAAATGCTAATAGTACAAAATTTAGAGGGGGTGATGTTTGACGAAACATCTATACTGAACGTATTTGTTCAGTGATTTATGTCAAACAAGTATTTGTTAGAGTTTGCAGTAAGTTAATTATTGGTTCGACATATATCCCATCTATTACCAATAACTGTTGTTACTAAAATATTCTGTAGCTTTAGATCAAATAATTAGACGATTTGATAATGTTGTGGTGATTACAATTTGCCCAGCGCAATGTGGAATAATAATGGAAGACAAGTATTAGATGATACTAAAAATGTTATTTGGTTCAGGTATTAACAAATAACAAACAAACAAAGAATACCGTATTAAACAAAAAAGTTTACTTTGTTAATATCACACTTTATAAAGTGTGATATCAAACATTGGATTGATGAGGCTTTTACTTGGTGAAATTCCATTATATAGGTGATAAATAAAACACTTGGGTTTTGAGAATTTACACAATTTAATGTCGATGCACTGCGACAATTGTTTCGCCACACAGTTGCCTTATCAGGCAGATGATAAATCATCAAACTTACAAATTTATCATCTGCCTGATGAAGCCACTATGTGGCGAAACAATTGTCGCAGTGCATCAACATTAAATTGTGTAAATTCTCAAAACCCAAGTGTTTTATTTATCACCTAAGTGTGATATCAACAAAGTAAACGTTTTTGTTTAATTTTCCAAGATGTATCACGGAGTTAACGCCTCACCCATTAATCAATTAAAGAATACCGTAATTTAAGACAGATAATTGATATTCCTAATTAACGCCACTTAGATCTAATTTCTTTGTTATTCTAATGTAATTTTCATATAACCATAGTTAATGATGCACTTGATTTGTTATGTAGAACGGATATTCAGCATTGCCCCTATATAATCGAAATCCATAATCTAATTCAAGAGTCCTTATCGTTTTCCGATTATTGAATTTATGACTTTAAATCTGCTAATTATTGAAAAATAATTTATTATTTATCCTCTGTAGACGAGGAAAATATTTAGAGTGGTAATGATATCGATAAAATAGTAGCCAAATTTAATGAAATAATGTATGACGTATTTAACAAGTTTGTTCCATCTAAGTTAATAAAAATATTAAAAAATCCTAAGTGGTTTAATTATAAAATAATGAAATGAAAGGAAAAACAGAGATCACTTACAAGATATAAACAGTCAGGTTTACCTAGTTACTATATTTGCTTCAAACAACTACGATTGAAATGTGATCAACTTAATTACGTTGATCATTATATTAGAAAAAGTGTAAACGTTTATTCAAAGTTTTTTTGATATATGTCCACTAATGGCGAAAATTATCTGCTTTTCCTAAAATATTATTTTTAAGAAATAAATCAGCAGCTTCACTTCCTGAAGCAGTAGAGTTGTTTAATGATTATTTCTAATAAGTATATAGAAAATCTGACTCAAATACTTCTCCAAACCTGGAGATATATTAGTTAGTTAACTTGTGCAATCTAAAGGTAGGTCTTTCCGCCCAAGGTTTTTTTCCAAAAAATGTAAATATTCCCTGCCGAAACCGATTTTTAAAATATTTACGTAATCTTTGTTAATTGGGTTATTTCCAAATTTGTAGAAAAGTAATTAAATAAAAACAATATTAAACAATGGCAATAGAAATGTTATTAAAAACTATAGGGGGTCTCTCTACAATCAATATTACCAGAAAAGTTAGATCAATTGGCGTCAGGCCAATTATTCTGGAATTGCAAAGACATATTTAATTGACAACATGGTTTCACTAAAACTAGATCAACTACTACAAATCTTCTGGAATTGCAAAGACATTATATTTAATTGACAAGATGGTTTCACTAAAACTAGATCAACTACTACAAATCTTCATTCATATACAACATACCTGTCGGAAGCATTGGAACATTGATAACATGTGGACGCTTTCAAGACACAGTATTTTATAAAACAAGCTGAGTGTTGGTAGATTTCGAAAAATGTCTTCATTGGTTTTGCAACTTGCCGAAGGAGTCCAGAGAGTACAAATTGGAGATGCCTGTTCATTTGATATAAAGTTTACGTCAGAAGTCCCTTAGGGCGCACACTGTGGTTTTATTTTATTTATGTTTTTTATTAATGTCATAGGACAAAAATTAAAATAGTCTGTCCGTTGGATCTTCCATCGTACGTCACAAACTATCGCTTCAAAAAATGACGAAAGTTTTACAGTGCGTTCTTTTTCTAACGCATTTGGTTTACTTTATCCGATTGAATGTCCTTTCTCGAAGCGATATTTTGTGACGTAGGATGGAAGATCCAACGGATGGACTATACATAGTAAATTTCTTCTGTTTGCTGACGACCTTAAGGTTTATAAACAGATTAAAACAAATTATCAATTTGAATTACAATCAGATCTACTCTCGGTCGCCCAATGTATGAATGTACGAATGTAGGCGAATTTTAATCAATTTATATTTTATTTAAAAGTTATTAAATGGTTTTATTGATTTCCAATATTTAATCTAAAAGTTAAATTTGTACGTACCAGCTTGAGGAATAAAAATTTATTTAATAACTTCAAATCGCAATTAAATAGTTGATATATCCAATGCCATGAATTTGTACCCTTACGTTTGTATTCCATTATTTTGTATTTATTTGCATCTAATTATTCATAATGATTTTTTAATACCTGTTTTATTAAGTTTGTCTGATACGTTTTACCGTTTTTTATACGTTCTATTTATTTCTTTGTGTGATATAATATGTGATAAAATTTATTTATATATATTTTACTTGAATATTTATTTTTGATATTCTATTTATTTGTTTTGTAAATATCATCATAATTGGAATTATAATATTAAAATCTTTGATATCATGTGCTATCTTTTGTTGATATACAGCTGTAATATTTGCAAGAGTCAAATATTGTATGTGGGAATACTATATTTTATTTTAATTATGCATATTTAATTTATTTATATTGTTTATTTATTTTTAACGTAAAACGTCACCAATAGCTTTATTAATTAAGATAGTCATAACGGGTACAAATAATTTAGAACCGTCTACAAAATCTAAGATGTCTTCTGGGCACTGATTCGAGTTTTAATCCGAAATATCTTTAATATTAGAACACCTTTATATAATATATAATTTGGCAGTGATAACACATATCATTTAATATGTACAATAAAAGACCAAAATATGCTTTATTTGATCATTAAAATATAAAAAGATACCACAGAAGGTTGTTTGGAGCAGTAAAATGGTATATAATAATGGGTATGAGTGGAAGAACTTTCAATGAAGAGAAATCCGCCAATCCTCCTCTCCATAAAATTTTTGAATATATTTACATATTTTATACTATAAATTTGGAATTATTTTGTTAGGAAGGAGTACAAAGATGCTAATAAATAAATAAGTAAATATTATAAGTTATATATCCCTTTCTTCGCTGTAATTATTTAACTTATAAGTTCTCTTCACGTAACCCAAACATACTAACAGAAACCTTTTCTAAGACTTTCACGTCAAAAGTACTTTACCACAGATAGACCTTCCAAGATTGTTCTTTTAATATAATCCGAGATAGTCTATTTAAAGTTTCATAAAATAAATGGTATAACACTGAATTGGGATAAACCTATTATTTTAATTCTCAGGAACTACTTACACCTACCAACACCAGATTTTAAGATAAAATATCATAAATTGAATGTAACTGCTAACTATCCTTTGTTATTATTAAGATGGTGATCAATATAACCCTTCAGTAATCATAGTACACCTTTGAAAATGACAAGTAATTATAGAAACATATGTCAGGAAACTGGAACAAAACAAGACTTTAATTCATAAACCATCCCTGTAAAATCAAATACTGAAAATATAATTTTTATTGTGTTTGCATTTAAAAATAAATTAAAATAACAAAAAAAATAATTGTCATAGATTGGGCGAATAGCTGACTCGCGTAATTATTAATTGTCTATATCCTCTATCAAAAGGTTTTGTGAAATTGGAATTTCAAATATGGGGTTTGAGTGGTTTGTTGCCCCGCAATCATAAATATTGATCACTTCTGTTTCCCCGGCTTAAATATAATTTAATGATTATGATTATATCCATTACATTATTCAAGTTTTCAATATATTATTTTTACATATCTGCCTCATTAGTCGATATGAAACATTTAGTTTTGTTTACAATTATATACACAACATTGTTCATATTCAGATAATTATTGATTCTAACTACCCATTTTAGAACTTGTCTTTTTAGGACCCATATGCCATTGTAATGTTATATGGTCTCATAAAATTTGAAAATTACAGCCTAATATACTTAACGGCATACATTATAGCGAGAATTTCCTACTTTATAGTTAAATAATTAGGTTTTCAGTCGTTAATATTCTTGGGTTATATTGTAATAACGGCTTATTATACTTACAATATTTTTATGTACGTGGAAATATCTTGTTATTCTGGACTATTCATGTTGATGGTGGCGTTATTTTTAAAATAACGAGTCAATGATTTAGTTAGTGAAATTTTACATATATACGCAACCTTTTGATTTATTAGCTTGAGCAATAATTGTTTTAATAAGTAATTTGTTTTGTAGTCTTAGTAAGACTCATTGTTGTATATTTAATTAATAGATATTTATTTATTTGTTAATCTGAACAATTTGAGAAAATATTTTTTGTAATATATGGACATATATATGGCGTAGTAATTTATCAACCTTTAAGCCTTTGTTACGTCTACTTTATATATCTCTTCCTCTTCGTAATTAAATCGTCCGTTCCCTGGCGATTTATAACATGCTAATTTACATGTGTAATCAAGAATCCCAGCATTTTAATTAATACGTCGACGGTGTCTGGATAACCGTTTGAATGGCGGAGCTCCGCCAATAAAGGGTAATCTCTTGTTCGTAACAAAAACTACTGCGATTCGCATTCTTGGAGATAATCTGATACTTCGTATGCATGTGCGATATTGCGGGTTGGGGATGAAATATCTTTCCGGGACTAGGAAGAACTGCCTTTCTTATTAAATCCACTGCGCAAGATTTCTTATTAAACTCATCTAAAAGCATGCTAATTATGTCAAAAACATGTAGCTGTGATTAGAATAAATTACGCTGTATTAAAATGTTAACGTTATACATTAATTATATATGTTGCCTTATAACCGGCTTATAATAAGTTATTAAAATCGGTTAGTTATTCTGAAGTTATATGTATGTTTTTCTATATTTAACAATATCTAAAACAGTTGGTGCTAATTATTATACTACATTTTATTATTTTATATTTACTGCATTTTTTGAAATTGTTTTTTAAATCATGAAAATTGGAGCTATTATACTTTGGAGGTTTAGTTACGTATGCTTTTGCTTAATAAATACAAAATTTCTACATTCTATTTGCACATAAATATGGTCATTATATTTAAGTGTAGTTATTAATTTTATATTTACTATTTCAATGTGCAATTTTTTTAAACAGAATATAGCTACATCCATTGTAATCGAGGTATTTATGATGAAGTATAAATTTAAATTAAATTCTGTTATAGTCAAAATTTAATACTATACTATACATTAATTATTTTATAGTACTCAAATGGTTCAAGAAATTGAATAAAAATATCAACGTTTACACTTTTAATTTGTCAAAACCCTTGCCGGACCCTTTAATCATCTCAAGTCTACAGCACTAAAAACGGTCGGGCTAAGAATAATTGGCTTAATTCTGTATATAGGGCATCTTATCAAAATCTTGGATGTATGGGATGGCTGCGACAATAGTCACCGAATGTGCCGATCTATCAATTTATCCGTACCCTATATCCCGATAGATAGACGGTAACGAGGGAAAATGATGATATGACGTTAAATCACCTATATCCATATTTATTTTTCAATGGAAAGAGTTTTCTTAAATTTGCAAGTTTTCCTATACACTTGACATTTTTTAACGACACATTTTGTCACTATTTTCTTTCATAACTGCTTTCTTAACTATAATTACTTATAATAATATAGCTAATTGAATTTATTTAATTTACAACGTATTCGTCAACAATAAGTACGGTGTAGACTTGTAATTTTTTATTATTCTTTACTTCTATACGTTATACACTTTACATCTAAATTTTAAAAAATGCAATTTGCATGCTTAATAATATAATCTACTTTCATCACTCTCCTATCGTATGCTTCCATTCTTAATACAAAATTTCTTATGCTGCGAACGTTCTGCCCCAATGATCAAATTAACTTTATGTCAAATCGCCGTAAAAGTATTGATTAAAAATACACCCAAACCGTACTTTACAATTAAATACACAAATTCTAATGCACGACATGACTCATATAAATTTTAAGTAGAGTTTGCAATAGGTGCAAATTAGGTTTGACATACATCACCTAAAAATTGTAAATGATATTTTCTTGATCTAGCTACTAACTTGGTTTAAATTTTTTTATACATACAATGTAATGTTTAAGTTATCCTGTAATTGGCCTTCTTGGCTGTTGGGTTATAAATAAATAAATAAATAAATAAATAAATAAATAAATAAATAAATAAATAAATAAATAAATAAATAATCTATAACCTATATACTAAACACAAAAGTTTTGTATTTGATCAGTTATAATACAATACAATAATAAAAATAAATACATTTAGACAAAAAAATTAATAAATTACTTAGCTATATTAAATATTTTCTTTCATTAACTTTTATTTAAATAATAAAGGTTTAATCGTATTAGTATTTTAATTTAACCAATAAAATAAGCATAATTTATAATTTGGTTAATTTTTATACTAATGTATATTCCGGGTTAAGGTAATATTTATAAAATTATACAATAATACCATAATTATGTAATATATTAAAACGAAAATCCATTTCATTTAAGCGGTTTGATGTAATCATTTTGATTGCAATATGCTTTGTGAATGAGGTGTATGGAATCGATTATAGGCTCGTTATGCTAAGTGTCTAATATTCAATTTGTGAATGCATTATTAACACAGTAATAATTTTGTAATTGAATGTATTACATTATACATTACATATATAGTAATACATTATTTATACTATTATGTTTTAGCACAATACATTTAATATTATAAGTTCTGCGTTAAGTTTATACATTTTTCTCGTCAAACCTGATCAATTAACATATATTTGCATACATGACATAAATAATCTAATTTAGTTTAGTTAGTAAGTTTATATTATTACCTTTCGTTTAACTTATCGAGGATTAAACCACACGAAAACATTAAGAAAACTGAATGTGTAATTTTTTTTCTACTAAATAATTAGAGGAAATATTAGTATTATTTTTCGTTTTGATTGTAAAGCGACCATATAATAACCTACTACAATAAACTCAGGTGTCCTAGTGCCAGGTCCTTGTAATTTTAAAACTATATTATGGATTGTAAGAAAGGGAATGTTAATTATTCAAGCGGTAGGTTATATCATACATGATTAATTGTCTACGCAATTTATATGTCAGACACGTTTCGTTTTCTCTTTTTAATTTTTGATATAACTTATAACTATAAATATTCGAAACTGTAAAATGGAATCAACTAGGACTTTGATAAGCCGTATATACACTTCTATTTCTAATAATTAAATGTATTACAGCTTTTTAGGTTGTTTTAGAAAATAACAAATAATTTTATAACTCGTATTTCAATTATATTTTGTTTAATTTCCGTGATAGAATATAAAACATATCTCACTTTAAGCAGACGTAAAGGGTCAATATTCATTTATGACGTTCGACATATATCGTGTACACAAGATAAGACAGGTCGTCTTTATATCTACAAGTGAAGTTTTTGTTGTACTCGACATCCATTCTGATATTTTGTTGTTCCAAGGTCGTTAATTTGTTATTAAACCCTATAGAAGATGATTATACACATTATAAGTAATATATGATACAATGTAGCAGATATTAGGGTTGCTATTTGGGTATTTAAAACTGGTAACACTGGTATTGCCAGGTGAAATCTGACATTGCTATCGTGAAGTTTAACATTTTTGAAGTTATACGTACTGGGAACGTTTTGACGTGCGACCACTATTTGTGTTGTTTACAGTAAGTTGAAAAAATCAACTCCGTCAAAAGATGCAATTAACTCTCAAAATTTTTGAACTATAACTCAAGAACAGTCAACATCAACTAATTTCAACTTTTAGCGATAAATCGCCATTCACAGCCACACGTCTAAATATTCAAGTGAGACCCTGCCCGGTCAAGTATCAACAGCTATGGCCCTAATGAAAAAAATACAGTAGAGCAAGATAGAATCTGCAGTCACTGATTCCGAAGAAGTTCTAACCTTCGTGAAATTTCAGCTCCAGAAAATAGCGAACGAGTTGTTAGAAATTGGCGCCTCCAATGAACAACATGAGCTTAGAACCACCTATTATATACTCGTTAGGAAAGCAAAATTAATCCTTAAAAAAGATATCGATATTCACTACTTGTAAGTAGTGAATACTAATGAAGGTTGAAGCAGTATTAATTCTGAAAACCTTGAAAATCTCGGATGTGGGCTACATATTCGCTTGGCAAACGAATTCAAGGACGCTATCAGAATGAACGTTTTTTTCGTAATGCAGCATGTGCAAAAACACTTAAACCTAGTGCCAATAAAAAAAGAACAATCTCTTAAGTCTTCGACAGCTAATAGACATAATCGCAATCAATTTAACTTTACTAAGACCCCCACCTGACTACTTAAGTGACATCATGATTGAACTGGTGTTGGAGAAATTTAATTCCAATTTAAGAAAGAATGGGAAGGAAGCACATGTGACCACATTCCAGCGTACGAGGACATAAAAAATTTTCTTAAGTCGAAAAATATACAACTGAAAGGTAGCAAAACGCTAGAAATGACAGGAAGCTGTCGTGAATGTAAAAGGAGACACCATTCGCTTTTACACTTACCACAATGTAAAAATAAGCCATCGACCGCAACAAACAACTCTTCCTTTGCTGTTAGTATAGCGAATGTTATTTTATCGATATGTGTAGTGTTTATTGAAGATTAAAGCGGAAAATTGGCTTACCAATTAACAGACAGTGCGAGCATCATTTAAAATCAGCTATTATTCGCGACGAAACAGGATGGTTTCAAGTAGTAGGAAATTCTAGTGAATTAGTACGGTGAAATTTTTTTCCGATTTAGCGCAGGCTTCCGAAAACCCCAAATATCTTTTAAGTACAAGTAATTCGAATATACGTAGCACTAGGTCACATGTAACGATCGAGTGGCAATAATAATATCGGTTATTATTTACCTCATCACTGCTTCAATAAGGAAGGAAGCATAACAACAAATTACGCTTAGAATTTAACGGATCATTGCACTCATGTTGAGGATGAGAATACGACAATTTGTCATCACGGCGGATGGGACGAAGATGTACAGGCAAGTGGAAGTGAGGGCCGGAAGTTCTAGAGGATTTAGTAAAGAAAATCCCAAGAGGACAAATTAGTATAATATGAGCTTACCACCGTCACATATGGTACTGCCTGTGTCTATTTGACAATTCGTTCCCTTAAAGAGCTCGCCCAATTGCGGGCAAACAAACACTAGTGATAGTGTTTACCAACAGAGACAATGACGTATCAGTGCCAACATTAGGAACAATATGGAATACTAAAACCGACACATTAAGCTACAATTGTTCCCCCAAGTAAAGACAGTAGTGATTACAAAGCGTTTTATTTTAAGTCAAATATCCAGAATATATGTTTCTTTTGGATTAATAGGAGCCGTGACAACCGCATCTAAGATATTGATTCAAAACTTATTTAAAATTCAGTGCTCCTAGAATGATCCACTACCAGATGATTATATTAATTGTTGGCAATTTTACCATATATAACTACCATGCCTGCTATCGAAGTCGAGGTGGAAATTCACGGATTCACCGATGCAAGTGGGAGTGTGTACGGAGGGTGCATATATCTTGTTCTTCATTTCAAGCAATTTTTTATGTTATTTTATGTTCAAAATCTCGTATAGCACTAGTAAATGTAATAATGCCATTAGTTGAACTTTATATGCGCTTGGCCAGATCTCTGAACATTTAAATTTCCAGTCAATACTTGTACACTCGTTCAAAAATCGCGTTATCCTGGATTAAATCAGAATGAAGAAGATTCAAATCCTTTATGTGCAATAGACCCACTTTCATTCTAAAAGATTTTCATGCCTGAGAACTAATACACCACCCTAAAACTAAAGGACAACTAACAATACGCGAATTGTAAAACGCCACGACCTTACTGCTGACACTATTGTAGCTCTCTACATCTGGACGTGAATTAAAAGTGTTGAAATCAACAGCGCACATGCAAAGTTCTAGCAAGCTGTTCACTCTTCTTCATTTAAGCGCAGGAAATGGTAGTAAGGATCCACCATCACGAAAGCTCATTTGGTCATCATCAAGGAGAATAATATTTCCTCAATTGCAATGGCGTCTCGGTGGAGTGGTCGATCGTCAGAAGTGCTACTTTACAAACTAGTACCGGCAAACAAGCCTTTTGTGAATTTTTTCTTACTTTTAAGTGAAAGTGTTCAGCATGTAAAAAATGAATAAATGCTAGTCATTCAATTTCATTTACTGTCTCCGTTTATCAATTAATTTCATTATATTCAACGAGGTATTATAATTAATCAAAAAAAGACCGAACAACAAAAAAACAAGACAACCAGCAATATTAAAATCTCTGGATCTAGTTGGTGTAAAAAGTCAACTAGGCGAGACATAAACATAAGTAGTATCAGAGGCACTTGGGACTGGGAATTTTGCGGTTAGGCGGCAGCGATTGAGGTGTCATCTTCCTATCTTGTCATCCTGTCATCGTCGGCTTGTTCGCGTATTGCCATAAGAGCCTATGAGTGCGAGTAGTACTCTTCCGGTATTGAAAGAGTGAGATGAAGATGTGGTGACAGTGGTACCAATGTGCAACGTTACCCAGCGAAAGTTGTATGTTATGCAACCCTATGTACTTTTTTCTTTCACTCGAGTAGGAATCGATCCCGAGTCCGCTTCGTGGTGACCGTGGACGTTAGCGTCGGAGCTAATGTGTCATACTGATAAGAAATCGTGAAATGTGTGTAATAATATACACGCATCTGGGTATAAATATTGTTGAAATAGGAATTCATCATTCAAAATTTCGCATGCTAATGATACCGGTTCTGGCATCGTTACTTAACGCACGTTCGTTATTTTACGAACTGATTAACTAAACGATTGAAAATCATAAAAATAATAAGAAAATAAGGAAATAATAGTGTTTTATTTTAATTAAAACTTGTACATACAAAAAATTATTTAAAACCTAATGGAACAGTATTATAATCATCTATTCGACGTCTTTTTGTTATATTTGTTCTAAATATTTTGGATTCTGTTTTCGTGACGACATCATGATCAAGAGTTCGGCGTATATTTCGTCCAACGATATAAACAGGTGGTGTATCTTCTAGAATCATATCCCTCAACTGATAAAAATTTACAATTTTAGAAGATTCGTAATTCAATCGAATTCCTTTTACTTTGCAAACTATATGATGTTGATTTGTTTGAGGGCTAAATGCTTTATACGCATAGTTTTTGGGGCCTCCGGAGACAAATTCTTCTATATAGGACCCGTTCCGTACTCTCCTACTAACTCGTCCGTCAGCTCTCCAAGAAAATGACCAGTAGATGGCTCTGGTTCATTACTCCTCGAAATAAAAATTACAGAATCAGTATCATAATACAATACTTTCTGCTCTAATTGTTCCAGATACGAATATAATTTTAGGCGCGCTTGAGTCGTAACGTAGGCGGCAATTAGAACATTGACGGTATTCAATTCTTTCACCTCCGCTTCCTGTGTATATTCCCAATTCACCAAGATTGTCTCATCGTTAATAGGTACAGTAGTATTGATACATATTGAAGAATCAGATATCATTTCATAAAATATCCTCTGTTCTCGAATAACGGATGTATTTGTTTGATTTTCTCGTTGTCCGAATTTGCCCCAAAATGAATTGAGGATTAATTTTGCGAGCGATCGTAGACCGGGATTTGCATCAATTTTGTCGTAATCTAACTGGACACCTACCTTCCATTTCAAAATAATGTTTTATATACTTTTGACGTTCACTCTCGTTCGAAATACAATTTGTGGGCCATCCGGATGCCTCTTGTTTAACACCAATGAGTTTATTCATAAAGTTAACAAAAAGTCCACCTGTTCTTGAAACTGGGTCGTACTGAGATATTTCGTATTTCCATATTTCATGCACTTTCAAAATTACATAATTCATTTGGATTGCTTTGCGCACTTCATCAATGATCCAAGTACCTGTAATAGATCTCTCTTTTGAATTGAAATGATTACAGATCTCTTGGGAACAATTCTCAGCACAGCTACGGTATAATGTATTTACATTATCAGTTTACCGTGTAACTTAATTGGAAGAACTGGGTGATAGAGATTATTTGGTGGAAGCACAGTACACTTGATAACACCTTCAATATCATTCAAATCTAAATCCTGTGCCTCGGGATAGACAAAAACTGTAGGATGTCCTATTGGAAATTTTCCATATTTACACACCCACGGATACAAAGAGCAAACATCCAGATATTTTATTACTTCATTTTGTTGTACTTTGTAATACAATTTTACACAATCCGTTCGCCCTCCATAAAAAGCATCTCTAGGCATCAGAGGTTCCATGAAAATATCTTCATCGTCGTTGTCGTCGTCGAACCTTTTTTTACGTAACAAACTTAGTCTTAAATCACCAGACATCTCAGTACTAAATATTATTCTTAATAAATTTTCATTATATATTATCGGATCGATTTCTATCAACCAATCAGCATTGAGATAATTTATACAAGTCTGAACACGATGTTTCTTAAGACATTATCATCTAACCACATCCTCATTTATTCTCATTTTATGATTTTAAAAATCATTTCGTTTAATATTTTTACGTGAAAAAATAACGAACGTGCGTAACCTAGCAATACCACACCCGGTAGAACTTCCCCGCAATTACTTTGGGCTGTTTCTTATCATTAGCATGCGAAATTTTGAATTATGAATTCCTATTTCAACAATATTTATACGCAGATGCGTGTATATTATTACACACATTTCACGATTTCTTATCAGTATGACACATTAGCTCCGACCCTAACGTCCACGGTCACCACGCAGCGGACTCGGGATCGATTCCCACTCGAGTGAAAGAAAAAATAAAAAAGTACGTAGGGTTGCATAACATACAATTTTCGCTTTGGTACCACTGTCACCACTATCTTCATCTCACTCTTTCAATACCGGAAGAGTACTACTCGCACTCATAGGCTCTTATGGCAATTCGCGAACAAGCCGCCGATGACAGGATGACAAGATAGGAAGATGACACCTCAATCGCTGCCGCCTAACCGCAAAATTCCCAGTCTGATACTACTAACATATTTATTCTTCAAATGAAGAGAATAATAATCTTTCAATTTCTAGAGAAGAAGCTGACGCTGTGTGAATGTCATCCTTAATACAAATAAAGATTTATTTATATTTTTTTAATGGTACGCCCTAATAATATCATAAACACAGGTTCAATATTCTATATTTAGTGTAGGACGTGCGGTAATGGATTAAACACAAAAGGGGTTTTAAAGTCGATTTATTTACTATTTACATATATACAAGAGACCGATGAAGGAAGGCGGTTAAGAACGCCCGCTGGGCCTCCGCAGTCGGTGGGCTCCCTTGGTAATCGATGGCTCGTTATGTGAGCGCAGAACTGTGGTGAGCTCTTCGATCGGGCAAGCTATGGTGAGTTTGCCGAGACTGTGGTGAGTGCTTCGATGGGGAAAGCTATGGTGAGCCTGCCGTTTCTGTCACCTAACGCTGGGTAAGTCCAAGTCTGCTGGTTGAGCTACGTGTTATCCTGCCTATGCCTGCCTATGACCATCCCGTCGGTTTTTATGATTGGGGCGCCCTCTGTTGGCATGATATCCTACTCGCGCGCGCAACTGCTGCCGCTACCATTCTGTCGCCCTCTATTGATGTTTTATGCTACTGGCGTGCGTTTGGGTGCTTGCGAACCAGAGCTCCCACATTAAGTATAAGTATTCTCTGAATAGCTTATTTTGTCCCTGGCATTAAATTATAAAAGGCTGCATATTCTAATATGCATATGGTCTAATAAGCTAGCAAGGTAATGCATTAGAGACATATTAAACCGAGTCTTAAAACAAGTTAATTCATATTCAAATAATTATCCTTCTCAAATATTTTGCAAGAGAGTTAAACATATTTCAGTGGCCTTGCTTAAATTGCAATGTTTACTTTGAACTATATCCAGAGCAGCTGATGTCTTTAAGCTTGTGCATATTCTTTTGAACTTTGGTTTTTATGTTGATATCTTGCAGTATATTAGATATATTTATGTAAATTGCAACACCAGCTTCTTAGCAATTTTTTTCCAGAATGTGCCAATTATTTTGATAATATTGGAAATATTCAAAACGATCAGACAAAGTTTTCCAACGGGCTTAAAATGGTAACTTTGGAGTTTTTCCACCTGCCTGTTTATATTTAGCAGCTGCTAAATGATTGTTTATGATGTATTTTATAATTTGTTTAAAGTCATCTTTTAAACCGGACTCATTTTTATGTATGGTTCAAACTGCTCGCGTTATCAGTCATAACATTTGTAACGACGCAGCCAAATTTTTGACAGGCTTAAATTACAATCATTGCTAACTTTAATAAATAGTCCGCAGTAAGTTTATTTTTTGTTGTATCAATAGTATCCATTAAATGAACATTGCTGTCGGCAAAGTCAGTTACCGAGATGCATAATATTGGTTGAGAATGAAGATTACTTTAGCCACCTATAGCTATACAAATCACCTTATCTTTTAGATTTGTTTTTGTTGTTTGTTGCACAGAAAAGTATGCTTCCTCTAACAATTAATTTGCAATTTAAAAACAATTTGGTGGTTTGAAACCAGGACGTAATAGATTTAACATTTGTTCAAATTATTCATATAAACTGCAAAATTGATACTAAACGGAAACTTATGACGGAAATGAAACAGATGTTAATAATGATGATAAATTATTTATATTTCAATTTAATTATTATTTTATATTTCTTTTAGAATTTTTAGGTACCTGCTAGGTTTTTATTTATTTATTTATTCTTCTTTATATGTCCACTCAAAGTAATGATATAACATTGTGTAAAAATATATAAACACTTAACAATTTGGAGCAGAGGATATGCGGGCGAAGTTCACGTAGTGTTCTTTCACTCAGACCCATAATACTACGAGTAGATGACGGCATCCTCACGAGTAGTAGATTATGACCATTTAGGCAATATTTTAGCCATTGCTGGCTTATTTATGCTTATATTATATGAAAATATTAACGTTGACGTTTTTTGAAGTACAAAAACATTTTATTTATTGGATGAAAAAACGTAAGTGAAAATTTAATTTTAACGAAAGTTTTTCAGTCCAGCATTATTTAAAAATTTGGGTTTTCGTACCACCTGTGGTAAAATAAACATAAACCAATAACGCCCGCTTACAGTGTATAACTTTCCCAAAAATCAACAAATATATCTTGAGTTTTGTTACCGGCGTTCAGTTTACCTGAACCATAAATTCCGCATTATTGAATTAATCCAAACGAGATAATTTTCCAAAATGTGCAGCTGCCAGTGTGGAACAATAGGACGGGCCCTTTTTCGGCGAAGAGGATCATTACCTGTTCCCGGAATTGCGGGGCCTACGTGACCGAAACAAAGCCGCGTCACCGAAGACCACCATATAAAACCAGGCTCCGGCCATCGCTCTTTACCAGTCGTCTGCCATCAGCAGCGGTGGTCAGCCTGGTCGGTTCCGCCGATTCAAGCCTCTTGCTCTTGTATATATTGTATATTTATCTCTGTCTATTCTTTCTGTCTCTTTTGTAATATATTTTCTTCTTCTCTGGCCCCATGGTTTAATTTACACACTTTCTCTTGCTCTTTACTCTGTTTCACAGCTAGCCGGTGCCCATACGTTGACGTGGCGTGGAAGCTCAAGCAAGTATCACCGAAGGGAAACCGTTTAATCGAAGCCTGCGGCTGCTAATCGATGGTGAGCCTCGCCAGGGACCCCTGTGCCGCCTCCAGTGCGTGTTGGTTCCAGAAAGTACCGTCGGTGCTACTTCCTTGCCAGTCCACCACGAGGACGTCTTCCGCGTCCTCCGTTAACCGTTTCCTTATGTCTATTCTGACCCATTTTGAAATATGCCTGTTTGTCTGAGTGAGATATATGATAAAAAAGGCAAACATTTAAACTAAAACTTCGGTTCATTTACAGAAGAGCAGACAAGCATTACATAAAGCATTACATACAAAAAAATACTAAAAATATATTCAAACGGGCTGAAAGACCACCGATCGATAGCCATGAAACGGAAGAAGACAATTATATCAGAATATATTTTATTTTATTTTATACATTACATGTATTATAATTTATTTCCTTCTGTGAATAAAGATGTTTTAGTAGTAGTATATTCAAACATAATAATAATACTCTTTATTACGGCAATCGCCTTTTTTACAATAAATACAAACAAATACACTTCTCTAATGATAAAAATAATAATTTTATTGAAGAAGGAGACACTCTTAATAATTTTATTGTTATTAAATGATTTTATAAACAGTACAAGTGTTATATGAGTAATTAATTTAAAAAATTAAATTTTTATGTATAATTAGTGATTTGTAGAAAAGTATTATAAATATAGTAAGATGCCATATAATTATGAATAAACATATATAAGGTAAATATTACACTCGGTTTGTAATTTTACTGATTTTAATGTCGAAACTGCGACATATGTTCCGGAATTAAAATCAGTGGAATTACAAACCGAGTGTTTTATTTACCTTATATATAATGGAATTTCACCAAGTATCAGCCTCATCAATTCAATAAATAAATTTATATTTATTTTATGTAGCCAATTTTTAGAAACAACATAACAATAATTTTTTAATGCAATTTTTAAACATTAATTAAGTCTTTTGATTTGATTGTTTTGTTTGAGTGTTAAAAAATATCTTACCTCTGATTATTATTTCAAGAATATTTAGTCGTTTTATCCTAAGCTCATACAAATATAAGCAAATGAATAATGCCATTCATAAAGTTTCGGTACAAGCGCTCATTCCGTAACCCCCACAGTTAGGCTTTCATTCTGATGAAAATACAACTGCGCCTTGGTGATGATTTTTCTGCGGCATTGCGGTTCGACAAGTTTGATTACGCACGTCCCGTAATTACGATCGTCGACCCCCCTCTAAAAAAAGTTTTTCCATCCCTTCGAGCAGCCAGAAACGGAATTGAATAGATCCCGATTTTCCGCTTAATTTTCCTGCGACAAGCATACAGAACGGAAATAAATCAGATCCATTAAACAATTTTCTTTATTTACGCTGCCCCTAAATTAAATGATTCGCATCAGTCGAAAAATAAATTTAACATATATAAATGTCAGTCACACCAAAAAAAGCGAACGACAGACAAAATTAATTTTGTTATTTCTTTGCATTTATACCAATCAAATATAAACGCTGAGAAATATATTTCTTTACATTAAATTTTTCGCTGTACTTTAATTTAATACAAAATTTATAAATATTATATATTTATATGTGCCCATGTAACCTGTATCTTTATTTTCTTTTCTCAAGTGTAATATTTTCTTAATTTTGAATTCTACCGAATATTGTAATATAAATAATTACATTATAATTTAATATGTTTTATTAACAATTTACCATAAACTTAGCAAACCAAATGTGATGCAACGAGAATTTATTAGAGAGATAACATCTTTATTATTAGAAGTAATTATTACATTATTAAGTATGTATGTATGTATGTATCATATGTACAGTGAAGTGGCAGACTTAGAATTTCTTCTATCAGTGGCCATCGATCCGCGGTCTTTTAACCGAGAATTTTTTATTTATTTAATTAAGAATGTTGGAGACACCTAGATCTATAAGTTTCCTTAAGACTTCTCCGAGTCACATAAATTTACTTGCAGTTTATATGTATTATCTTCAACCATAATAAGCAATTTTATTTTTCACTTCAACGCTACTTGTGACAAAATATTGTTTAGAGGGTGCTAAATGTCACCAATATTTTGTTTCTAACTCTCTACTGAAAATTTAAATTAATTAATTGAATGAATATGCAAATAAATAGTTTATAGTTAAGATGAATAATTTATCTATCACAATCATTAAAACTGTTTACCTCAATATTAATTTTAACGTTTAGATTAAATCTTTTCGATTTTCTTGAAATATAACAGCTGTAGAGATATTTTACACTGTGTGTTTTAAAGCCTAATTCACTAAATATGAGTCATTTTTTAAAACTGTATAATACTAATGTATTGACCGTAAACAAATATAGTTAATTTTTGTTACCTTATTTTACGTGAGCATATTTCCATTAGTTAATTATATTGTCTTCAATTGATGTATCAAACTTCTACTCAATAAAGTTTATGTATTAATGGTTATACAGTTTGATAACGATTACTTTGTAATTGAAACTAGTCGAGAAATAAAAAATATAAGTGGAATAAAAAAGATAAGTGTTTTCTTTATTTAAAAATTACAGTGATCATATACCATATTAGAGATTATACAAAAAAGTTTTAAATTGACTCAAGTTACAGTTAAATTTATCCAAATTAGATGCAATCCCGTTATGAAATTTGCATATTCTGTTTATAGGGGATTTTTCTAAAATGTTGGAATTTGCTCGTGGAGAATATAAACAAGTAAAATTTTTAATGGACAACCTAGGAGCATGAAAGTATAAATCAACTCTAAGTTCTTCTGGACATTAAATCAAATTGTGAATAATTTTAAACAAAAATATTTGCCCCTGGATTTGTCTGCAAGTGGAACACCATTAAATTCACCCAAAAGTACCTCATAGTTAAAACCCTGGGGTGAATATATTCCAAATTTTCTAAACCAGAGTGATTTGTAAAATTTCCGCTGAATGTTTTCCACTGACTGGATATGATTTTGGTAAAATGGATCCCGAATAATTGCCCCATATTCAAGAATAGTCGCACAAATGAGACGTATAGAGAAATCAAAGCCCTTTGATTTGTATATAATTTTGTATTACGGATAATAAAGCCGACTGGCTTTCGAAGTGATGGAAAGAATATGTTTCTTAAAAGTAAGTTGTGAATCGAAAAATTCCAAAATCTTTAGAGATAGAACATCTTTCCAAGATTTGATTATTAATGTGGTAGGGAAATAGAATCTTGCACTTACTCACTTTAAGAAGTAATTTATTGACACGTCACCAATCTGATACGGTATTTAGTGCACTCTGTAGAGAGATACAAGATGATGTATCGGTGAATATATTTTAAGATCGTCTGCGAATGACAGGTAGTGATGATGTAAGGAGGTACTTAGATCATTAACAAAGAGAAGGAAAAGTAATGGCCCCAGGTTTGACCCTTGGGGTACACACGAATAAGCAACAAATGCCAGTTTTAATAAGTTAATAAGATTTTCGTGATAACCGAATTTAGCAAGTTTATTGAGTAAAAAGCATGGTATACACGATTAAAGGCCTTGATGAAATCTGCGTAAACACAATCAACTTGATCTTTACGGTGAGTTCATTACATACAAATTCGCTAAAACAGTTGGGATTTGTTATCTTTTTTCCATAAAATTATGCTGATGTAGAGAGATAAGGTGTTTGACATATGGATAAATGAAGTCGTAGACTATCATCTCAATTTTTTTTGCAAAATTAAACATTAGGCAATAGGCCTGTGATATGTAATTACCCTAGAATTGCCTGATTTGAACACTGGACAGATTTTTGTTTGTTTCCAAATTGTGTGGAACTCCGAGTTTTTTAGAATAAGATTAAAAATTGTTTTTAGAGGTTTAACAGGATATGTGCACAATCATTTATTAAGCAATTTGGAATACCATCGATACCACAAGACATGGAATTACTCAATCTATTTATGCCATTAAAAATATCATTAGAGCTAATAGTTGTTATGTTAATGGTTGGTAGATTATTATGGCTCTCTCTAATATTATTAAATCCTTCACTCCTGGTGTAAGCATTTTCAAAAAAGTCAGCAAATACGTTAACAATTCCGGAGAAATCAGTTATAAACCATTGAAGTGCATAACTCCCGGGATTCTAGTTGTTTTCATTTTGTTGTTAATAAATGACGAAAATTATTTCGGATCTGTAGAAACATTAGAAGAGACGAAATCTTAATAATTCTTATACCTTTTTGATATTAGACGTTTACAATGGGTTCGAGTAATGTTATAGTTGTTGTAAGCCTATTCCGTCTTATTACGATTGAAATTCTCACTTGCTTTATTTTTTATTTTTAATAATTATGATTTCAAATGTAAAACAGCTAGGAAATAGTTTTATAGAAGCTTTACGTAGAGGTACATATCACATCTAGACATGTATATAAAATCGTATAAAAAGTATCAATTACTTCTTCCATATTGCTACTATTGTTAACTAGGTCCCAATTACTTAAAGAAAGCTCTGTATAAAGACGAACGGAATCAGATTTTCTTACATTGCAATCATTAAGTTCGAATTTCGTGCGTTTAGTAGCCGAAATATTTACATTGACTAATAGAACAGGATGATATAAATCTACTTTAATAAATGCGTTATACTCACGAATAATATGACAATTAAAATTGCTAAAAATTAAATTTAGAACTTTGTTCTGACAATTAGAAATTATACTGTTTTAATAACTGAATAATAGTTGAGGCTGTTAGTTGTTGAAAGTTAATATTCTTAATCACTTGGGTAAATTCTTGTAATTGAAATACGATAACACTTTCACATATTTATTTTGCTGTTGGCGACAATTGTTCCGACACACTGTGTCTTTTTCAGGCGAAGAAATGATATATTGTTTTAGATTAGGCTAAGCAATTTTACTGCATAAACTATTGTTTAAGTTATTGTAATCTTAAATATAACTTGGAATATTCACATCTTCCATAATAAGAACATTATCTGCATCATTAAAAAATACACAAATGAGATCTAGAAAAGATTCAAGACAATCCGTTGTGGTCGTTCGGAGAATATAAATTATATATTATATTATACTTGATAATGACGATAACGTCGAAACTCAAGTCGTGCTGTGTTTTTTAGATTTATATGTTGTACCCATACGTTATATAACTTTTATAATTATTATTTGTGGTTAAACATTGTGAATTTTTCAATTCAGTGTAAGTATGGATTACCACGTAATAACGGTCGCAACCATTCTCTTTATTGCAATTTCTACAATGGCTGTGAGCCTTATATATTCGTTTCCGGATCAGGTGTACCTGAAGGCTTTAATTTATATTCACTTGTGTTTCTTATAATTCTATGTGATCTTATATCTATAATTTTCTATCTATTAGTAGCCTATGCAGATGTCGTGAAAATATTCAATGTTATAAAATGCAAAATGAATGATCTTGAGGTCGATTTTGATTGTCATCTCATTTTTAAAAGCAATATAGATGCTACGTCATCTTTGTCCTTAAAGTTGCTCTGTTTTGACTTGCTAAAAACTTTGTATTTTGCCTTAATTCATAGCCGACTAGGGGCATGCCTCTGTTATTTGCTATCGCTATAATAATATTTTTTAACTTCTAAGTACTTGTTGTTTAAAATTGGTAAAATTTACCTCGACTGGTCCTGTTATTACAATTTTCTCTTAGAGAAACATTCCTTTTCAGCACTTCTCTTTTCAACGTGACTTTTTCAATTCGTTGATGGCCGGTATTATTTGCATGTCTGCTGAAGGCACATGCTTCAAGCTTGCTCTTTATATAGCTCCTTTTATGAAGCTTAATGCTTGCTTATGACGTTTTACCTACATATTCTGCATTGCACTTATTGCTATTGAGTAAATAGCCCCACTTGCAAAATTTACAGGTATTGGGTGTATGTAGAGTACTTGATGCCTTGTCCTCTGGAAAGGGGAACCATTTTGGGGGTGAGCTCCTTGATGAATTTGATCTTTCTATAGAATTTTATACAATACCCCGACTCTTTGGCAGTAACGATGAGTGTGGAAGTAATATGAGGAGGTTGATAGTACAGATAGTACAGATTTTCAAGAAGAATGTTGTTGAATGTTGTTTATACAATGATTTAATAATTTTGTGACGAAACTAAGGGTCTGTTATCTTTCTAACAAACTCACAATAGTGATTTTTTTTAAATTTTGTTGTACTTGATAAAATATACTTTTTAAATGTTTTTAATGAATATTGACAGTTTCACAGTAATACTTTAAATGATGGGTCTAAGAGGAGTGTTATCTTTACGAATTTTAGGGAATTCATAGAATTTCGTTGGGACGGACTTGTAATGTTTTAGAAATTTAGGATTTTGTACGATAATATAATTTTTTTGTATATTAAAGTTGTAAATAACTAAGATTTACAACTTTAATATACAAATAACGCCTTATCTATCAACCAACGGTAATATAATTGTCAGATTCTAAACTTTTAAATATTTCATTGCCGCAGGTAATTAAGTTCCAAAAATTATTTTTATTTCAGACAACACTTAATAACTTGCACAGGTCGAAACTATAATCCTGTAATTATTAAAAATATAGAAATTGTACTATAAAACATTCAAAAGTATCTTATGTTTCCATTGCATATTTTATTAAAATTGTAGGTAGTTGTTTAAACTACAGGAAAATATAATGCACACAATCAAACCAAATCAAATTATAGGGCGGATTGTGATCAGCTAAACAATTTGGGGCTTATGAGTATAATCCTATACTAGCACTGCACTGTAGTTTAGCCAAATAAATTATTATAAATTAAAAGAAAATCATAACTAATGCTAATACATTTCCTTAATAGTTAGATATGTTTTGCAGCAAATCTACATTATACAGGGTGACTGACGAAAAACCTTTGGTGCTGTATCTCGCTTATTTTTTATCCGATTTTAATAAATAAAACATCAAATTAAACCATTTTTAAAAGACTTTAATAGGATCTGAACTGTTATTTTTTCTCGTACCCAGTTTTTGACAAAATACGATCAACATTTTTTTTTTAATTGCACTGTATATATATTTTTATTGATTCGCAAGGAGATTTTTTTTCTGAATATAAAATTGTAGACAAAATTATCCATACATCAAACTTAAGACGAGAAATTGGGGATTAAAAAAATAAATAAAAAGTCAAGTATCCATTGTAAACAATATACAGACCCTATTTTAAATGTCAAAAGTGACAGTGACTGCCATTGATACAATACTGCAACGATTTTTAATTATTTCATAATTAAAATGTTGCAATATTTCAAACACTGTACTAGAATTTTGTGCTTCTACAGAAATCGTTTTTCAGTTTTTGAAATCTTGAAACATTTTTATTATGAAATTATTAAAAATCATTGCAGTATTGTACCAATGTCTGACACTGTCACTTTTGACATTTGGAATAGGCTCTGTATATTGTTTACTATGGGTATTTGATTTTTAATTTTTTTTAATCCTCAATTTCTCGACTTTGGTTTGATGAATGGATAAAATCGTTTACAAATTTAGATTCAGAAAAAAATCTCCTTGCGGATCAGTACAAAATATATATACAGTGCAATTTGAAAAAAAAAAAAGTTGATCGTCTTTTGTCAAAAACTGGATGCAAGAAAAAATATCAGTATTGATATATTGATATTAAAGTATTTCAAAAATCATTTAATTTGATGTTTTATTTATTCAAATCGGATCAAAAATAAGCGAGATACAGCACCAAAGGTTTTTCGTCAGTCACCCTGTATACGGAAAGGGTAGTTTTTATATATTACTAATTTTATTAATTTCTACAAATATTTTTTATAGTTTTATAGTATAATTTTATATTAAGAGATAAAAAAATATCAGTTTCTTCAATTGCTTTTTTTGGAAATAATCAATGGAATTTTTATTATAATTAATGTTGATTGGTACTAAACTGCAACACATGGTCTTAAAATATTTATATTAAACTATACCACAAAAGTAAAGATGTTAGCAAATAATGTTTTAAATAAACTTTTTGCAGAAAACTAAAAAAAAGGAAACTATATAATACTTTACTTTATTTCATTTGCTGGTTAAAATCAAATGCATCATATTTCTAGGTTCAAAAGTGTGTGACCTTTTTCTTTTAATCTCTAGGTTTATGGTTTGCGATGATATTTTAAAAGTTCATTTGTGTGTGTTTTTTTATATAAGTACAACGATGATTATTGTTTATTATATTATATTTAGTCAAATGACCGCTTTTCAAATTAAACATTATATGAGCCGTTTATTTAGTGGCCTAAGTCCATTTTTATCTTATTTCAAGTTAACTGTGGTGACATTTATAATTTATGCTGAACTGTCAAGAAATAAATATATTTAATACATTTGAAAATTTTGTAACACGTACATTTTCATAATAATAAACATACTGAAAATCATAATTCATCATTTTATTGATAATGTCAAAAAGTGCAGTGAAAGCAGTGATTAGGTAAAATAAATTATATTATCATATTGAATTACTTTTCAAAGAATAATCTTTAAATAATTATTAAATCCACGAGAAAGGATAAAATCACAAGATTCCTTGATTCTGAAAGTGAAAAAGAATTAAAATCATACAACAAATATATTTATAGAAAAAGAAAGATAATTTTAGAACTTGATTCTTTAACAGAGATAGAGGAACTAATTGAGAATGAGAATCTACAAATCAACAGCTTAAGAGAAGGATTCGGAGAAAACAGAAGTGATGCCTATATTCAGAAATTAAATGAAATTCGGAGAAAAGATACTATATACAAACAGGAAACATTATACCTGCCAAAGGTTTTCAGAATAAAGATTGCTAATGTCGAAACGACTGCCTAAAAAATTTAAATGAAACAAAAAGAAAACGTATTTTTGAAATCTTTTAGAACTTACGAGATTTTAATAAGCAAAATATATTGCTATACGAAGCGACCGAACGCTGTACTTTAAAAAGAAGACGTATTAGAAATGGAAAAGTTCATATATTAATGAGAGTTTTACGTACTGGTTAAATTCTAAAACAGGCAAAGTTTCTGTTTCATACACTTTTCAAATAAGCGAAGGACGATTGAAACATGTGTTAAAATCTAAAAAAGTAGGCAGCGATTTACATGGGTGGATCGTCGAGAAAAATATGCGTTGAAGCAAATATGGTGGTTCAAAACCATATTAACAATTTCAATGTATACATGTACGTTTGGGATAAAACAAAAGCTTCTAGAAGTGGCTCCATGCCTTTTCAGACACTTTAAAACTCTAAAAAGTGAAAAACATATCATTGCATATAGTGACATGTGTGGAGGACAAATTAGAAACATCAAAATATCTTTAATGTGTTTAAGAATTGTTTAATCGATGGAAAATTATGTGGAAATCAAAGAACAAAAATTGTTAATATCAGATAATTCATTTTTACCCAATGACAGAGATTTTGGCTTTATAGAAATGTTGAAAAAAAATTAACTGTATGTGCCACAAGATTATTATAATATAATAAAAAATGTAGAAAATGTAATACTTTCATACTAAATGAAATGAAACAAGAGGATTTTATATCAACAAGACTCTTAGAAGAAGCAGTTTACAAAAGATCAAAAAATACCAACGGGGATAAAATAAACTGGCTGCAAATATTTATTTATTTCTACATTTACAAATTTATAAATGTACAATAGTAAATAAATATATTGTATTGTAGTCAGTTCCTTCCTCCTATCTTCGCATCAAAAAGAGTGGTCCGTGAGCTAGTCCATCTTGGTCAATCGGTATTGGAGGATACCTGTGTTTTTATTTGTTTAGTGATTCTTCTTACATGAATTCAAATTTTGTTAATATAGTTGATGCTTGAAGGCATTACTTTGTGATACATTGAAATTTGTTTGAATTGTATTTTGAAAATGACCATTAAATGGTTAAACCGGTCAATAATAATAAAAACCATGTGTGATAACATCAAAGTGAATTTCATTTATCGTCCTAATTTTCAAATTTTGTTGTTTAGAAGTAGGTTTTTAATTTTCAGTTTGAATGCTGGATGCGGATTTTAAGAAATGAACCATATAACATTTTTTATAAAACAACCATGGATGAGAATGCAGAGTTTAAAATTTTGTTGCCATCATTATACAAAAGTATAAGAAGCATCACATCACTAAAATACTTACTTACTTACTGCGATATATAACTCCGGAACACCATAATTACTTTAAATCCCTTCCGCATACTAAGAATGTTAACGAATAACTTTAATATTAAATTTAATTTTCTTCTTCTAAAAATATAAAGTAAATAAAACGGTTTTCAAAATTTTTTAAACTATATGCAATAGACTTAAGCTCTTTCACATTTTATAACAAAAGAAATTTTTAATTTGGTATTTTGGTAAGGTAAGCAAGGACATATTATACACTATTATAATAGCGATTTTTTAATGGGAATTATAAAATGAACTCCCTTAAATACCATTTAGCATTGCAAGTCAACCAGATACCTTACGTATATTTTTAATTTTGTTAAAACGCAAAACCTTAAATATTTCAAATTAAAGATAAATAGACTTTCAAAATAAACGGCTCATATTCTTTTCCAATCGATTATAAATAATACAGAATTTAACATAGATAATAAAACATAAAATAATTATCATGTAATAATTAAAAATCAATATTTTTTTTAGATATTTACGTTTTTAGAATCATAGAACACAAATTTTACTGTATGTGCCACAAGATTATTATAATATAATAAAAATGTAAAAAAGGTAATACTTTCATACTAAATGAAATGAAACAAGAGGATTTTATATTGTCGCGGACAGGGGATATTTGAGACAGGAAATATCATGTCGCTCCCTGTCCGCGAGTATGTACGCCCGTGCTCAGCGGAATTCAAGGACTTCCTCGATAATTGTTAATAAGTAATTTTTATGCTGATTAGGGGAATCGAGGAAGATCCGTGGGGCCGCTGGGGACGGACAGTCGCGAATTAGCTTGCAAGCAAAGAGGTTGCCCCAACATCTAGTCGTCTAGTCAAGTGTAGTAATAAATAGTTCAGTGGAAAGTTTGTTTTCAACAGTAATTGCACAAGTGCATTGAAAATTATCGGTAACAAGTTTGCACGAATTCGACAAACAAAGTCGTATTGCTTGGCAACAGGCCCGAGCCCGAAGGGCGAGGGGCTGTTGCCTAAAGCAATACGACTGAGTTTGGCGAAAGAGTGCAAACTTGCGATAATTTACAATGCACGAGAGCAATTTATCAGACTATATCCCAACAAAAATATTACAATAACAAAGGTATTTATTGTGTATAAAAATTAATCATATTTTTGGATGGTAACTTACTTTTTGGATGGGCGGCTTTTACCTTTTCCTGAAATACCTCTTGTGTTGTATTTCCGAATCGTATGTTTGCAATCATTTTTAAAAAGTTCACAAAAACTGACGTTTGTTAATTTTATTTGATGTATAGCCCAATCAGAAAATTGAATAATTAATTGGGAACCAATCACGTGCCGAAACATAATGCGAGTAGAGAACCAATTACAGTGCCGAAAATGAACTCTACATGAATTTGTTATCGCGGCAACAAAGTTCTCTAGAAGCTGATTGGTTCTAATTCGTCCGTGTTTCGGCACGGTGCCTTTGGCGGGATATAGTCAAGTAAGTAACCTTTCATTCCCTAATAATAATTAGTCAGTAAATCCTTTTGCCTTTGATCTCGAAGTCGCGACGACCCCCACGCGACATGTGGTGGAGGCGCCAAACCCGTTTAATTTGAGTTTAATATTTAATGTGTTGTAGAAAAAATAATAATTTATGTAGAATTTAATTAATTGAGGTCAAGGGCAATAGGAAACGTAAATGTAATAAATACGTGCATGCTGTGAGTGTTAGCGAATGTTATAATTGTAAGACGAAACCGCGACCTTGCGAACTATGTGTAAATTAAATGCAGTGCATTAACTCGGACTCAAATGTCTAAAAAGAAGCCAAATTACAACACTCGCTATCAAGCACAAATATTCGATCAGGAATTCGCTGAATTTCGCCCGACTACCAGAAGTACCGAAATTTTTGATACAAACGCTGGCGAAGTATTTACCGGTAGTAATAAAACCGCGCGTACGCCCACTAAATCCGTACCCGAAGAACAGAAAATTCATAACAATACATCGACCATTTTAAAAACGGGCTACAGTCAACCATTAGAACCAATCGTATTTATTCAAGAAAACATCGACAATTGGTCTATGTCGGAAACGCAGTCGGCAGAATCAATTATTTCGAGTGACGATTTAAATACGACAAAAATTCACCCACCTCAATTCGTAGCCCAGGACATTACAGCGACCGCCGAATTTCCAAAAAGTGCAAACCAACTCCGGGAGCATACAACAATCCCATCACAAAAAATGGCCAACTCGACAATTTATGACGCAAATCTTACATCTCTCACGCCCGCACAACCGAAATTCACAACACCACCAACATTTGACCCCGCGACTCACAACGTTATATCATTTCTTCGTCTTTTTGAACAAGCCTCGTTTTCAAATGGTTGGGATGACAAATACCGGCTTCACTTTTTCGGCTCTTTCCTCACAAACGAAGCATGTTTTTGGTACGCAAAATTTAGGACACAACAAATAAACTTCGATAAGACATGCGAGGATGTCAAAGCTGCTTTTATTGCAGAGTTTGGGGGAGACGATCCAATGGGTGATATTAAATTAAAATTAGCTTGTCGGAAACAGGGTATTAACGAAGACATTAAAATGTACTACTATGATGTGAGTAGATTATGCGAAGAGTTAGGACAGGTCAGCGACGAAAGATTAATCGAATATTTTTTGGCCGGACTGCATCCCATCTACTTAGAAAAATATGTAGAGCTACGTTCGTCACGTATGACCAAAGCGAAATTAAAAGAAGTAGTATTAAAAATGAACGACATTCAGAAAGCGGCACTAACTGCAAGATTATCATTCGGTTGCAACCCCTTTATTCAAAATACGAACCCTTTTCTGCAACAACCTGATCCCCTCGTCCCCCACCATACTTACAACACGCATGCTAGCATACCTACACACCCTTTTCATAACCCGTACATATTTCCGACCAATAATTCGCAAACACAAAATGCAATAGAAAATTCCCATTATCACCCCAACAATCACCCTCCGATAAATAACGCTTTAAATCCGCATTTTCAATTACCACGGCGCAACGGAAAAAACAACACTCATCGGCAATTATCGAGGACCACCAATGGTAGACCAATTTGCTTTCGATGTCAGAAACCTGGACACACCGCACGATCATATATGGCACCTACACCACTTCCCGAAAACAAGACATACAACAGAGGCTACCCAAAGCAAACAAGCACTTATTACGTACGGCGGATAACAATATTACACACGCATTAGGAGAAGCATCATTTACAGTCACGGTAGAAAATTCAAAAACCCACTGTACAGCCCTTGTATTAAAAAATGTTCCCAAACCACTTATTTTAGGCAATAATTTTCTTAAAAAACATGGCGCCGTGATAAATTACGTTGATAAGTCATTAGTTTTTAATGATAGAGAGAAAGAAGTAAACAAACACAATGAATACATTGAACAATTAAACCGGGATATTGAAGAGCTTATGCAAATTGACGTTGATCATCACCCTACTCAAGAAACTAAGGCTACGCTGACGGAAACACTAATCGTGGAAGCAGGGCAGTGCATCACCAGCTTTGCAAAACTACCCACCAGCCCAGGGAAAACAACACTGCGTCCTAATTACCAGTTTTTAAACCCTAAAAACTTAGAGTTAATTGAGATTGCAGATTCAACAAACAACGTTGTTAAAATTAAAATAAAATCGCATGCATTCGTTGATACGAGACTTTTGGAAGGATCCACCATAGGATTCTTGCAAGAAGGCAATGAAATCAACAACGTGTTTACTTTAGCGGATGATGCAAATGGAAATATCTCAGAAAACCAACGTATACCGACAGGCCACTTATCAATTCATCAAATGGGCGTAGTCAATGAATTAATCGCTGAATTTTCCGACGTATTCGCCGACGACAATGACGACCTAGGCTTTACAACCCTTCAAGTGAGATCGAACTAAACCCAGGGACGACACCTATAAAATGTAAACCGTACCGGACATCTTACAAAGAAAAACAGGTTATAGAAAATCAAATCGAGAAAATGCTGCAAAATAATATTATAAGGCCTAGCAAATCGCCATGGTCTTCGCCTGTTGTATTAGTGAAGAAAAAAGACAACTCTTGGAGATTTTGCGTAGACTACCGAAAATTAAATACCGTGACTAAGAAAAATAACTACCCTTTACCCTTAATAGAAGATGTCCTAAACTCATTTGGCAAGAGCAAATATTTTTCTACGCTGGATTTATTAAGCGGTTACTGGCAAGTGGGTGTTAAAGAAGAAAGCAAAGAACTGACAGCGTTTTGTACCCATAATGGCCTATACGAATTCAACGTGCTACCGTTTGGATTATGTAACGCGCCAGCAACATTTCAAGCGTTGGCCGATGTTGTTTTTCACGGACTTAAATGGAAGGACGTACTAATTTATTTAGATGACATCATCGTTTTTAGCAAAACATTTGAAGATCATGTAGTTAAATTAAAAAACATTTTTGAGAGACTCCGACAAGCGAATTTAAAATTAAAACCCTCAAAATGCATCTTATTTGAGAAGGAAATTAAAGTGCTCGGATTCGTAATTAACGAAGAAGGAATTAAAACTGACCCTGAAAAAATAGCTGCAATCGAAAAATTCCCAGTTCCCACAAACACAAAAGACGTTCAAAGTTTTTTGGGTACATGCAATTTTTACAGGAAATTTATTCGAAATTATTCAATGATTGCCCAACCCCTGCATAACGCAACAAAAAAGGGAGGTTTTGTTTGGGATGTGTCTCAACAAACATCGTTTGATAATTTAAAAAATGCATTGTCATCTGCTCCCGTTTTAATTCACTTCGACCCAACGAAAGACGTCGAATTAAGAACAGACGCCTGCGGATACGGAATTGGTGCAATCTTACTGCAAGAAAAGTATGACGGTAAACACCCAGTAGCATTTATTAGCCGAACCCTAACAAAGGCTGAAAAAAATTACACTATTTCTGAACTGGAAGCGCTGGCGGTTGTTTGGAGTCTCGGTAACTTATGACACTTAGTTCATGGGCGGCACATCACGATAGTAACGGATCATCATGCACTATGCTGGTTAAAATATTGTCGGGATCCTACTGGAAAACTAGCGAGGTGGGCGATTAAATTGTCGGAGTATAATTACACAGTTGTGCATAAAAATGGTACAGCGCACAAGGACGCAGACTGTTTGTCTAGACATCCCGTCAAAACAGCAACAACAGCTGATGAGGAAATGCCAAACGAACTTCCAACATATCTATTAAGTGCAGATGATATCATAAAGGAGCAAAAGCAGGATGATAAATTACAAGAAATAATCAATATCATATTAGATCCCTCCAATACTCTCGGTACGCCCGCAATGCGAAGAAGAGCTCGTAATTATGTGATAGATACCGGTGCATTATATAAGAAAAATTCCGCATTATCAGGAAATAAACACCTGCTCTGTATCCCAAGTCACTTAAAATTTGACATCCTCTATAGCAACCATTCTGAACCCATGGCTGGACATTTTGGCGTCACAAAAACACTAAATCGAGTAGCAACAAGATATTTTTGGGACGGCATGATAAATGACATAATTAAATTCGTCCGCGGTTGCCCAGATTGTCAAGCAAGAAAAGGTATGGAAAATAGGAAACCTCTCGGCTTACTGCAACCAATCAAAGTAGGGAAACCATTTGATTTAATCGGAATTGACCTACTAGGACCCTTTAGGAGGAGCATATCGGGAAAAACTATGATTATTGTGGCAACCGACTACGCAACGAGGTACGCAGAGATCGCGGCAATAAAGGACGGTAAAGCGGGGTCAGTAGCCAAATTTTTGATGGAAAATATCATATGTCGTCATGGATGCCCAAGGAGAATTTTATCAGATAGAGGTCAAGTTTTTAAATCGGAAATGATTGCAAGCCTCCAGAACATTATGGGTATAAGAAGTAACCTTACCACGAGTTATCATCCTAATTGTAACGGTCTAACAGAAAGACTAAATAAAACTATCGTAGACATATTGAGCAAGTTTGTGAATACCAAACAAACTGACTGGTGCAACTACATTTCGCACATTGCATTCGCCTACAATACGGCAGTACAAGAAACAACAAATTATTCACCATTTTTTTTGTTATATGGAAGGGACCCCACCCTACCAACCGAAGCACAATTATTACAAGAAACAACGGATGAAACTGTGGAAGAATTCCGAAACAAAATCCTAAACGCGAGAGCTGTCGCCGTGGAAAACATTCATTCAAAACAACAAAAAGAAAAAGTCAGGTACGATAGTAAACACACTGAAAGGGAGTACGAAGTAGGAGACATAGTCAAAGTTTTTACACCTGTAAGGAAAGTTGGTCGCAGTGAAAAACTGTTACTCAAGTGGTTCGGCCCTTATAAAATTCTTGAGAGGAGGGGAGAGGTCGACTATCTCGTTCAAATGGGCCGGACGGCGAACGCCAAAATAGACGTGGTGCATGTTTCACGAATAGCACCTTACTATCAACCATTCGATGAAAAAATATCTGATTGAATTTGCAATAAAGGGTAATTAATTAATAAGTTAAGTACTTAATTATACGTTTATTTTATAGGAATCTAGAGTAATCATTTATAAGGAATAGGATATTAATTAAATTGAGTTTTAAATAGAGTACAATGGTCCAATATCTTGACGAATTAGTATGTTTGGTGATTTTACTTCGGCACCTTACCCAGGGAGCCAATTATGACGGGATCGCTTTCGAGGAAAGAGGAGATGTTAAATTAATAAATGCAAATGGCGAGCCGCGGTCCACATAAACGTTGCAGTGTTTGGCCTCGAGTTCAAAGCGGAACATACGTCCTAGGGGAGATGGAGAAGATCTGCAAGAATATATCTAACACCCTGGAAATAGGAGGCTACAGAACAGGTAATTTCTCACAGCCCTTCCTTGTCTGATGAGGACAGAATACATTACGAATTCACTTTTAAAACCTCAAAAAAAAAAAAAAAATCACATTCTTTGACATGCCCTTTATTTTTTTAATTACTAAAACAATTCAATCCATTAACACCTCATTTAAAAATTTTCAATACAATCAAATTAAACAGTCTATAAATAACTTGTCCCTTCAGGTAGTGAAGTTCAAAAAAAATATTATGCACAATTTTGAAATTGAAGCCCGAGTAACAGAAACATTTTTTTAAATTCTAAATACCTTTTACCTTTCGGTGTCAGCGTAACAGAAATAATGTCCACATTAATATTCTTAACCACCGATTTGCAAATAGAGTTATCCACCCTGCATTATTACTTTCCAAGATCCTTGTAAACATCCTGTACACCCCATGTGATAAATACTTTCCGTTCATTTTGACGTTTTTAAAATTTCTATTAAAAAATTCTCAAAATTAAATGGTCCTCGTTTAATGACTGGAGTAGAGAAAGCATTCCTCCTTAAGAGGCGTGATCAATGGTTGCAATGTCAGATTTACTACTAATGAATTAGAACGAGGCATACGCGTAACAGAGACGGAAATGTAAAAGTTAACCCTATTTTTGCTAAGTATTGGCCCAACTTGCAATTGAATACTGATGTACGAGAGAATGCTTGTGAGTGTAAATGAAAGTTTTGTTAATAATTTTAGTTTAGTATTAAGTTTAATTGTAATATTTGGGGCCTATGAAAGGATACCACAGGGATGGATCCCGTCGCTGCTGGAGCGAAGTACCTGCAAATATTGTAGGAAATGGGAGTTAAGTGTACGTTAACGGTGCCGTACCGTATTACTTGATCCAGCGACTCCACATTTTCGCTAGACGTTAGGTAGGCGGTACCAGTTTAAGGGCGATCCAAACGAGAAATGATTAAATGATGATGATTACTATTATGTTGATTGTATCGAGAGTTGACATGTGTGAATGTAGGGCGAATATGGCGCAAACATACGGTTTCAAATTTAGTTAACTTATTAGTTATCGTCAGAAAATTGACTCAGTAGAGATTTGTTAGGAACAAATACGGTAAATGAAGGATATAATAAAATTCAAATGAATGATAATAGGGGTAAGAATAAAAATAAAGTTGTAACTGGCACCATAGAGAAATCATAATAATAATAATTGATCATTGTACTTAGATATAATTAGATTAGTATTGGTACTAGGTAAATAGAATAGCAAGTAGGATAGTTATTTAGGAAAGTTAGAAGTAAAGTCTTAGGAGTAATTTTATTATTATTAGTAATGAAGGTGTAAGTTAAAAGTGTATTATACTTCAATTTATTTTTATTACGAAAGAAATCTGCCGATATGTATTTTTGCAGCCGTTACACTACCCACACTGCCGAGATATCAAGGACCTGGAGGATGGGAGGCGACATCTGAAAAGAGCAAGTTGAATCGTCACAACATAATTGGCGTACCAAGATGACAGCGAGCAAAGAGTGCAGCTTACATTAATGGATGCAGCTGGCCCAAACCAAACCCAACGCAACGCAGACAAACTAATGTGCCCCGCAGTGCAGTAGCCAGGAACAAGGCATGTACAATGATCCTGACCTGGAAAATTAGATGGAAATCCACCAATGAAGCACCATATCTGTACTCTAACCAAGGGGGCCAGGTTGGCAAGTCGTTGGGAGGCCAGTACCATAAATGCTCCACAAAGCAGCTCACAGAAAACAGTCACCTAAGATGCTTGACCAACTCAACTTGTCTCCTAGTAAGAGGTCAGCCTCGGACACATCAAGAGTGGATAGACTCACAAGTGATGGTGTAGTGTGGACTCTAGAGACCCTAAGTTCTATAGGTTAGGTTAGGCTAAGGTAGTTGTGTAATCGTTGGGGCACCGATTTACTGAAGGGGGAGTAATGTCGCGGACAGGGGATATTTGAGACAGGAAATATCATGTCGCTCCCTGTCCGCGAGTATGTACGCCCGTGCTCAGCGGAATTCAAGGACTTCCTCGATAATTGTTAATAAGTAATTTTTATGCTGATTAGGGGAATCGAGGAAGATCCGTGGGGCCGCTGGGGACGGACAGTCGCGAATTAGCTTGCAAGCAAAGAGGTTGCCCCAACATCTAGTCGTCTAGTCAAGTGTAGTAATAAATAGTTCAGTGGAAAGTTTGTTTTCAAGTAAGTAACCTTTCATTCCCTAATAATAATTAGTCAGTAAATCCTTTTGCCTTTGATCTCGAAGTCGCGACGACCCCCACGCGACAATATCAACAAGACTCTTAGAAGAAGCAGTTTACAAAAGATCAAAAAATACCAACGTGGAAAAAATAAACTGGCTGCAAACATTTATTTATTTCTATATTTACAAATTTATAAATTTACAATAGTAAATAAATATATTGTATTGTAGCCAGTTCCCTCCTCCTATCTTCGCATCAAAAAGAGTGGTCCGTCAGCTAGTCCGTCTTGGGCAATCGGTATTGGAGGATACCTGTGTTTTATTTGTTTAGTTATTCTTCTTACATGAATTCAAATTTTGTTAATATAGTTGATGCTTGAAGCCATTACTTTGTGATACATTGAAATTTGTTTGAATTGTAGTTTGAAAATGACCATGTAATGGTTGAAACCGGTAACTAATAATAAAAACCATATGTGATAACAAAGTGAATTTCATTTATCGTCCTAATATTCAAATTTTGTTGTTTAGAAGTAGGTTTTTAATTTTCAGTTTAAATACTGGATGCGAATTTTAAGAAATGAACCATATAATATTTTATATAAAACAACCATGGATGAGAATGCAGAGTTTAAAATTTTGTTTCCATCATTATACAAAAGTATAAGAAGCATCACATCACTAAAATACTTACTTACTTACTTACTGCGATATATAACTCCGGTACACCATAATTACTTTAAATCCTTTCCGCATACTAAGAATGTTAACGAATAACTTGCTATTAAATTTAATTTTCTTCTCCTAAAAATATAAAATAAATAAAATGTTTTCTAAATTGTTTAAACTATATGAACAGACTTAAGCTCTTTCATATTTTATAACAAAAGAAATTTTTAATTTGGTATTTTGGTAAGGTAAGCAAGAACATATTATACACTTAATAATAGCGATTTTTTAGTGGGAATTCTAAAATGAACATCCTTAAATACCATTTAGCATTGCAAGTCAACCAGACACCTTACGTATATTTTTAATTTTGTAAAAAGGCAAAACCTTAAATAAGTAATTGTAGAGGCTTTCACTTCGTGATACATTTTGATAAATTCAATATAAATAAACAATTAACTTTGTTGGTATCACTTTTTATTACATTAAAAAGTGATACCAACAAAGTTAATTGTTTATTTATTTTGAAAACCTTAAATATTTCAAATAAAAGATAAATGGACTTAGGCCACTTTCAAAATAAACGGCTCATATTCTTTTTCAATCGATTATAAATAATACAGAATTTAACATAGATAATAAAACACAAAATAATTATCATGTAATAATTAAAAATCAATAATTTTTTTTAGAAATTTACGTTTTTAGAAAGAAAACTCGAGAATGAAAAATTATGTTACTTCAGTAAGTTACATTAATCTCGTTATTCAAATCAAAATAAAATTTATTTGTTATCGCACTTTTTATACACGTATTTTACACGAACATACAAACAAACACAATATAAATAAACTCCAAACGCAACAAAACAAAGTTTTAAAAATATTGTATAACTTGGACAAAAAGCTGTAACAGCAGACCTATACAAGCACAAGAACTAAATATCGAGAACATGATAACACTTACTACTGATATATAGAATGAAAAATTATCTAATAAAAACCACTAAAAACTAACAAACAAGTCCATGAATAAAAGACAAGAAGAAAATCTGACATATGGAGAGAAAAATTCCAGACATCTGTTTTTCACAAACTTTAACAACAGAATCCATAAAACAGTACAACAATTTAGAGGAATATATAAAAACACTCAATTACGCCACTTTTAAACTAAAACTTAAAAATATAATCCCAAACAAAAAAATATGAAAGAAACATCACACTACTATGAACAAGAAAACACACTATCCCTTAATACCAATAGCCCGAGATGGAACCAAACATCCGCCAATCTCGAGGTGAAGAAAAAGGGAAGAAGACAGAGATATTTTTCTTTACAATGTATATACATGTATCATATAAATATTATGTTATAGGTGGAAATATTTAAATAAAGATTTGAATTTAAATATTTTTTACATGCAGAACAAATGTTCAAATTTGACATGCTTTCCACCTTTCAGAAATTGTAGTGTGAATTTTTTCCATCCATTTTGTTTCTTGTTCCTGTAAATCTCGGTATTCGGTGACAATTTTCTCTGCCAACTGAAATAAAAATTCTTGTGGCGTTATCCTTTCTCCGATTGTTTAAAATCCGAGCATTTATAGCAGCTGAATCCAAAATGTTAAAAAATATATGGGCGGGCCATCTACGAGATTCAGATATTATGCTGTACTTTCTAGTCATTTAATCCATTATATGCATTTAATATTTAATATTATCATAAAAAGCAAAGGTTTTAGGTATACATTTACCTGTTTTTTTAATTATTATAAATGTATGCTTTAAACTTACCAAGAGATCTATTTTATTCGGTTTGCTTTTTTATATAGTCAAAGTATAATTAATAATTAGAAAAAACACGAAAATATTTCGTAAAACCTACAACAAATGAGTCTTATTAAGACTGTACTGAAGAGATCGAGAGATCGAAACACGTGTCTGCAGATGGTTATAAATTGAGTATTGAATTATTTAATTGCTTTTGCTAATTTATTTTTAATTACACCAAGCTAAATTAATTTCTTGTTCCAAATTTGTCATAATATAGTCAGTCACAAATTATTTTACAGAAAGAAATACGTTCAAACTAGTGTTGCTTTGATAGCCTTGCTATTTTGTAACACGCAAATTACTTTTGTATTATTCAATGTCTGTCGAAGTATTAGCTAGAGAAGTAGTTGTTTCAAAAGTGGTGTGTTTTTGTAGTCTTAATAAGACTCATTTGTTGTAGATTTTACGAAATATTTTCGTGTTTTTTCTAATTATTGGTTAATTTTCTACAACGTAAAGGACTTATATATTTTATTATAAAGTATAATTATTTGATTTGTAAAGCTACTTTGAAAATCTTGCCATTTTGTCTTTCTTCTATCTCGCAGGTTTGGATAATTCCATTGTATTCGCTCGAATAGTTGCTACTAAGATAGAAGTTTTGTTACTAAAGATGTACTTGTAAGAAAATTATCGGTGGTTATATTTCTTCCGCACCCTGTAACTGGTTCAGTGAGTTTGAGAATAACAAACTCACTAAGTGGTGTTACTGATTGTATCATCTCATCCTTTTTGAAATATGAAAATCCATTCACAATATATCTACTCAGAACATTCGAAGTCAACCAAAAAACTTATCGGGTTTATTGGCATATATTGTTTAAATCTGCATCTTGCCTTTGTTGCAAATAGCTGTTCATCAACCGTAATATTTCTTCCTAGCTTTTAGCAGCTTTGGCTACTTTCTATAAATGTATTTCATATTAAGGATTGTTTATAGAAAGGTCCTTGGTTGGTTTCACAATTTTTACGATTTATTCCGATTATCGAAACTAGTCGGATTAAATCGTAAAAATTGTGAAACCAACCAAGTGACTTTCTATAAACAACCCTTAATATTAAAAATGTTTCACCACTTGATAAACGAGAACCAAATTCAACAAAAAGAATGTATTTCATACCTTCGAGATGAAAGCAAATTTATCAGTCTGCAAATACTGGCTCCTCTGGCTTCTCCTATCAAAATGAATAAATCGCATATTCTTTGTGAAAGGGTTTCTGCTCATTATTCATGAAAAGAACTCTCATTTCTTACTCCATAAATATGAAACGTGTTCTTCTGTCATATGCACTTCGTGTATATAAAATTTAATTAAAAGCATCTAAATCTGCTGAAGAATCCACTCGCATCCTAAAACTCGACGTGCTTTTGATTCTGTGCATATTTTTATATGATTCATAATGCGCCGGTCAAGTATCTTAGAAAATGCACTCATTACCTTGCCCTTCAAAATATTGCGTTTCGCATGTCCCGTTGGCCCTGATATGATGGTATGAAGCAAGGATCTTCCAGGTCCAGAATCTTGATACATTTTTTTGCAATTTAATCGATTGAAGTTTTAATATTTTGATCGTTCTGGTCACATTCCTCTTCAGAACAATCTCATCTTTTTCGATCCTTACACATGTTCACAATGGTTTGTTCCTCATTATCCGTGTCGAATAGCTCAGAGTCAAATTCTAATAGACCATATATATAGTCCAGCAATGTCAGGCTGGCCAACAAGGATATTATCAGCACGCGTCTTATCACCCTACTATTAAACTGCATGATAATTTTGTCAATGAATGTCCCAAACGCACGAACGCGCTCCGATGCCCTTTCGCCTACCCTACGCCCGCCCATTTGCCACAACGCAACTGGCCAGCCTGAGATTGCTAGACTATACCATCCTAACACCTAGAACTTTCTTCTTCGTCTATTTCAGAGCATATATTGTTTCAATTTCCTTTGCCTTCACATTTTGGAGCAAAATTTTTGAATTTGTGTTATTTGTGTGTTTTATTTTTATTTATTTATTACTTAGTTTGTATCTTATTTTATTATTACAATTAGAATTGATTACGTATCAGTGATCGAATTTGAATGGTCGTTACTTTGCCACCATCTACCAGCAGTTGGCGCTCTGTACCCAGCATAAAAACAAATGTACAAACAAAAACATGGCATGTTTTTAAAACACAATAGAATGATATTTTCTTGGAAGACTTGTAGTAAGTTTGAAATTTCAATGTCGAAAACTTTATAAAATTTCATAGATTTTCCAGCGGTCAAAAGACTTCTCACGGTAGATAACAGCGTGATTATCAGGAAGAACGAAAGAAGAATGTGGACAAATATTGAAAAATTATGTACCTATATATTATAGAAAACATTGTGCAGTAAGTTCAAGAAAAATGAATTTAACAATTTTGATTAAATAAAGTCTCAAAAGCGGTAATTTGACCGTTCTGGTAGGTTTATTTTTATAGTATTAGTAGTCGTAGTAGATATGTGTTTCACTTAAAATCATTTTGGTTGTAAAATATCGCATTCCACAAAAAAATATTCTTAATTGAGATTTTCATTTTATATACATTTTAATAATTTAGTTAGACCTCTTACATTAATTTTATTTAATGCGTTTTTAATTTAAAAGTAAGCACTCGTTATTAGTATAAATATTGAATAATAATGAGAAAGTTTGAAGTTATTTATGTATACTTTTATTTAATAATTACGTTTGGTATTTCATTCGTGAGTACATTTTTCATAATAATTGAATTTATTCAAGCAATTGGGGACAATAAAGAAAATATATTACAACAAGTTGTACACGGATATAAATTCCAGTTATAAAGTTTGATATTTATACCCATTATACTCCCTTCCGAGTAACTCCCCATTTTCCACCAATTTCCACTTGAACCGTTCGCAGTTCAAGATCCCTCGCGGAAAATTTATGCCGGCAATATCGAAAAGTATTATTATTAATCTAAACAAACAATAGAAAGCGAGCTCGGAGAATTTTCCGAACCGATGAGCGCGTAAATTCGAGATGGCTCCGGTACCGTCACCGCAGACGCTTTTAATAATACTCGGCGCCAGTTATTAAGTTCCATTAATAACATCTTAAATAGGATTAAGGGAATAATAAGTGCAAGTCGAGGCGAATGAGGGTCGCCCCGGTGATTTGATAGTGTGTGTTTTCCGCGACGGACGGAAAATTCGGCCTTAATTGAAAAAGCATCATCGAAGGTCTTAATTGATAACGCCGACTATGAACGGCTACGGGAATTAATGACTTTATAGATTGAGCAGATAGAGGTCCAGTTGTGAGATTAATATATCAGACATTGCGAACTAAGGTAACAAGTAAATTAATCTGAATTTGTGTTTTATTCTATGAACATGCATTTTTATTTAATAATCAATTTTAATTGTTCGTGTATGCTAAATTTTATCATATAATATCATTTACGTAGCCTAAAACTTTTCATCTCACATACACAATTAAAAGTTTTACTTTAGTTGGTCCCTGGGATGTTTTTAGTCTATTTAAAACGGTGTATTTCATTATTGTAATTTCATACAATCGCGCTCTTAAAATAATATGAAGGATTGCATTTTCTAGAATAATAGAGGTGTGCCAATAGTTATTCATGACAGTTGTAATAGTTTTTTTTGTTTTAAATGTGCGAGTTTTCCGATCGAATGTATCTATCGAACCGACAAATAAGCTTTCCGCTCGAAATATTACAGTATCTTTTTCTATGAATATATTGCAGGCGTAATAAATAAAACAATTAATTATGTATGTACTATTTTAAATAGTATCAATTATTTGTTTATATTTCTGTTAAAATATTGTACATTAAGTTAATTTAACAGAATGTTATAATTTATCCCTATTTCACTTTAAAAGGAATCCAAATATTATATTTGATCTTAATTATTTATTTCATTAATGTTAAATTTTGCAAATATTTTAATAATAAGAAATAATAATAATTAATATTACATTAGTTAAAACTTTTCTATTGAATCATAGAACAATATCTATGTCGCTTTCAATTTAAAAATACTGCAGCTACTTTAAAGTAATTGAAACGGTAAATTGAAATTTTGTTTGTAATATTAGTATAAATTTAAACGCAAAGGAGCAGTATTAGTAATTAGCTAAGCTAGTGTAGATATATTCATTTAGAAAAACTATGACAAAGCAGGCATTTAAAATGGTTTACAATTGATATTAGAAAAAAGAGAGAATGATCTGAAAGATTTTAAATTTACTAATTGCCAAAAGTGTTATATTAAAATTAGTGAAATTACCAATTCACTTGTTTCTACGCAAAGTAAAATGTACAGTTTTTATTCTCCCACTGCTCTTAATGAAATCATACACATACTGCACATTATGTTTTATACTACTAAACATCTTTATTCACAGAAGGAAATAATACATGTAATGTATACAATAAAATAAAATAAAATAAATTCTGTTGTTGTCTTCTTCCGTTTCATGGCTATAGACCGGTGGTCTTTCAGCCCGTATGTTTTATATTTTTATAGAAATCGCCATAAAAAACATTGGTCTTGGAATTATTTCCAGTACGATCACAATTCATCGGGCTTGTTTATATCGCTTGCCAACTTGAATTGAGTTTAATGCTTATGGCTTGAGCGGGACTCGTTCTAGAAGTCAATTGTTATTAGATATCTTAGAAATAACTGAGAAATATAATTTAATATATATATATATATATAAATGTCTTCATATAAACTGTATAAGTGCAATATTTAGCTCCAGGCAAACTTTATAATTTATTATTAATTTAAATATCTTTTTTCAAATAATAAGTATATTATATAATAATAAAAAGATTTAAAAATCGAAAACTTCTACATGAAAAAGAAAAATACCAAACATATACAGAGCTGAATCAATCATAAAAAAATAATAGTATTTTTACCTAAATAATACAAATTATTTATTGAAACGAATTTTATATGGCGTAGAAAATACATTGTAAAGAAATAAATTCAAAATAAGTAAACATTTCGTAAATCTACAACAATGTGTCTTACAAAACAAATCACTTATTGAAACTTGAAACAACTACTTTTCTGGCTAGTACTTCGAGAGATATTAAATTATACAAAACTAATTAGCATGTTACAAATAGTACAGCTATCAAAGCAGTACTGCAATACTAATTTGAATGCATTTATTTCTATCAAATAAACTAAATTATAATAATTATAAAAAGAAGAAAATGTAGGTTAAAGAGTTTGTTAGTGAATATGTGGTAACAAATTATAAACAAGAAATTAATTTACGATTATTTAATTATAATAATAATAACTAGTAAAAGGAATCGAGTGGTTCTGTCCACAGAGGGCGTGTAGCGTCTTATAGGTGCCCTAGCCGGGGCTAGCTTGCTAGCCCTTGTTAGGTATCTCCCTAGCTTCTCCGCCCCCCAAGACCTACATGCGTACCATAATTGGTAAACCTACATGAGGTGATCCTGTTTCTGCAGAATATGCCGGATCTAGAAGAGTAAACCTTAACTAAAAACCCGTAATCCCCGGTGTTATTCGTACCACGCCGATGGAATGAATGGCACTAGGTTAGTATGCCTTATAACGGTGACCTCCGGATTCTTGGCGTCCTCCGGTTGCAATTAGCCTTCCATCGGCAATGGAGCACTGCCGGTCGTGAGATTATTTTTTTTTGTCCTCACGAGGTGGTGTCGCTTAGCGTCCTGCACTCCGGTGTCCGTTGTTCTTTTGTGTGCCTCTGGCTATTTTACTTCATTTGAACTCCTGTATCTTCTAAGAAGTCCAGGAGTTTCTGCCAGGGGATATTCTTTAGCTGTTCTACAGGAAGCATGGTCTTCCCGAGTTTCATCTTGCGTTCGTGTATATGAGCTTCGCAAGTGCACACTTCTTCCAGACACCCACGACATAGGGGGCTTTTCTCAATGCCCATCCTATGTTTGTGCTTGTTCAGGTCAAAGTGCCCAGTGACTAGTCCTGTGATTTTTCTTAGTTTCAATCTGCTCAATCTAGACAGCTTCAGCATGCTGTCAGATACTGGACCTTCTAAGAAGAGTCTCGTGTACCTCATTCCATTTTGGTTTTGTCATGCCTTTTTGTGCTCCTCTTCTAACTTGCGTTGGACTATTTCCTTTCCGGTTTCATAGGGTATACCGAAAGCGGGTTCAGGTCCTATGAATTCACCTGCTGCTCCTTGTTTAACCAGCAAGTCGCCCCCCCCACTATTGGCGAGGCTAGCGCTTTTATGGCTGCCTGGCTATCTTCCATAATGGTAATTGGTCCTTTGTTAAGTCCCGACTCCATTATGTGATGAGCACACCAGTCAATGGCGGCTATTTCGACCTGGAAGATAGCAATCGCGAATTGTTTGCTCCGGTTGCAGCCTCCATAGATACCAGCCCCCGTTCCTTTAGTATTTTTGGCCCCGTCTGTGTACCAGATGGTTCCTTTACTCGTTTCCGGGTAGGTTCCATTTGTCCACTCACTCCGCTGTGGTATGAGCGTTTTAAATCTGCGGAATAGGTGTACGATGTTGGTGAAATCGGACCTCATTTTTAGTGTCTCTTCTTCTTGTAGCACTTTAAACTTAAAGGGTGTCCATTTATGTGCATCCTATAAGCTGCCTATCTAGCTTCCATCATTACAAATAGATGTAGTGGTGGTAGCGATAATATTTGTTCCATGGCTGCCGTGGGCGTTGTCCTCATTGCCCCAGTGATCAGCAGATACGCCTGTCTTTGCACTCTTTTAAGTTTTACTGCTGCACTTTTGGTTTGGGTCTTTTCTCCCCAAATGAACGCCGCGTATGTCACTATAAATCTTATGACCAAAGTGTATAGCCATTTGGTCATACTGAGTCTCAGTCCCTACCATTTTTCGGGTCGCAAAAATTATTCTCATGGCCTTTTTACTGATGCTCTCTAGGTGGAAATTGAATTTCAATCTGGTATCAAGTATGACCCCTAAATATTTTACTTCATTTTTGATTGGAACTTCCATTTCATGCATACGTAGTGATTTTATGTCATTGTTTTTTCGTCTTCTAGTAAAGAGGCCGATCGCCGTTTTGACTGGATTTACAGTTAACCCTTCATTCCTGCACCATCTTTCTACGGTATTTAGTGCCCTCTGCGTCAAGTTTGATACAGTGGTCCCAAATTTCCCGCTTACTTTAATGGTCAGATCATCTGCATACCCTAGTGCATATATGCCCTGGCTTTCGAGTAGCAGCAGAAGGTCGTCCATGACGAGGCACCATAGGAGCGGTGAGAGAACACCTCCCTGTATGCACCCGCCAACGACTAACGCTTCTGCTGTTTTTCCATATAGGGTAGTTGTTATAGTCCGACTTCTGAGCATCTTGTTTACCCATTGTCGGACTTGCGGGTTAATTCCCCTTCTCTCCATTGCTATTGCTATGGAGTTGAAGCTTGTGTTGTCAAACGCCTCTTCAATATCCAGAAAAGCCCCTAACGCAACGTCTTTGCATTGTAAGGTCCTTTCGCATCTGCTCACTAGCTGGTGGATTGCTAGCTCCATGACTTTCCCACTTGGTAGGCGTATTTTTGACAGTGTAGTTATAAGTCCTTTAAAACTCCTTCCCGTATGTGCCTGTCTACTAGTTTTTCTAGTAGTTTTAAAATAAATGATGACAAGCTGATCGGTCTGTAAGATTTAGCCTGGGCATATGAATCATGCCTTGGCTTAGGTATGAATACCACCTTTTCAATCCGCCAGCTGCTTGGGATGTATAAAAGGGCAAGGCTTGCTCTGAGGATATCACATAGTGGTTTCCTCAGCGTTGCTAACCCCTTTTGTAGCATGACAGGATATATCCTGTCGGGACCTGGTGATTTGAATGGTTTGAACGTGTTAATTCTCCACTCAACGTCACTTGGTTTGATTATCATTTTCGCTGTTTCCTAGTCCCGTTTTGGAGCTTCGGTCCTCGGAAACAGGATTGTCAAGTATTGGAGAACCCGGGAAGTGCGCCTGCAGTAATACCTGCAGGGTCTCTTCTACAGAGTCTGTGTACTTTCCATTTTTGGTCTGCAATGAACCGATGTTACCAGCATGACCTTTGCTGAACGTGTTGAGTAGACAGGAGCTTGTGGATTCACTTTCTATGTCCCCACAGAATTTTTGCCAAGATTCCGTCTTGACTTTTTTAATGGCATTGTTATATACTGTTATATATATATTGGGCCCATTCACCGTTTCTCTTGGCTGTATTAGACAGTCTTCTGGTGCGTGCCTTAGTCCTATCAAGATCCTTGTTTCACCAGATGACCCTGGTTCAGGTAGGTTTGGTAGGTCTTGGGCAGCTTGCTTCAAAAGCAGTATTGATAGAGTCTGTGATGCTTTGCACCATGAGATCTAACTCATGCGTTGTTCTCGCTACTGTTGTTGTCCCCGATTCGGCTGGCTAGTACCTCTTTGTATAGGTCCCAGTCAGTTCTCCTCGGGTTTCTGTTTTGGATTTCCGATGCTTCTTCTGATTCGATATCGAATCGTATATATCGATGATCTGAGAGTGATGGTTCATCAGATACATGCCAGTGTTAAACCATTTCACTTGCCTTGCGAGAGGCAAGTGTTATGTTAATTACCTTGTTTCGCACCGCGTTCATGAACGTGGGTACATTTCCAATATTTACTATTTCAATGTAATTCTCTAAGATAAAATCTAATAGTTTCTCACATCTTGGATTGATGTCCTTGCTCCCCCATATAATGTGGTGCGGGTTCGTCCGCATCCAAGGATCAGCGGTATTCCCTTGTGGCTCCCGCTGTGTATCAGCCGCTAAACCTTGTCTAATGGCGGTGGTCCTGGTCCTGGTCCTTGTTGGAAGGTCGAAGCATACTATTCTCAGGAATCCCCCTTTATGGGTACATTCCTGAAATTTCGGTGAGGCTTATCCTTTCACCGTAGCATCAATGCTTGGATTATCGAGGCTTTGATAGCCTCGGCTTCCTTTGCATCGTCTCTGGGAATCCTTTCGGTATTATAGTTGTGACAAGCAACTGACGGGGGAACCTATCCCTTGGTTTTTGCTTGTTACAGAAGACGAAGGAAACTTCGACAAAGTTAGTCCATTTGTTATAAAATTATACACAATGTTTTAGGAGCAACCAAAAATATCAAAAAGGTTAAAGATGGATTACTGATACAAACAGTAAGTAACGCCCAGTCCAAAAAATTAATGAACACAAACATGTTAGGAGAGTTCATAGTAAAGGTCACTGTACATAATACTTATATAAATTATAGTAGGGGCGTAGTCTACTGCAGAGATTTCCTCAATTGCACAATTGAGAAAATCTAACAAAATATTTTAACCCAAGGTGTAATCGAAATACGTAGAATTACTCCGAAACTAGATGGAGTGTTACAAGAAACACCTAACCACATCCTAAAATTCAACAAACCAACACTGCCAGCCAGCGTCAAAGGAGGTTTTCTTAATTTTCCTGTTCGGGCATATATACCTGCGCCATTACGGTGCTCTAAATGCCAGGCATTTGGGAATACCGCAACGCGTTGTTCCAAGAAACAGGCACGCGTTTGTGGTAAGAGTATATACGAGGGGACAAACTGCATAAAACCAGTCACATGTGTAAACTGTAAAGGAGGGCACTCAGTCCGTTCTAGAAACTGCCCTAAATATAAATTTGACTTGACTATTCGAGAATTGAAATTCAAAGAAAAAATCACATATTTTGAGGCTAAAAAACGTATCCCTCCAAAACTCCTACTGCTTGTGTCTTATATTCTAGAGCAGCAGCAACAAAGCCGATAAACCAGTACGAGGACTTTCTAAATCTTCTATTGCCATAGTTAAAAATAACCATCAAGGAATCAGCGAGAGAGCATATGCGTGAATTGAAAGTATCAATGGAAGCAATTCAGATACCTCCACTAAAACCCCAATCGCTTACTAAGGGACCGGTTAGGAATCATCAGCAGGGGGACAATAAGGAGCCCCCTGTTAATAAACAACAGGGGGTTAGTCAGACACCCTCTGTTAAAAAACAACAGGGAGCCAATCAGGAGCTCCCTAAACAACAGGAGAAATCGAGATCGGTTTTTCCTGTTGTTGAGCAAATGCTGGCGACCATGTCTGCCTCGTCGGCAGCATCAACAGCCTCGCCTTCATCCGCCTTACCAGCCAAGACCAAGGCAACGCTCGAGCCGCTCTCGATCGACATGGATAGTTACATGTCATCCAGTGAGCTGTCAACTAAGAGAGAAGCTGCCGCAGCAAGTCTCTCTTCTTCGGAAAGTTACTTCGTCGAGGAGACACTTACAGATGGTGGGACCGTAGAAAAGAGGAAGGTCAAAAGAGAACCGGGCTGGCAGAGAGATGTTCGGAGGAAGTAAAATCCCAAGGAACAATAGTGTTATTTGTTTTTATTACATATTTATTCATTTTATATTTCATTATTTCGTTTGTGATAGTAACTGTAAGTTGTCTTGCCAAGAGAAATCTGTTATCGGAGTCATTGACAACTCCAATACTATCTGTGATATTGGATATAAGGTTTTTTGTCTGTTTACAACTCTGATACCATCTGTGATACTAGTTTTAAGGTTTTTGACGGTTTTGTTACTCTTTGTTATCTTATTATATGTTTATTTATTCTAATTTATTCTTATCTGCCTGTGTTATTTAATTTTTATACCAAATATATCTGAACAGTTAATAGAGTGAAACTGCAGCGGGTGCTGAAAACACTACTGTAAACGTAAACTACTCTTGGCTAAACCGACGCCTTTTTGCTTATGTCTGCAAGAGACACATTTTAAGCCAGGTGATAGTTTTCGGCTCAATGGTTTTTCAATTTCATGCAGGGATATAGTGCCTTATCTGCGGGCCAGAGGTGGAGCCGCCATCCTACTGAGAGAGGGTTTTCCCTTTCAGGAAATCACTCTTATAATGAAACTCCAGGCGCTGGCTATTTGAATATCCTTCCCTATAAAAATACAATCTGCACCTTGTATCTTCCAGAATTTGACTGGACACTCTATGAGATTACAGAGTTGGTCAATCAACTTCCATCGCCTTATATAATAAGGGGAGATTTTAACCTTAGAGGATTCCTCGATCAGAGTGACGCGGTTCTTCTCAATGGAGACTCCCCCACTTATTTAAGCGCGATTGACTTATCGTTCTCCTCTCCCCGTTTGGCCGCCAATCTTTCCTGGCAAGTTATCTGCCGGGTAGCGATCATTTTCCAATTACTAATAAAACCATCGTTTGACGGTTAAGGCAGTCAGTCTCCCGGAGATGGCGCTTCGACAAGGAAGACAGGTTTGGTTTTTGAGCCAACCTAATGCCAACCACGTCACTCGTTGACGATGTCGAGGTCGCCGTGCAAGATTTTACATCGCATGTTATGGAAGCAGCTAGTAGTTTTATTTCTTGGTAAAGTGGGAAAATGGTGGGTCCGCCTGTTTCCTGGTGGAATCAGGAAATAAAAAAAAACGATTCAGGAGACGATGAAAGCTTCAAACAGGTTTAGGCGGTCTCCTACCCAGGGGAGCACGTGTCATACCGGTGGGTGAAGTATGAAGGAAGGTGGGTGCCGTAGCAGGGAAGAAATTCCTTGCTGTAGCACCCGTCCTTAGCGTTGATGGTCGGGATGTTACAGACACTACTGAGATCGCAAATGCTATTGCATCCCACTTCCATTCTACCAGTAGCTCTCAGAATTATGATATTACTTTCCTGGATAATAAGGCAAACCTAAAGATCCACCTGAACTTCTCACAGGACCCCAAGACATAATGCTCCGTTTTCAATGAGGGAATTAGATGAGGCCATAAACTCCATGGGAGAATCAAAATCATCAGGTCCAGATGACATCTCGTATCAGATGATCCGACAGCTTCCAGCATGTATGAGGGAGTACATGCTGGACATCTATAATCTGATATGGAACGAGGGCATCTACCCTAAATGTTGGAAAACAGACATCATCCTACCTATTTTTAAACCTTACAGGGACCCTACCAATATTAACAGTTACCGGTCAATATCTTTAACTAGCTGCGTAGGGATAATTTTAGAAAAAATGGTAAACAGCCGCTTGGTACGCATGCGGAGACAAATGGTCTCCTAGCAAAATATAAAGCAGGTTTTCGAAAGTACCATAGCACGTTCGATCAACCTGTACATTTTGAGAGCTCTATCCAGGATGCCTTCTTGGAGAAAAAACACCTCATAGCGTTGTTTTTTTGATCTAGTGAAGGTATACGATATGACCTGGAGATATGTAGTTTTTCCAAAAATTACATAATTGGGGATTTAGAGGCCGTCTGTCCACATTTATTAAGTCACTTTTGTGTAATCGTTCATTTAGGGTACGAATTGGGGATACCAAGTCTCCGTTGTTCGCGCTGGAAAATGGTATTCCCCAAGGTTCAACTATAAGTGTGACTTTGTTTGCTATAGCAGAATCAGTGAACGACCAGCGTGTACACCGCAGAACTGTACAGGTTCTACCAGGATCTTCGTTACTGTATTATGTCCCAAGACTGGTCATTCCTAATCTGTTCGGACTCCCTAAGTGCCATTCAGAGTATATCATCGTTAAACTCGGCCGACCCGCTGGTTCAGCTCATTGAAACCTTGATATTTGAAATGTCCCGGGGCACGTAGGTATCGAAGGCAACGAGCTGGCAGATAAAGCTGCCCATTTAGCAGCGGAAGCAAATCACTCAGGCGATATACCTGTGAGGCCCGATGATGTCAAAGGATACATTAATAAAAAAATCACCGATGATTGGTCGGAAAAGTTGAACGTTTCCAGTGACTCCATGTCGATCACCGGTAGATCTCAATGCAAGAGCGCATAGGGCACACTAATCTAACCTCCTCGTATCTCTTTACCGAAGATGAGGAGCCAAAATGTGAGACCTGTCAAAACTCGTTAACAATAGAGCACATACTTATGGAATATCCAGCTTATGTTTTACAGAGAAATAGGCTAAGGCTTGGTGGTGACCTGACAGCGGTTCTATCAAATAGTAAAGGATCCGTAAAGTTCCTGCGTGAAACCCAACTTTAAAAAAAATATAGATTTCACTGTCCTGACTTCATGTTAATTTATTATTATTTATTAATCGTTTTGTCTCGTTCATGTACACTGACACTGCTTATTCGTTGTATCGACCCATTTTTCCATTCCACACCACGAAAAAAATCAACTAATAATAGTTATTTAAGGTACAAGTGTAAAAAGTGATGCTCTCCTGGCTTTAAAAAAACTCGCTCGTTCCTCGCTCGTGTTTTTAAACGCCAGTTCGTGCAATAAAGAAACTTTTTACACGTGTGCGTTACAAAATTTTATCTTCGATCGTAAAGGATTTCAAAGAATATATTCTTATTAGTAATATTTTAATGTCATTTCAATAATTCATTTATTGAAAACATATTTTACCCGCAGTGCACTAATGAAAGCGTTACTTAGCAACCAGTAAACAAGTTGCACAAATGTCGGCCGCCATTATTATTTATGGAAAAAATGTTCGCTTTATTGTAATCTCTTCGACTTGCATTAAATGAAATCTTCAGAGTTCTTAAATCTGCCATTTGGTTTGTATTATATATTTTATTTATAGTATATTAGTTATTTGTATCAATTAATAAATAATTTAGTTTTTCTTCGAAAATTTGTGCTATAATATATTTATCTGTCAAATTTGACATTTCTGTGCAATAAAAACAGTTTGACATTACCGTGCAATAAAAACGTAAAAAAGCACTAGTGCTTTAAAAAGCCACTTTTACAATGAAAAATGATGCAAAAAGCGTTTACTTTCTGTATGATCGTAGATAAAAGTAATTAAATAATCTAAAAATCAAGTTTATAATCACCTGCAGACTTACAGAATATTTTAATATATTCTGAATAATTTATTAGGTTTGATGATGGTAATGTAAAATTGTATTATTATGATTTAGAAAATTTTCCATGTTCATCAAAAATTGTTCATTTCGAATTTATAAATTTCTATAGATTTTTATAATGTGGCAAAAAGTATTAAAATTATTATATCTAAATAGAAAAAAAGGAATTATTTTTTTATAGTAAATACAAATTAAACCTTACATAAATAAATTAAAACATATGTAATGGACTGTATTGTATATGTATATATTTAATATATAAATATTTCTATAATTTCGGAAGACATAATCAATGAATACAGTAACATTTACGCACGGACTAATATTTAATTCAATACCTAAAATGTATTTGAAAGTTTCGAGGAAAACATTTTCGTTTCATCATATTGTATATGCAATGTTGAATTATTAATTCAGATTGAATTTATGATAATCCATCATAAGTTCGTCTTAAATTCTGACGTAAATAAATTTTATTACACGCCAATAAACATGAAAATACGTTTTATCCGCTCTTTTATTTCTCTGGCGCTTTTATGCCCTTTGTCGCACTACAAAAATGCATGAGACATTAGCCCGCGGCTCAAATAACGTAACAACATCTTGCAATTTAGGGGTGGTATTTATATTAATAATGTAATATCCCGGAGGCAATAGCCTCTTTCCTTGAGATTTTCAAAGTGGGAAACTTTCCAGGGACGCCTTATCTCCCGCCACCCGCGTTTGACGGGCAGAGATCTAGACAATCTTAATTAAGAACAAACACACCCCCTTTCAAAATGCCAACGTGCCACTTGATATAATCTCAACAAGATCAAATTAGACGAGGGCATGGGTGCGTTTATCGTACGAAAAGTTGGCTGGCCTTGCTGCGATTAATATAAATGGTGTATGAGTGCTGGCAAGTCATGTGAAATTAGTGTGAAAATGAAGCGGTTAAATTATATGATTAATTGAATTAAACATGAAGGAGAAACAAGAGGAAAACCTGAAAGTTCCGTGTAGTTTAACATACTTGCTAGTTATCAAAATTGATTTATATTTTTATTTAATGATTAACATTTTCCTAAAACATACCTTTATAAGCCGATCATAATATTAAATAGCGTATTACTTGGTTTTAAGGCTGCATGATTATTGCTTAGGGGCAAGTCAAGCTTAAATGTTTTAAAATCTCTAAGTAGGTAAATTCCTTAATCTCCGAAAGTAATTATTTCTGGCAAATTCCCTAATCCGATATAAAATACAGAGCCCTTCGCGCTTTAAACTTTTTCTTATAACCTTGATGTAGAGTCCAAGAAAGTTTTATTTAATTTTGTTTTAGTTATTTCAGTATATTATTTTACATATTTTTTATTATTCATATTGTGAATTTATATTATTAGAAATCTGTAATGTTTTCAAATAATTTTATTATTTACAAAATTATATACATAAAAGTAAACGTGTAAGTTAATATGGACAGTCTGGATTTCGTGGTTATCGTTGCTCGGCTAGGGGTGTGGGGATGCTGTCCAGGTGTGGCTGGTTGACGGGCCGCTTGGTGGTAGTAATCGCTTACGTCGTGGTCTCGTGAAAACGGCGTGTGGTGGTCTTCGGTCACGCTTGCGGGGATACAGATGCGAGGTACTGGTACGTTTTTAGACTTCTTCGTCGGATAGAGTTCGGGTAAGGTAATCTCTTTCAAAGCTCTAGCAGAAGTCGTGTGGATGGCTGGCTGTTTTATATCGTTTCCGGGTACTGCACCTTTGTTATTTGAATTGTCCGTCATTTCGCGTTTGGGATGTTTTTACCCCTAACTGAGCTCCTTGGTAATTTATTCAAAGGGCTTGGCGGTCCTTCCTTCGAACGGTGGAAACGAGCAGCATGGTCATCTTGAAGCCGGTGGTTTATTGGGGTCGAGGAGAGCGCGCGGGCCGAACGCGGTACCTGCTCGGATTAGCATGGTCCTTGAGCTGTGCTCGCGGTACAGCCGCGCAAAGTTTTTTTTTTAATTTCAAATTATCAATTCAGCAACATGTAAAAAGTAGCAGCATTTTGATTATATAGCTTTACTAAGATCATAAAAATTCAATTTTGTTACTTTTTTAGAAATATAGATTTATATAATAAAGCCTAAATTTATGTAAATAATTAATGACAGACCAATTGAATTCATGAATGATTTAAAAGAGAAATTAAAGTAATATATTTTGCCTTGTTAATAATAAATAAATTAATTAAAACCCAAAAAATTACTTCCTGCAAAAGTATTCTTAGGCTACAACTAAAATACAATTATTACAAGCGTCTGTCTTTGGATATACCCGTAAAACTGAAATTAAGCTGTTGGAGTTTAGTGTTTACCTCCAATTTGGAAACCTCCATATTTCAGAAACCACTTTTATAACTCCGAAGAAGATTAAATAATTTTAAGCTGAACTCCTCTTATAAAGGCAAATAATAATAGTAAGTGGCAGTAATTATTGGTTAGAAGTTTTTGGAGAAACTAATAGAGGCTCAGTTCAAAATTTTTGGAGGGCCTCTCTGGTCTAAATTGATGTATGTCTGTTACCTCTTTCATTGGTCAGTAGCTGTAGTTCATGAAAATCTGTCCGGTCAAAAAGGGGAAGAAGGCAACCTAACAGTGATCTAAATAAAGTACCGCCCGAGGCTAACAAATAGTAGCTTTCGTTGCCTTCTCAGCGTCATTTTATGGAGCAACCTCTAAATATCCCTATAATTTGTAATGTAGAAACTTTACGTAAAGCAATTTCTAACCCTCAAAGGAAACTACCGAGATAAGAGAAAAATCGCATTTGAAGTTCCCTAATAAAGCGCCCTTAAATTTTAACGATTAACTATTTATTCTTAAGTATTCTATTGAATTAAATAAGGTCATTATTACCACTCAATTCAATTCAATATAATTTAAGAATGAACATATATTAAACAATTTTATAACACTACGAGAAGATCACCAAATCATAACCTCCAAAATAACTTTAATTTATTTAAGGATCCATATTCAATTGCTACCGATACTAAGATATGTGAAAATTATTATTTCTGATGCTAATACTTACCATCTAATATGAAGTAGCACAAATTCGAATAAAAGAGGCGAATAAAATGAATTAACACGTCGGTGGTGGCGCATTTGGTTGCGGCCGAACTAGCGTTAGCGATAGTGCAGCAACGTTAGTTCGGGTCAGCACTACTACTACTACTAAAATGAAGTATACGTAACAGAAGGCGTGTGCCAATATTTGTATATCAAAAAGACCTTACCTTTGTTATATCGGAGTTAGATTTAGTACAAACTAGAAGGAAGCTTTATTAATAAAAGTAGAAAGTAACCCAAAAACAAAAACTTTTCAACAATCTAATAAAACCAGACCTAACACAGTAACTGAAACCATGAAATTTAACAAACGCGAATGTGAATTATCATTTTTTAATTACGTCCTTTAGATGGAGTCCTTCAATACGAAGGCATTCTTGAAAACTGCTGTTGAGATTCGTCATTAGTCGCTGCAACATCTCAGTTAAGGTACTATGAATTTCATATTGAATACTCAAAATTTCATAGAATAACTGGCCGACGCGGAAAATTTCTGTCTCGAAAAGACTTATATTATAAGTGTTGCAGTGATAAAGTGTCTAAAAGTGGTACGTACATTAACTGTGGAAGTACTTTTTATCATTTAAACTCCGCTTAATCGATGAAAACAGAGTTATTTGTTGTAACCAAACTAAGGTCGATAACCACGATACACTTGCAGTCGAAAATAAATACTTAAAAATGGAAATTGAGCTTCTGAAGAAGATTATAGAAGATAAGGAAAACATAAACCAGCTACAAAAGGTGAATATTCAACTTTTTACAGAAAAGCTAAACTTGTCAAAACAAAACAACTTCACCCCTATCCCCTATACTCCAACGGAACGTAGGCGACATCTAAAAAGAAGAAGTTAAAACTAAACCAAAGTATAAATTATGATCACTGTCAGTAAATGATTCCGAGAAACAAACGAATACAAACTAGGTCTCTGCAAATGTTGGTCATTGATAAAAAAGACTTCATCTAACACAGACGCACATCTAGATGAGGCGCAAAAACACATTTCGGAGACAAAACTAATTATAGAAATAAAATTATAACAAACACAACAGCAGAATCTAAGATGTCAGAAGAATATTCTGGTTTTAAAGTATCGCCCCCTATCGCGTTCCTGGAGACTTTATTGGATCCAAACAACTGGCTCACCGGAGCAAAAGTAACGAGATTTTTTCGTCGATACCTGAAGGAAAGAATTCTAACCAAGCGAACGAAATTCCCAAATGTTAAAATAAATAAACAAATTTCGCTAATTCATTTAAACATAAGATCTATTTACAATAAGGTTTTAAAACTAATTCTTAGTAAATAAATCTTTAGAAACGGGATTTTTTTGGATATCTCCAACAAATTATAGGCCAGTTGCAATATTGAGTGTTTCTGCTAAAATATTAGAAAAAGTATTGATGGATTGAATCCTAGACTTTTTACCAACAATAATTTGTTCAATGAAGCACAGCACGAGTTCTTGAAATAGATATACCATTATGGGCATCTTTGACTACTTATAAAGTGTAGTTAATGCCTTGGAAAGAGCCGAAATTCCTGTAGGAATATTTCTAGACCTCTCTAAGGCATTCGACACAATGAATCATACCACCTTGCTAAGAAACTGGAATTAAATTATATGGAATAAGAAGCACTTGGCTCAGTTTAATTGAACCAATTTTATGAGACCGTCGTTAACGAACTTCCATAAAGAATACACACTCATCCACCGCTATTAAGAATATAGGTGCACATCAAGGAAGTATCCTGAGCCCATTTCTATTCCTCATATATATTAATGACTTTCCGAATTTAATTTTTGAGAACAACGGGTTTATTCATATGTATGATCCAAATATTTCAGCTGTTACTGATATACTGAGGAATTTATAACTAAAGCAATCACCAAAAAATGGATGTTGGAAAATAGGCTAATACTTAATAACGACAAGTCCAAAGTAATACAATTTAAAACTAATTTATCAAAATTAAATCTTTCGAAATAAGATTAGGAAATGCCGACATAGAACTAGAGTCAGAATGTAGAGTCTTAGGAATAACCATGGACAGCAAACTAAATTGGCAATTTTAATGTGATGGGTTAAACTTAAAACTAAATTCAGTCTACTTTGCTTTGAAACATATTAATCTTGCTATATGAAGCCAGCTTTGAATCGCTTATGCGATATGGCATATATTCTATGGGAACAGTACATTGCCTAACAAACTTTTTAATGGGCTCAATTAAACTTAAACTACAACGAATCATGCAGAGGTCATTTTAAGAACTCGGGTATATTAACATTTTATGGCCTTTATACTAATGAGATCCTGATTTTTAACTTTAAATACAAATCTAATTTTAATTCGTATACTCACAATCACATGTATAGTACACGAAATAATATTTTCTATGCTTATCCAATACATCCATAGACAGTATCAGAAAAGTCAACTATGTCCAATGGTCTAAAACATTTCAATAAATTACCATATTACTTACGGGATATAACGAGTTTAAAATTATTCAAAAACAAGTTACATGCATACCTGATATACAAGGAACCATGCAATATATCTGAATTTTTATTGTAAAATATGAAAGATGAAAGGGACATTATGTTTGATACTGTCACGTAGTTGCATTTGAAAGAGGCCATTATCTTCTCATATGAAAAAGAACCCCCTCTTAATTTTAGTAAAAAAATCACAAACTCATAACGCTGCTTAGCTAAAAAAGTATTTAATAAAGCAAAACAAGAATTAACTAAACATGTTTTTATAGCCTCACTGCGAATACAAAATAAAGAGAATGTAACGATAAATTGAATTTGCTTGCAAACCTTGCTAATATCTTCTTCTTCAAAGACTTAATTAAAATGTATGGTCCAAGTCTAAGTGGACAAGGAAGTACGAATTAAAGGTGATAATTGAATATTTTTAGGAAAGTTTATTTTTGCCCCTTCTGTGAAATATTTTCATGGTTAATCTACTAAAAGTACTAAATAACTCTGATTTTCCATCGACAGAATATGCATATAATTAAATAATTCTATGAAAATGTCACCAGAATAGTGTGCTCGGTGAGTTAATATAGATTTTTTTATTATAATGAAGTATTGATATGTAGGAAAATAGAAAAATCAATAAGCATAATAAGTTAATGTTATAATAAATTAATCTGACAATGTGACATATTCTGATTATTTACGAGTATTGTCCGTAAATTAAGGTCTCTAACGAGCTACCGTTGCGTCGGAGCGAGCTAGCTTAAATCTGACAACAGCACCATGTTCCTTGCTCCCCCCTTCACTATTCTGGCCGGTTCTCACCTTGCCATGACGCCCATTCTTGGCTTAGCATCCATTGACGATGGAATGGAAAATCGACGCTCCCGCTAAGTGTGAATTGCGTTCAGTGATTAGATTTCTGTAGTTTAAGGGGTCACACTCTAATGAAATCTATCGCCAATTAACCAATGTGTATGGAGAAAAGTGCATGGACGTGAAAAATGTGCGGAAGTGGTGCAGGGAGTTCGCAGGTCGTACAAACGTACACAACGAGGCCGGCCGCGGGCAGCCATCAGTTTCGGTTGAGACACTGACGAAAGTTGAGATACTTCTGCTTTTCCGAACTGATAGGGCACGTCTCTAAGACTTCCGTGGACAAGATTTTGACGGATATTTTAAAGTACTGCAAGGTGTGTGCCAGGTGGATGCCGCGGATGCTCATCTCATCGCCAAATTCGGGTGGAATATTCTTAACCATCCTCCATACAGCCCTGATTTGGCTCCCAGTGACTACCATTTGTTCCCCAACTTGAAACAACACTTGGGGTGAAATTTTCAAGCGACGAAAAGTTGAAGCCAGCTGTCGATATTTTTTTGCGCGTCGGCGGGAGAGTGGTACGACGCTCCCGGAGTGACTCCAAAATTGCATTGATCGTAACGGGGACTACGTAGAAAAATAGCTAGAAGTCCAAGCTTTCAGAATCTTTTGCAATAAAAGTATCTTTAGAGTATTGTCTGTTCTCAAATTATAGCTGAAGTGTACAATTCCAAACGATGTGTCTAAATTTTGAGAATATCGTCAAATTTGTAAATTTTGCTACTATAAATTTGAGTTGTCAATAAATATGATTATTGTATTATATTATTATTATTATTATTATTGATAACATAATTTATTCAACAACTTGAAATACAAAGAATACAATACAATATAAATATACAGACAAATCAGTATAACACAGATACAGTAAGTGTATTTGTTCCAGTCGTGAACAAGTCAACACTTCCTGTATAAATTAAAAAAGACTGAAGAAAGCGATCAGTCTAGAAAATCAGACAGCTTGTAATATTCTTTTTCAGCGAGAAATTGCTTGAGTTCTTTTTAAATTACTAAGATGGGAAATTATTTGTGGGGGTATATTATTAAAAAAACTTTAAGGAGTTATATTCTGGAGATTTTCCGAACATTGTTAGTCGGTGTTTTGGGTACATATATGTACTTAAATTCTTTGAATTTTATTTGTGATCACTTTTGAAACGTTTAAACTTTTCTTTGTATTTAGAATTAAACATTAACGTTTCATAAATAAATAATCCACACAGTATCACTCTTTTTAAACCTTCCTCGGCATGTTTCCCTGTAATTTAAGTTAAGCATTATTATTAAAGTTTTGTTTTGTATAGTAAAAACCTTCTCGAATGAAAAAGAAGAAGAACAATATAAAAGCAGGCCATACCTAAGTAATGATTCAAACATTGCTTCGTAGACTGTTATTAGTGTTTTATATATAGAGCATGTTTGAGAATCCTTAAACTATAACATACACTATTTAATTTTGAAACTAATTGCTTACAGCGGAAAGTCCAGTTTAATCGTGTAACCATAGTAATTCTAAGAAATTTAGTTTTTCTTCTATTTTAAACTCTTTCTTATTAAGATTGATAACGTCAAGATCAATACATACATAAAAATAGTACAATAGACGTTTTGTTTGCATTTAATATTAGTTTGTCTTCTTTCATTCATACTTCAGTATCTTTGAAAGCTTTATACGATTGGTGTTTTAGTGTTTCTTCGTCTTAATGGGAGATTAAAAGGTTAGTGTCATCGAGGTAAACACTTCTTCATTTGAACTGAATTTCTTTCCCTGGAGCATCTTTTTAAAATCTGTGGGAAGCCAGTAATCACTGAGGGCCAAATCTAAAGATTAGGGTGGGTGGGAAAGACATTGTCCTAGTGAATATGGGGCCGTTTTTTTTTTTTCTTGATTTTTGCACTCAATCGATCCAATAATGGCATTTAATATTCACTATTGAAAGTTTTGCCTTTCTCAAGATAGTTGATGAACAAAATTCATTCCATTCGTCACCCAAAATAGGGATGCCATAATCTTGCCAGCCGACTTTTGAGTTTTTGATCACTTTGGACGATTTTCACAGGTTGCTGTTTGCTCAGCTGACGATTTCTTTGATTCAGGCGTTTATTCGAGAATTCATACTTCATCCATTGTCACATGTCACATACCAACGCAAGAAAACCTCTTTGTTTCTGATCCGGTATGAGCACCCACTTCGAAAGCAACTTGCTCATGCCTAAATTTTCATCTAAAATTGTAAAGGCACTTCCTGATATTAAAAGGTGTCAGCTTTTTTACAGAACATCATGTTACTGGCTTTTAAAACTTTTTGGTGGTAATTTTTTATGTTTTCCGGAACAACTCCCGATTTTGGACGACCAGAGCGTTCAGCATCATCAGTGCTTATAAAATCGCGTTCAAATTTAGCATACCAGTTAATAATAGTTGATTTCCCTGGTATAGAGTCTCCATAATGCTTATCAAGCCACTCTTTGGCTCCACCAGTATTTTTCCTCATCAAAAAGCAATGTTTAATCAACTCACAAAATTTTATTCATTGTCTTGAAAATTACAAAACATTGGTAACTAAAAGGACTGTACTGTTTGAAGATTAGTACTACCCGGAAATTACAAGGGTCTGTCAACAATGTTTCTATATAGGTGTCAGACCGGGGATTTATTGAGTGACGTATTATGTTATATTTTCAGCGATTAGTTTGTCAAATAACTTTTGCAGTTTGTCAAAGAATTATATTATTGTAGTATTTCCCAGTGCGCGATATACTACAACACAGACATATTTTTCATCGTTTACAATCCATACAATTGCGACGCACTCAAAATAACTCATCGCAGATAGGCAGTTGTTATCGTCACGCACTTTGTACGAAAACAGATTACACACGTATATATGTGTGTAATCTGTTTTCGTACGAAATAGTAGCACCTCGATAAGCTGTATCACGATGATTTTGCTCTGGGCGACAGTAAGGAGATGGTAGTTTATGGTGGTAACAGTAAGATTTTTGCTTGTTTGCGAGTGTTTGGTTACTGCCCTAATTTACATTCCTCATGATTAAATAACAGTGTACTGCTATTTTTATTAGATTCTAATTACGATCTTACATTTAAATGTATAATTGATTTTTCTTAATTTTTCATGTTATAGTTACATTTAAACAATCTAAAGTACATTTTATCATTTATTAGTTTATTCAACAGAAATAATTTCATTCAAATTAGTGTTGCTTTGATAGTTGTACTCTTTGTAACACGCAAATTAATTTGTATTATTCAATGTCTGTCGAAGTATTAGCTAGAGAAGTAGTTGTTTCAAATTAATTTGTTTTGTAGTCTTAGTAAGACTCATTGTTGTAGATTCACGAAATGTTTTCGTATTTTTAAATTTGAGAGGATTTTGTTTTTGAGGAGGGATTCATAGATTTTTCCAATAACGGGTAGGAGTGTGATGGGTCGATAGCTGGATAATAAGGAAGAGGGTTGGTCGCGTTTGGGGATACAAATTACAATACCTATTTTCCACACTTCTGGTAAATATTGTTTTTTGTAAAAGAAGTTGATGTTATTAAGGATGTGGTCGTGTATGTGGAATGGGGGTGATTTTAGGATGTGTCTATGTATATTGTCATGTCCGGTCGCTGTGTTTTTTCCTTTCTTTAAAACGTCAAAGTATTCGTCGTGTGTAAAAATGTCCGTCGGTTCTGAACAGTCCTTTTTTTAAAATATTTATTGTCTAATTACATATTAATATTATTTATAATTATATATTATATAATATGTTGTAATTTTAATTTAATTTCACCATATCATCTCCAACTATGCATAGAAGAATTGAGTGCAAATTGAACATAAATTAAATTTTTAATAGAAAATTCAGAGCTCCTGTTTGGAATTTATTCCACTATCCAGTTCATTATCATTCAGCCAGGAGGCATTCACAAAATAACGAACCGGCTATAAAATTTGATTACGAATTGAATTATAAAATAATTAAATTCATAGTGCAGCTATCCCCAGTCGGTAATAAAACAAAGCACGCTGTAACAATTTTATTATTTGCAAAAAAATTGAATGATTGCACATAAAACAAATTTTAAAATGTTCAAACTAATCAACGGCGATTCAATAAATTTTCTCATTTTCATATACGCAGAGCGTGATATTTTAAATCTGTTTAGTTTTATTAATTAAAATAATATAAATTGTTTATCTGAATTAATTTATTACATGTCTGGTGTATTCAATCCATTATATAAGTCGTATATTTATAAAATAAAATTTTATCAACAAGGTTTCTCTACTACTGAAATTTAGAAAATTCTTTAGATTTTTAGCATTTTGTTTAAGACATTAATTAATATTTTATCATAATCAGGTTGCTGAATTTGAAAATTAAAAATTTTAACTATCGAAATAATTAAATATAATAAGTATATATATAAATTATATTTTTCGGGTTGGTTTTGGTGTTTTTAAAAACTTTTATTTTTTCTTGACACGAATAATTTTGATTTATTTGAATATTACATAACTTATAACGACGAACAATATAATGAATATAATAATAATGATTACATCTTACTACTCTTAATATAATAATAATAATGAATGTGCGCTCGTGGCTTGCGGTCCTATTTATAATAATATGGAATGATAACTAAGCAAAATGACATCTGGTGTTATTGCGGATGAAAATGGAGTGTTAGCAAATACCTATAAAATGATGCAATAATAATTAAATATATTTCTTAACAATTAAAACAATTAATAAATAACAAAAGATTGTCTTATTGTAGCCGCAAGGTTACTCCTACCCCCTTAGATTCGACACACTCCGGGTGGAGAATTTAGGGAATTGTCCATGGGGGCAACGTGCCGAAGTTTCTTCTTTAAAAATTTGATTCCTAAAATTAGGGCACAAATTAACACTAAAACATATAACGAGAGTGTCCACGCACTGGGGCTTAAGGGTATAACTGTTTCTGTAATTTGGGGCATTGGGGATAACACGGGCATGTCTTCTAATTTCAGTCTTTTAAGATGAATGGTAAAATTGTTTATATTGTAGTTTTCCAGTTTTTGTTTCGATGCACTAATAAACACGGGGCTTCCAGATATTGCTTCAATTTTGGGAATTTTAATGTCCTTGTAGAATATCTGGCACTCATCTGGCTCGATCAAGAAGACACCTTGAAGTTCTGTTGTTTCCTCGTGTTTGGGACATGTGATTTTAAGGGTTTCCTTCTTAGGCAATACAGCAAGCAATTTATTTGTTTCGGGCAATTTTTCTAAATGATTCCTTTCGATGTTTAGTCGGGTATATTTACATGTTTTAATATTTCCATGAATTAATATATTTGTTTCACAATCTGCATCATAGTTTAAGAGATGTTCACTGCTGCATTGGTATTGCTTACTGCCATCAAAGCATATATCATTTAGAGGCCAAATTTTAGAATTAAATTTTGATTTTAATAAGTATTTAATATTCGGTATTATTGTTACATATTCTGATTTGTACTTTGCAGGTATTGGATGTAAAGCGTAAAGGTCAAATGAATATTCGTAATTTATTGGAAGATGAAGAAAATAATGAATTTTTGTTTTGTCAATTTTGCAATTAACTGTCATTATAGATTCAAAATCAAAAATATTTTCTAATTTCTTTTCGAAAGGTAGTTCCTCTTGGTAATGGATATAGATTTTTTCTAATTCGTCAAATAAATCCTGAAGTCTTATTATATCTGGGTTTAAGACTCTTAATTTGCAGAACGTTATTGAGTTAATAATTTTGTGTAGTATGTTTCTAATTGTACCGAAAAGTAAAAGCATCTGATTATATAGGTCTTTCGCATACAGAATATGTTGGTGGTCAATCTCTTCTTTAAAAATTGCTTGTAGTTGCATTATTCTAGATTGTAGAGTATTTTGATTATGTGCAATGTCCTGAAGAGTATTATTAAAATTCTTTATTATTTTTGAGTTTACACTATATCCAAATTTTATCTGATTTTGTAAATTATTTTGGTTACTTGCCAAATGTTCTAAAATTTTGTTTATTCTTTTCTCGTCACGGGCGTCCATATTACCGCTTATCGATTTAATGATACTGCCTAATCCATTTATCAAGCCTCTTTTAGTTCTTTTGGGTGAAACATTTAATTGAATAGTATTAATTTGATCAATAATATCATTTCTAGTGTAATTTACCAATTTATTATAGTTCTGAAATTCTAGTTTAAATTTGGAAATATTGCTCATGGTGCTTATCAAGAATTCATATTGATAATTTAGATTTTCAAATTCATTATATATGGGTTTAATATCATAATGATATACTATCGTATGTTTGGTTTTTTCAAGCTTTGCTGTGCCTAAATTCACAGGAATTAATCCGATATTTTCGGTGATATTTTTAACTTCAAAACACATTACATGCGGAAGGAAGATCAATCTGAAATGAATTATTTTTGTTTACTAATTTTTGGAATGTTCAGATTTAGTATAGTTCTCAAAAAATGACTTTCTTTGCTGGACTAAACTAGGATTTGGAATTATCGAAGATGATGGCCCTGGTACTTCATCATCAATTTTTGGTGTACCCAAATAGATGTTTATTCGTAATTTAGAATTTTGGAAGATATAATTTATCATAGCTTTAACTAAATTATAGTCTAATTGATCTAGGCCACAACCTAATTTGGGAATTGCTAATTTAGTTATATTTTTGTCTAAACAGAATTGATTTAAATTTATCAATGTATTAAACAAACATTTTAAAGTGGGTTTGTCGAAATAATTTTCTTTAGTGATCAAATAAATAATATATCTACCTTCTTCTTTAATATGACAGAGAGAATATAATTTTGCGTTTTGTTTTGATAAATCTCTAATTTTACCAAATCTTAATTTAAATTCACGTGCTATTCCTGCACTCATTTTTAAATCTCTACTCACACAGTGAGCGAGTGAGTATTCTAGAGGGGCATTGAATAAGTCATCTGAAATTTCTCTTACATTTTCATTGTTTATTTCTTCATTATTATTTAACATCTCAATAAATGTTTCAAAATTTGGGGTTTGTTTTAAATTAGATCTTTTGACTCTGGGACGTTTAATATTTGACAAATGAATTTTACTAGATTGATTATGATGTCTGGTTTCTATTTCTGCTGTTTTACGATTAGGATCAATAGTTTGAATGTTTTCTTTTTGATATTTATTTTTAGTTTTTGATTGTTACTGTTTGTTTTTAATAAATACCTTTTCTGGAATTTGCGGAATGTTTTCTCGAGTTATATTTCTTTTTGCAATAGCTTGGGCCTTATTTTCGTTTATAGTTTCATTAATTTTCCTGTACAACAATTTTACCTTTTCTTTATGCGTCTGAACGTAATTATTAGTTAAAATGGTTTCTAAATCAATATCCAAAAGTGAGTTATTATCAATGTGACCGGAAGTGATTTCGAAAGGTTTTAATTTGGTTGTAGAATGTAGAGTATTATTATATGCTAAAATAGCGTAAAGGGCTTTAATTTCGACTGGTTCATTTTTGTACATGTCTTGATTGTTCAATAACCTTATATGTTCGACTATCGTCGAATGCACGCGTTCGATTATACCATTTGACTCAGGGTGTTGTGAACTTATGAAATGAATTTGGGTTTTATGTAACTCTAGAAGTTCTCTGATTACAGTATTTTTAAATTCGAGGTGGTTGTCCGAAATTATTAAATTTGGGGTTCCGTGATGGCAAAAGAATTTAATAAGGTTAGTTGCTACCTCTATAGCTTGATAAGAATTTAATTTGTACATTTGCGCGTATTTGGAAAATGAGTCTATTATGGTGAGGAATTTTGTGTTTTCTAAAGCTATACAGTCTACGTGAATGATCTCGAAGGGTTTCATTGCTGTTGGTGTCTCATTAAATTTTAGTTTAAGGGGTTTTCGATCGTATTTAGAAACGAGACAAATTTCACATTCGTTAATGTAATCCTGTATAGTTCTCCTCATGTTTGGCCAATAATATACCTTTTTTAATTTTGCTTCTGTTTCGTCTATGCCGCGATGATTAGTTTTTCCCTCGTGATAATTTTGTATGGTTTCTAGAATATCATTATCGTCTTCGACGTCAGACAAGAGACTTGAACATTTAGTCATTTTAATGTTTGAATTTTTAAAGTATTTTTGAAGGACGTTGCTAAATTTTTCATATACTGGGCTTTCGAAATAAAGATAATAATTCGTATTAGGGACGATGTATTCTTTGATGAAGTCGACTACTTCTTGATTAAAATTAGATTTAGAGAATTGAATGTAAATACGCATTTTCTTTTGTTTGAATAAGTAACTAATTTTTGGTTTGGAAGGGGAGTGTTTGACCTCCGAAATTATTAATTGGTTATCGCCAAGATTTACTGGTTTGTCTGCAATGGGAATTCCTACTATAGGGTGCTCTAGGTTAGAATGAATGGTTGCTCCATCATTCGCTTCTTGGTTTACATGAATTGTTTCCGGGGGTTCTACAATAACTGATGACTGATCATTTTCAATCTCATCAAAATTTTTCAAATATTCTTCTAAATTTTGGGCATATTCTTCATTAACATTTAGTTCGATCCTAGATAGTGCGTCAGCATTTTTGTTTAAAGTACCCTTTTTATAAACAATTGTATAATCGTACTCCGAAAGTTTTAATCGCCATCTTACTAATTTAGAATTTGGTTCTTTTATGGACATCAACCATTGGAGAGGCCTGTGGTCAGTGACTATTTGGAAGGTGCGTCCGAATAAATAAGGGCGAAAGTATTTGACAGCCCAAACTATGGCAAGAAGCTCTTTTTCTATAGTGGAATATCGAGATTCGGAATCATTTAAAGTACGGCTGGCATATGCAATGGGTAAATCTGAACCGATTTTACCCTGTGACAAAACAGCGCCCAGAGCTTGATTACTGGCGTCTGTAGTAAGTATAAATGGTTTTGTAAAGTCCGGATATTGTAATAAAGGTTGATTCGTTAGAACATTTTTGCACAGATTAAAACAATTTATGTATTCGGAATTTTCAATGTCGATAACAGCATTTTTCTTTAAACATTTCGTCATGGGTTTCGTCAGGTCGGCAAAATTTTTAATGAATTTACGATAATAACCTAACAGTCCTAAAAATCCTTTTATCTGTTTTGTTGTTTTTGGGATTGGGTAATTTTGGATAGCTAATACTTTGTCAGGATTAGGTTTAACTCCTTCGGGTGTAACTATATGTCCTAAGTATGAAACTTCTTTACGTAAAAATTCTGATTTGTCAAGCTGAATTTTAAAATTTGATTCTTTTAGTCTTTTGAATACTTCTGTCAGTCTTTCAATATGTTCTTGTAAACTGGTTGAAAAAATAATAATATCGTCCATGTAAACTAAACAAGATTTGTTTTGAATACCGCGTAAAATTTCGTCCATGACACGTTGGAAAGTAGCGGGTGCGTTTTTAAGTCCGAATGGCATTCTAAGAAATTCGTAATGTCCATGTTCAGTGTTAAATGCTGTTTTTGGAATGTCACGTTCATCTATCTCGATTTGGTGAAAACCTGACGCTAATTCTAAAGTAGTAAAATACTGAGCCTTGCCTAATTTATCTAAAAGGTCTGTAATATTGGGAAGAGGGTACCGATCACCCACAGTCTTATCATTTAGTTTCCGGTAGTCAAAGACAACACGCCATTTCCGCTGGCCTGATGCGTCTAATTTTTTTGGGACTATCCAGATAGGGGAAGACCATGGACTAAATGATGGTCTTATAATATTTTGCTGAAGCATTTCGTTAATTTGTTTACTCACTTCCGCTTTATGAATTTCCGGATACCTATATGTTTTTGTATAGACTGGTACTTCGTCAGTCGTAATAATCCGGTGTTTTATTTTATTTGTGAACGTTAAACTATTATTTTTGGGATGAAAAATTACAGTATATTTAGAAATTAATTTTTTTATAGCGACTTTCTCTTCATTATTCATGTGATCTAATCTTAATTGTGAAAAATCAAACTTTTTATCAGACGTATTAAACATATTACAATTATTATATTTACTTTTCTTATTATTTATCTTATTATTACCATTTATTTTTGGTGAATGAGGTACCACATCATATTCGCTGATGGGCGTCACTACAAATGGTTTCTTTTGAGTTACATCTCTATTAATATCTGTCTTATTAATTATAGTACAACAAGCTTTGCCATTTTTAACTGTTGTGATACATTCAGGTAAATAAATATTAACAAGGTCCATCTCAGGGACTACGGCTTCACCGTTTATCATATTACCTATTTCAAATTCAATTATTTGTTGGGTTTGTGCAGGCACCAATATGCTCTTGATGACTTGTGGTCCAACAGATTTAGAATTATCACTACGATTTGTATCACTTTGATTTTTCTCAATATTATTATTATCATTTTCAATATAATTATTCATATCATTGCAACTATTATTTTCGATATTATTAAGATTTACGTTAGATGTTGAATCAAAATTAAATGGAATTTTGCAGTAAGGAGTTACTACAGAATTTTTTGAAAAATCTACACTAGCTTTAAGTTTTATCATATTATCTACTCCAATTAAAATATCAAAATAAGAATGAAAATCAAACACGTAGCATTTTAATTTTTTAGCAGATTTATTTTTAAATAAACTTTCTAAAGAAATATCAACACTATATTTTCCTCGAGAAGTACCATGTGCGCTGGTAACTTCAAATGGATCACTTAATAAATTCTTATTTAATTTACACGCTAATTGTGGGCTAATAAAGGATCGGGTGCTCCCGGAATCCATTAAAATTTTAACATTTGTTTTAGGATCTATTATAAATGGTAAATTACTGCTATTATTTATTATCCCTAAATATTCAATTACATTTCCGAGGCTTTGTCGTCTAAAAAATTGGATTTGTTATTTCTATTATCGTCTCCCGGTTTATTAATAAAAGCATTATTGTCTTTCGTCTCGTCTAGATTAAATAACCTTGGCCTGTTATTCGTATATGTTGTGGAAGTCGACATTGGTGTCGGACTAGGTAACTGAGGCGGCCTTTGTTGTGCATGCTGATTAAGATTTTGCGGGTAATGTCCGCGATTATAATTATAATTATGATTCGTATGAAAATTATTTTCATTTCTTGGTCTCTTATTAGAAAAATTATGATTGAAATTAAAAGGTCTTTTATTAATTTGATCGTTTGGCGGTCTACCAAATACTTGTCGATTAGTTGGAAGTGGACGCGGATTTTGATGGCGAAAATTTAGTTGAACCGGTTGACTCGGGAATTGTCGAAATTGAGAATTAAAATTTTGTGAAGCGAAATTTTGTCTATTAATACTTTGATTAGGCGTTTGGAAATTATGCCTAATATTTAAATTTAAATTTGAAGAATTTTGTCCGTCTAATGTATTTTGAAAATTAATTTCTTCTATAACAAAATTAATAGCTTCTTCTAAACTAGCTGGATTTCTTAACCTAATAATACTCTGCATATTTCCGCGTAGACCTCGTAGGAACGTTTTTAATGCGAGCTCATCGTAGCTGGCTAAATGTACACGTTTTGCGGCATCGGTCATTTCTAAGACGGGTAAAGAATTTATCTTACTTGAAAGTTTACTCCTCAAAATTTGCAATCTCTCTCCAAAATCTAGATAGCTTTCGTTTTTTACAGGTTTTAGATTAATTAGTTGTTGTACAATGCAATCGTAATTTCTTAAGTCACCAAACCGTTGGCGAAGATGGTCCCTAATTTCGGGCCAAGTGTTTAATTCTGTACGCGATCCTATTGTAATCAAAGCCCTATCTCTTAATTTTCCTATTATGGCATTAATTAAATATGTGTTAATTTGTTCATTATTTAAGGGTCTAAACACAGCCAAAACGGCCTCACATCGAGTTATAAAAATTTCTGTTAAAGCACTGTCACCATTAAAAACAGGAATAGTTTCTACATTTAACTTTAATAATTGATAATCAATATTTGCCATTGTTAAATTTATGTTATCTAATCTTTGAATCAATTCGTCAATAACAAAACCGACTGGTGAATGATAGTTAATAGGAGAATTTAAATTTAAAGGGGAAAATTCAGAATAAGAATTTGTACTATCGTCAGACATAAATTATTCGCGAACAAGATAAAAGTGAGCCTCTAAATAACACGCTTACCCAAATATTATCACACTGTCCATCTCCTTGGTATTCGTCCAGGGAATGATGTGAGCTGGTGATGCCTTCTCGTGCTGCTGCCCTTGGAGCTGGATCCTCGATGCTCGGAGGACTCTTCGGTGCGGAAGCGACGGAGATGATGTAGGTTTCTTTCCAATTAATCGTTGAAACGAAAGGAGCTTGATATTCGCTCAGGCCCTCTTTGGAAAATCCGAACGACTGCGCCAATTATATTTTTCGGGTTGGTTTTGGTGTTTTTAAAAACTTTTATTTTTTCTTGACACGAATAATTTTGATTTATTTGAATATTACATAACTTATAACGACGAACAATATAATGAATATAATAATAATGATTACATCTTACTACTCTTAATATAATAATAATAATGAATGTGCGCTCGTGGCTTGCGGTCCTATTTATAATAATATGGAATGATAACTAAGCAAAATGACATCTGGTGTTATTGCGGATGAAAATGGAGTGTTAGCAAATACCTATAAAATGATGCAATAATAATTAAATATATTTCTTAACAATTAAAACAATTAATAAATAACAAAAGATTGTATTATTGTAGCCGCAAGGTTACTTATATTTGTAAATTCTTAGTTTTCCTCGTTTATGTCCTACAGACAAATTAGAACTTATTCGCTGTTCTGCACTATTCATTCTGTAAAAGTTTTTAAAAGTATTATTCACGAAGAATATTATGGAGAAATGTAATATCTTAGTTTGTTTCAAACTATTGAATAAGTGCCGTTTTCTATCCAGCACGATTTTCGTATTGCGAGAGTGAATCAATAAACGTGGTACATGTGTAACGAAATAAATGCATATATTCAATTTAAAATTGAAAACAGACAAATTACTTTTTGGTATCACATATTTAATAACATTTGTTACTATAATTTCGGCAACTTCAGTTTGTCATTATCAAACAGTTAACTATACTAATAAGTGTTATATTACATTTCCATTAATCTTTGTTTCTAATTATGTTCGTGTCTAATATACGATAAAAGTAATTAAATTGTTGAAGTCGATAGTTGTTTTTGGTCACTTTTATATTTGTATAATAAATAATACAGGATGACATTCTCAAATAATTTTTCTGAGCTATTCGCTATAATTGTTTAGCCAATGTGGTTTCTTGATAAAATATTATCTATACTATTAAATAGTATAAATTGTTTAGCCAATGTGGTTTCTTGATAAAATATTATCTTTACTATTTATACGAGCTTTACGGTAGTAGGGTTGGGAGAGTGGTTTTTTAGTTAAATAAACTTAATAATGGTGAATGGAAACCAAAAATAAGGATTGTTAGGCCAAGGAGAGTGGTTTTTTAGTTAAGTAAGTTTAATAATGGTGAATGGGCACAAAAAATAACAAAAACAAACGAAAACTAGTTAAAAATAGCGAATGTTGCCTAAGGGTGAAGTTTTGGAACGAAGCTGGGATAAAGTCGAAGTGTATGGGCGACAGGTCGCACAAGGATTTTGAGAAGTGGATTCTAGGAAAAAGTGTAGAGGGTTTAGTGGAAACATGGGAGTGGGAAAATGTACGAGATTCACTTTCACGTTGGATTATGTGGTCGGTGCAAGGGGCAACAAAGAATGCAACTAAAGGAAGAGCGAATAGTGAAAACGAAATGGTCTCTGAAAATGGGGAGGTGGAATTTATAGAAGAAGTAGTAGCGTGAGTTAAGTGTCAAAAGTAGGGGGCTCATTTGGAACTGGGGGTGGTGTACATTAATAAGAACTGGACCGAAGTGCTAGATGAGAAATGTAACCAAGGAACGATGTATGGCGAGGGGATATTTTAATGCAAGAATGGGGGAACAGGGGGACGGGTGAATTATAAATGTAAGCTAATAGTAAGAACGTCTCAGGATAAATTGATAAATCAGATGGGTAGGAGGATGGGGGATTGGTTAATAGAACAGAGATGATAGATGTTAAACGGGTGCACTGAAGTTGATTGGGAAGGGAAGAAGGCGTATGTTGGACCACAAGTATCGTCAGTCGTGGATTACGTCATAATAAAAGTACCAAATAGGAAAGAAGTTATAAGAATGCAAGTAGAAGTCTTCGGGTCAGGCCATTTGTCGAAATGAAAAGGAGATATGGAGTATTTTACTCGGATCAGTCGACTCCAGTTGACTGGCAGCTGCAGGCAGAGGCTACCGAGCGCGTCTCCAGGTGGTGGATAGGAGCCTGACCGAGAAATCGGCCAGTAGCTGGCATAGGGTCGGGCAGGTGGGTCACCCCCGCATGACCGACCTAAACCAGCTGCCGCGAACCAACTCCTCCAAACCTACCCCAGGGAGAGCAGGCGTTAGGGGAGGGGACGCATCCGCGATACCCTGCACCAACGTCAACACCCGGCTTGACAGGGACGCAAAAGCGAAACCTGTTGAGCGACAGCACACCCCCGGGACTCCACAAGAGACCGGCGGAAACCCCTAGAGGGGGAAAAGGGCCTTCGCAAAGAGGACCTTCAGCGACATCCTGACGGGCTGTACTTGTTATAATACCGAAAGGATTTCCAGAGACCAAACTCGCCCAGAGGGCAGGGACGCCTAGGCGAAACCTACCCCAGGGAGAGCAGGCGTTAGGAAAGGGAACGCATCCGCGATACCCTGCACTAACGTCAACATCCGGCTTGACAGGGACGCAAAAGCGAAACCTGTTGAGCGACAGCACACCCCCGGGGCTCCACAAGAGACCGGCGGAAACCCCTAGAGGGGGGAAAGTGCCTTCGCAAAGAGGACCTTCAGCGACATCCTGACGGGCTGTACTTGCTACAATACCGAAGGGATTTAAAAACTGAAATGGTCCTCTTCACAAAAAAAGGAAACTAGGTAAGCTAAAGCTTCCTATGCTTGTCGTCAGAGGTCAAATACCTGGGAGTGATCCTCGACGGCAAGCTGACGTGGGAACTACATCTCAAAATGAAATGTAAAAAAGCATGCGTATCCCTCTGGCAATGCTGGAGGGCTGTGGGGCAGACATGGGGGCTATCTCCCAAGATAGCACTTTGGCTGTACACAGCGGTAGTAAGACCAATGCTAATCTATGGAGCACTGGTTTGGTGGCCCAGAGCCAGACAGAAAACCTCAGAAAAGCAGCTTACTCAGTTGCAAAGGATAGCATGCCTCAGCACGACCGGAGCAATGCGAACAACACCCACTGCAGCAATAGAAGCAATGCTCTGCCTTCCACCTCTCGACTTATACGTAGAGGAGATGGCCACGGCGGCAGCACTGCGCCTAAACTCAGTTGGACTTTGGTACAAAGGAGGCAGGGCTGGCAGACACTGTCACCTTTTAGAAAAAAGACACCCCTCCTTGGAAGGAAGACAGACAATTTGCCACCCTGCTACGTCTTCAATAGACCCTATAATGTATCGATAAAAAGAGGAACCGGGAGTGTAGAGGGTGGGTAAACCCTCCGAATTTACACCGATGGTTCTAAAACCAAAATAGGATCCGGGGCGGGAATTTACTCGCAACAAATGGACCTCTCATTAGCTATACCCCTAGAGAAGCACACAACTACTCTGCAAGCAGAGATCGTTGGCATCATCCAAGGGGCGAAAGAAATCCTACACCGAGACATCCGTGATAGGAACATCCAAATCCTTACAGACAGTAGGGCAGCAATACTAGCAGTGAGTGGTCACAAGATCATCTTAAGACTAGTAAAAGAATGTCACAACACCCTTAAACAAGCAGCACAATCAAACAGTATTGAGCTGCGCTGGGTCAAGGGACACAATAATGAAGAAGGCAACAGCAAGGCAGACGAGTTGGCGCGAGCTGGATCGGTTCTCAGTGATACCACGGACGGGCCAGCGATCGCGCCAACACCGAAATGCCTTACTGATATCCTCAAACAAAATACTCTCAAGATGCTAAAACAACGTTGGGACAACACCTCAGGCTGCAGACAGGCCAAGGAAGCAATACGCTCACCCAATCTGAAAACAGCTGAATATTATTTGCGACTATCCCGGGGGAATCTGCGTCTTATCACAGGTATCCTTACGGGTCACTGTCAGCTAAGGAAACACTTGTTTACTATGGGACTGGTGGAAACCCCCATATCTAGAGCATGTGAAGAAGAGGACGAGACAGTGGAACATGTGTTAACTACCTGCCCGGCTCTCGCCCACCTTAGAGAGTCCATGCTAGGGGAGCTCTGGCCGAACATGGCCAACATAAGGGATAACCCTCCAAGCGTTGTGCTGTCCTTTACTCGCCACCTTGGGTGGCTAAATGAGTGATAGAACAACGCAGGGCTGTCCCAGTCAGGGGGGCACAATGGGCCTAGTGAGGCCTAAGTGCTCTGGTCAATGATTTGATCACCCTTGGCAAACTCAATCCAGATCCAGATCCAGATGGAGTATTTTAAAAAGAGGCGAGACAAGGCAACATATAGGAACGTTTCTACAAGAATCGGCAGAGAAATGCAGTGTAATGAGTGGTGAGCCAAGTGAGGTAGGGGAACAAGAGTCGATAGGGGAAGTTGAAGAGATTACGGAGAAGGAAATAGAAAAAGCATTTGATGAGTTGAAGACTGGGAAAGCTGCTGGACTTGACGGATTAAAGGCAGAAATGTGGAAACAGAAAGAAAGGAATGCAAAGCAGAAGTTCTGAGAACTGCTGAATCAAATGTGGAGAGGAGAAGCAGACTTCCCAAAAGCCTGCCATGTGGGATTTATGTGCCCGGTACACATAGGTGGTGATACATTAAATGTGTAAAATTATAGAGAGATATCAATTATGTGTACCGGGTACAAAATTGCCATTACAGTGGTAAAGATTAGGATGGAAAATGAGGTCGCGACCAATGGAATTCTGCTGGAGATACAAGGGGGTTTTAGAAAAGGGAGGGGAACAAGGAATCAAATCTTAATACCTGCAAGGATTGTGGAGAGAGTGTTGGAAGAAAAGGGCAGTATGTACGCTGTTTTCCTGGATTTAAAAGCAGCGTATGATACTGTACCGAGAGAAAGATTAGTGGAGTGTTTGAGTAAGTAAGTGCAGGAATGGTGGAATGGTGGAATGGTGTAGAAGGGTGCATGAGGAAACGTGGGTGAGTGAGAAAGTGGGAGTGAATGTATCTGAAAGGTTTAGAATTTAGACAGGGGTGCGACAGGTCTATTCGTTGAGCCCTTTACTGTTTAACATATACATGGTGTTCGATAAAAAAATGCCCAACAACATAACTCACAATTTATTAACTGAAACAAGTAAATTAAGTGGCCGTTTAAATACTATGAAATGACATTAATTATATATTTTTTCAAAATAAACTTTTGACAAATGATAGTCAACTTGAAATTTTTAAGTGGCTGCATATACTTTTCTTATTTTATTATACTAGACATTATTTTTCTGAATCCAATGATACCCAAAATGTCAATTTTCATTTAATATTTACGCCAGAAAAAAATAATAATAAATCCTATTCATATGAAGTGTTTCCAATAAATGTAGTGTGCATTGAAAAAAAAAAATGAGAACAAACAAATGTCATTTGTTGTAGAGTAATGTCAAGCATTTGTTATTAGTCTATGTTTTACAACAAATGACATTTGTTCGTTCTGATTTTTTTTCAAGGCATACTACATTTACTAGAAAATATCATATTAATAAGATTTATTATTATTATTTTCAGACATAAATATTAAACTAAAATCAAGAACTTGGGCATCATTATATTCAGAAAAATAATGTCTATTATAAAAAATAAGAAAAGTATATGCAACAATTTGAAAATTTAAATTGACTATTATTTGTCGTTAAAGTTAATTTTGAAAAAATATATAATTAATGTCATTTCATAGTATTTAAAAGGTCTTTCAACTTGTTTTTTAATTGACTCAAATCGGTTAATAAATAACAGAGTTATAGCGTTGGGCATTTTTTATCGAACACCCGGTATACTATTGAATTGGAAGAGTTTTTGAGAAAAGGGCAAGCGGGCGGATTAGTGATTGGAAAAAAAGAAGGTATGGATGCTAGCGTATGCGGATGATGTTGTGTTTTTGGCGAAAAACTGGGGAGAGATAATAGAGGTGAAGCAAAGAGTAGAAAGCTATATGGACAAAGAGGAATGTAAGTGAATGCAAGTAAAATAAAGTAGATGCGATTTAGGCAACGTGGACGAAAAAGAAGAGTGGGTAAATTGGAATGGAAGGGGGAAGTGATTGAAAGAGTGAAGGAATGTTTGGGCTTTGTATTTAAATGCACAGGTGGATATGGTGAGCACGCCAAATGGATACAGGGGAAAGCCAGAAAAGCTTAAAGCTTGGGCCATAGTGAGAAAAAAGTGGGGAACATGGTTCTCAAGCAAATTTCAATTGGCGTGCCAGCTGTGGAATGCACATGTGAAGCCTATTTTGCAGTATGGGGTGAAAGTTATGGTAGGTGTGCACTGTATAAGAATGGGATGGATACATGGAGTCATTTGGGTGAAGAGTGTGAAGGGGTGCATGAGGAGTGCTTGGGGGGGGGAAGGATGGTAACGAAATGGATGAGAGAAGATGGAGCTGGTGTAAAGGTTTTGGCCAGACTGAAGTGGGAGAGGAAGATAAAGAGGAAAATATAATAGAATGTTTTATGTAGAAGTTTGTATATATATAGAAGGTTTTGTAGGTTAAAATTATGTCAATAAAGGTTTTTTTTGTAATAATGGTGTTATACAGATGTTCTCTAAAATACTCAGCTTTTTCTCTTTTTTATATGGACATTATTTTGAAATTGTCGTTCAACCAATTTTCTATATTATGGTTGGCATATGCTGAGTTCGTCATCCAGTTTTCATAGTAAAGTGATTGATAAACCATTGTAAAAACCATCCTGCTAATTTATTAGAATATGTTTTGTTGGCTAAGGTCATTTAACGTATATTGACTTATCTAAGAGTTATGAAATTCCAAAAGTGATATGGGTTGTAGTGAATGTTGAAATTCACTGATGTCATGTATTTATTATATAACGTACATTGTAGAATATTACATATTATTCTCAATAATTTCTTTATTTTTTATTATTTTAATGAGTTTTTTACTGAACCAGAAAAGATAATAAATAAACCTTGATGCGCTAAACTGGTACTAATATTTTGACGATGACAGACTACAGTATAAAATTAATTTTAAATACAATCAGTATCATCCTCAGCTAATACATGAATCCAGTCAACAGACCCTAAATAATGATTGATTGCTAAGTAATTGCTCTTGAAGAAGTCATGAATGAATTCATAATAAAAGAAAGGTTTGGTTATTTCGGTAAATTTCGTGTAATGGGGATGGCTTATAGGCAATATTAAATCAATAGCTTTAGACATGGTACATACAGCAGAGGCATTTGCCTAAATCCAGGAAAACGTTATTTTCATTTGGAAGAGGACAAGTCTGAAGTAAATTATAGTAGTCGAGAGAAGAGATGATAGCTGGGGTCATCGTGCAAACAAGTTGCTGCAGGAATATCACCGCAGGTTAAAAGTTTAAAATTAACAAATTTCTCTGTCACGCTATTAAAAGTATCCCAAAATGCTTCACATTTATCAATTGGGGAATTCGTTGGTATATAAACTGCGCAAACCACCAGCTTTAGCGAACCTTGTAATATATTAATAAATAACTGTTCTACAGAATTATTTAAAATCAAAAACGTTCACTAACAAAATTTTTATTAACAGCTATTAGAACACCACCACCACGAGTTTTGTTACTAGAACGATAGTTTCTATTTTCCCTAAAGATTGTATAGTTCATTAGCCTTAATTTACTATCAGAAATATCATAGTTAAGCAATGTTTCTACGATAACAATTACATTCATTCATTAAACATGAAAGAAAGATTTTGAAAGAAGATATTTAGTTTTTTTAATAATCATTTATTACGGAATACTCCAATTATACATAGTAAATATAAATATATATGTACAAACTGTAGAGACAAATTAAATTATATCAAAAAAACTTAAATCTAACAAGTTTAAATTAATCTTAAAAGTATGATAATTTTAATAAAATAAATTAAAGTTATTATTCTTAATAATATAATTACAAAAACGCATCATTCTATTAAGGGGACTATTAAATACATATTGCGTGCGATGGAACTCTAATCTGAATACTTCAGTATTTCTATTTATGGGAGGGTTAGTGTAATTAAAATTAATTCTGCATAACAATTCATTGCATTCAATATTACCGGATATTAGTTTAAATAGCACGCAAATATCAATGACATTTCTACGATGGCGTTAAGGTTTAATATCACATAATGGTCGATACATCATCAAAACGATATTTTAAGAGATTTATAAATTTATTTTGAATTTTATCAAGTCATTATATTATTTTTGCAATTGCCAGGATCCTCCACTGCATTAAAAATATTAAAATCTAGATGCTCAGTACTATTTACGATAAAACCATAAAGGTGTCATAATACCAGGTATGGTATTATCGTATCGGTAAATGATCAACCCGGAGAGTTAAATACTCGATTCCCTGTCACCAACTGCGCTACCCTGATGAGATCCAAAAATATTGAAACTGGTCCTATTTACTTTATTGGTGGAAGCTGCGGTTCGTTTCGAGGTTTCTATATGATTGACGCGATCATTAAGAGAGTTATGGGCTTCTTCCTCATGTTTATTTCATTTTCCAACCTAGTTATTGCATTGTTGACTTCGTATGGAATTAGAGGTAGAAATTCGTTCTTAATAATAGCATGGATAAAAATTCATTTAATTCAGAAGACAGGTAAGCTTACAGAAAGAGACGTTCTGGATGGGCGGATTGGCGACACGCAAGTTTCACACCGCCACAAGCGGCCCCTGTCGCATTTAAATGCATCAATGAATGCAGCTACATCTTCCACTGATGAGGCAGTCCACATGAAAGCGAACATCGTATTCACCGCATTTTAATGCTTTTATACGAGGAGCGACATGGTTTCCATGGCGACCACAGACTTTGCCTCGACACATGATATAATTTGTGAAATTAGCAAGGAACACTATATTAAAACATATGACGACAAAGACAAGGAGACACACCCAGGGAGCTCAGGTAGCCCACAGTGGGATAAACAATAGAGAACAAGAGTGAAAGGTTTTGTATTAATATATTTATTTTAATAATTAACTAATAAAAGTACTTCCTAATTGTAGAAACGAACCTGGTCCATTGCGTGCAAGACGGAATCATTACAGGCTAATGCGCTTATTAGTAAAAAATGGTGATGTGGCCATCACAGTTCTTTCCCTATTTTATTTATCTACGATCGTTCAGAAAGTAGACGCTTTTTGCATAATTTTTCGTTGTAAAAGTGGCTTTTTAAAGCACACTATACGCTCATTAGTAAAATGAATACTATTAATCCTCAGAAACTATAATCTTAATTCAAATTATGAAACGTGTACACACATAAAAGAATTTGAGGTTAGCTCGAGCGAAATGCCTTTAATTAATAACAATATTAACTACATGAAACATGTATGTTAAGCAAGCATTTTGAATTCGTTGAATGCGCATGGATGAAGAACAATAAGTGAATTGAGATAGTATTGTCGATTTGCACAAAAAAATTACGAAGTTGATATCTGATAGATATATAGTTATTATACTTGAAAGTATTGTCCAGAGAAATACCTAGGTTTATTGCAATGGGGGTTAATGTCGGTTGATTATTTATTGATTCTTTAAATTCCTTTACTAGTTTGATACACCTTCTTTTTGCCCTAAAAAGAAAATAAATGGAATTTAATGGATTTAGATTGGGCCCATGATAAAGTTAATTAATATATTAATATCATTTTAACAATATTCAGGTGGAAAATAAATGCACAACTGGGTATTATTCGCGTATGTGTAATAATAATTTAAGTTATTTATGATAGACGAATTTGAGATAGAATATAAAATAGGGCCCAAAATCGATCCCTGGGGAACACACGATATTATAAGTTCCCTGAAGTTAGTTGATAAGCCCGATTTCAATTTTACACCCTGACATTAACAATTATTTAATTTTTTTGCCGAAAACCAATATATTGAAGTATCGAAAATAAAACTTGATGATTAATTGTATCAGAGGCTTTACTCTAATCAAGGAGTGTTTGATCCGTAACGGACTCTTTAAAGATGTCATCTGAAATGTTTAACATGACAGCCGTCTAGCTGAAGCCTTCCCTAAAGCCTGATTAAAACTTGGGCAAAATAATTTAAGTTGATAATTGCTGTTTAATTTAGATATTCGTAATTATTTCTAAAACTTTAAAAAATATAGGCAAGATACTCATATGCCTCAGATTACTAAATTGAGAAGGATTACGTTTTATGTTGAAGGCACAATCAATGCCATGCAGTAGACAAGACCCCAACCAATAAATAAGTATTTATTATATTAGTTACGAAAGATGTGTTATTAAGGCTTTATATCATAATTAATTTTATGCCCCCCTCTCAACCGCACGATATCTAGTAAAACGAAAAGGAAAACTATATTTGATGTTTTGGTTAATTAGGTTGCTAGAAATAACATTGGATTTAGGTGTGTATTAAATAAAATAGTTATTAATATCATTTTATTGTCGAGTTTGATGGGTATATAACTCGTTTGTTTACTTCTGTTGTATATAAGGAACTTAATTCCTTCCACATCGTTTTAGATTTGGAGGTTCCCAATTTGCATTGAATATATGATTTATTTTAATTTTTTGTTAGTAAGTTTAAAATTATGAAGATTTTTATAATAATTCCATCTTCTGGGTATTGGATTTTTCTAAATTTAGCCTTTAATTCACTCCTAATAAATATTGAAAGTAATATTGTCTGTTAGTCTTGGTGACGTTAGTTTCTAAACATCTTTGTTCTTTATGGGACAAATTTATCAAATATACGTAGTAGATAAGTATTAAGAATGATCACTTTAACGTCAATGTTATTTAAGTGGTAAATTTAAGTTAGCGGAGAGGATTTAAGTTCAATGGCTCACCAAGAGAAAATAAAATAAAGTCGCGGTATACTACACCATTTTGATTTACAACTTAAGTTAAATCATGGTCTGAGAAATCAGTGTGTTAATATAATAACAATACAAAATTGCAAATCAGTAAACAACAATATTTTATGACTCACCTATTAGATCATTTAGATCTTGGTCGCAAGTTATCTTATGTTTTTTATTCTTTGCTTAAATAATTATTTTGCCTTTAACATCTACATAGGGTAGTTAAATCTTCTGCTTCTTCTTTTGTTTCGGAAAATTTGTTTACAGTGTTTACAGGGCATAAATTTTACTCAGATAGGTTCAATTTTACCTTTTTTTTCGAGGCACTGCCAGCCGATAACAGTTTTCATTTTTTTCATATCCCAAGCGCTTATTCATATTTACTGTAACTCCGTACATAATTAAATTATTTTTTATTTCATTATTTATTTATTTATTTATTGGTACTTTATCAAACTTGCTTTATAAATATAATTCGAAATAGATAAAACAATAAAAAATAATTTCGTCAGCAAGTTCAAAGTTTAAGTTCACTCTTTTTTCTTCTTCAAAACCTCCATGGCATATGGAGCTTTTCTCAATCCCCATCCTATGTTTGCTTATTCAGGTCACAGTACCCAGTGACTATTCCTGTGATTTTTCTTAGTCTGCTCAGTTTTGGAAGCATCAGCATACTGTCAGGTACCGGACCATCTAGGAAGAGTTTCATATACCTCATTCCGATTTGGTTATGCCATGCTTCTCTGATAGCTTGAGTTGGATTATTTCCTTTCTGGTTTCATGGAGTATTCCGAAAGCAGGTTTAGATCCTACTAATTCACCTGCTGCCCCTTGTTTGGCTAGTAACACGGCCCCCAAGTTCCCAATAATTCTTTGGTCTTTGGATACGTTTTCCTTGTTGTCTAGCCTGGACTATACTATCGGCTAGGCTAACGCTTTTATGGCTACCTGGCTGTCCATCATAATAGTAATTGGTCATTTGTTATGTACCGATTCCATTACGTGATAAACTGATAAACTATTTCGGCCTGGAAGATGGAGGCATGTTTCTCCAGAGCAATCGCGTATTCCTTTAGTATTTTCGACCCCATCTGTGTACCAGATGATAATGAACATATCTTATTTTGGATAGTAATTAATATCTTGTGAAGAAATATTGTTAGCTTATTTTAATTCATTCAATTAAGTTACATTTCATATGATTTAATATCTTAGGGATATGCTGCAACTAAATTTTACCAAAACTTAAGATTACAACAACGAGAAATGCTAAAATGTTTTAACCCCAAATTATCTAATGATGTAATAAAATTTGAATGTGCTATCGTATTAACTTAGAATACCATATTTATAAACACCTTTAATTATTATGTCTTTATATACATTTATTACATTACACTCTGATGTTTTAAGTCTAAATCGTTTGTTTAATTCTTACTTGACATGATCCATTGGAAAGAACGTTGTGTATAAAGATTATTAAATGATGGGCTATTTTTAGCAGGAAACTTTTAGATAGGAGTAAACTTTGCCAAACTGAATCAAATGCTTTTTGTATATCTAAAAAAATGTATAGATGACTTTTGACCTTCAAGGTGTATAGTTTCCATATTGGATATTAGGATGGAGAGAGGAAGTATAGAAGATTTTGTGGGAAGAAATCCAAACTGATAATCAGGAATTGATTTGATTGAGGTGTGTTGGAGTTTTTGTTTTATGACGGATTCAAAGAGTTTTTTCAGAAAGTGGTGTGATTGGATGGAAGCTAGAAATAAGTGTGGGGTCGTTTTCAGGTTTTTGGATAATTATTTCATTTTTCCATTCGGGAGGGAAATATTGTTGGAAGAAGAAGTACTTAAAGATTTTAAAAATAATAATGTGTATTTCATGAGGAATGCTTTTTAAAGATTGATCTGGCAATTTTATTGTGACCTGGAGAGGAATTTTTAGCAGAGTACAGTATTGAATAATAATCTTTCTGGTCTAATGAACCGTTATTTAGGGTGATAATGGAGATTTGTCAAATAAAGCGTAACAGTTGTTAACTAAAGTGAACACATATTCGTCGTAGCTAGTATATATACAGGGTGTCCCGTTAATGCGGGGAAATGGCTGGACCATAGATTCCTGAGGTGAAAATATGACGATTTAACGCAACTTATCTATATCCAAAAATTTACGGTTAAGCCGGAATTTGGCTTCAAAGTTTCAAAAATGTTTATTTCTTTTGTTTATAACAATTGAACGCTTTATTTGATTTGAATGAAATTTATTTTTAATAACTACCATAATATAATACATAATTTCAGTTATTATGACTATTATTCGTTAACAAGAACTATAAGAAACAGTAGTACCACCACTTAAAAACTAAAATATTTTTTTATTGGTTTATCTAATAAAAATTAAAAAAATACTTCTTGAAAGACCATTTAATTTAAAAACTTTTTTGTCTCTTAATAATATTTGATATCTCTTACGGTTTTCCCACAAAAAAATAAAATATATATTTTTTATCTAGTAAAAACAAAATCTAGTTTTTCATCGAATCGAAAATAAATGTTTTTCGTGGCCGTCTTTCTTTAAAAAATGTAAATTATGTATAATAATAATTATTTAGTGTCTTTTAAGAATTAATTTTTAAACTTATTATAGTTCATAAATATTCATATTTGGAACAAACAGATATCTTGTTTGTATTAGGATTTTGCAAAGAAAATTGTTTGAAAAGTGTTAGATGTTGTTTTGATTAATTTTATTAATTCATATTATTTAATTTTTATTCAATTGAGTAAGTTTATTTACTTATTAATGAGTGCATAATGAGTATACTATATGCATATTTTATTTTTTTGTGCAAAAACCGTACAAGATATCAAAAACAAGTAAGAGTCAAAAAAGTTTTTAAATCTAATGTCCTTTCAAGTAGATTTTTTTGGATTTTATTGGATGCACCAATAAAAAAATATTTTAGTTTTTAAGTGGTGGTACTACTGCTTTTTATACTTCCTGTCAATCACTAATGGCCAAAAATAACTAAAATGATGTATGATATTATGGTACTTATTACTAATAAATTTCGTTCAAATCAAATAAAGCGTTCAATTGTTATAAACAAAAGAAATAAAAAATTTTGAAATTTTGAAGCCAAATTTCGGCTTAACCTTAAATTTTTGGATATAGATAAGTTGCGTTAAATCGTCATATTTTGACCCCAGGAATCTATGGTCCGGCCATTTCCCCGCATTAACGGGACACCCTGTATATATATGTATATATGTATATATATATATATATACAGGGTGGGCCACGAATAACGACCATTATAAGTTTACGGGATTCCTGCAAGAGGAAAAATCTGAAAAAATTCAACATTGTACGGTTGATTGCGATCTCCTTATGGAAAATATTTTTGACTTTCTATCACTTCCGGTTATACCGGAAACGGCTACCAACTTTGTTATTTTAAATGGAACATGCTGCATATTATTTTATTTTTTAATTCCTTATTCGATTGCCTACCTTTCCATATGGGTTTATGTCCACTTAACTTTTACAGTTTTTGATTTAAAAATTTATTTGTCAAATATTGACCTCAAATAGGCGTTTAGAAAAATGCCTATAACTTCTAATAGGTACAAGATAGACACACGTGCGGCATCTTGTTTTGTACCTAATCGATTCCTCTACAACGGAAAAAAATTGACATGTGTCAATTTTGACAGTTGGTATTTCAAAAATATCAATATTTCAGCGCCCACTTAAAAACATCATATTTCAATTTTTTCAAATGGAATGACAAATATTTTATCTTATAGGGTGATTCGCAAGACAATTTGCTACAAAAAAGTATTATACATCACTATATCTAGAGCCAGTAGTTTTTAAGTTATTTCTAAATTTATTTCCTCTCACATTTCAATAATTCCTCTTATATTCACACAGGAACTATAGTAGGCTTCTGTCAATATTCATTGAATCGAATTAGGAAAAATTCGTCCGAATATTATTAAAATGAATAGTTATCCCCAGTTACAACTTATAAATAAAACTGAAGCAAGAAGACTGGAATAAAACAATTGTTCAAAATGATAACCATTAACATGTACACACTGTGCAGCACGTATTTCGTCACCCTCTTATGTTGCTCGCCTAATTTTTTCTGAATTAAGATTCCGCGAATGCAGCTCGCACCCCTTATTCCAATTCTTCTCGGGTATTGTCGGCATTTGCATAAACCTTATTTTTTATACGACCTCAAAGATATATGTGGATTTTCAATTGACACACATGTGATTGGTGTTTCTATTGAAAATACCTTCATGAGAGAAACTTGATTCGTTCGTCCAAATTATATTACTTCTAAGCAACAACAACTCACAAAAATCAATCCTTTTCTCTGCATCTTGAGAAAATAATTTATATTTATAATTATGCATCCGATACATTTTCCAAATTCTTTGGAGTGGGGTTTTGCTTACTCTCAAATCCTCCTAGCAACCTGATGCGCATTGATTTGCTTGAAAATAAGTCAAAACATTTACTTGAATTTCCTCATTCTCGGTTATTAGCTTTGGTTGATTTTTTTTTCTGCGTTTTGTTTTCCAAATAGTAGAAAATTTGACTCCAGTCTTCGAAACTTTTTTCTATCCATCGGCGGTAAGTGTAGATAAGTTTCGTTGAAAGTTTTGCAAGTTCTCTCAACAATTCTGTTGCACTGGCCATATATGACAAATAAATTCATAATTTCTTTATTGGTAAAGGTATTCATTTTATTATTACTCGAAAGAAGCGTACACAAATATTAATACATTGGATTCAACAAATATTGACAGAAGCCTACTATAATGCCCGTGTAAATAGAATAGGAATCATTCAAATAAAAATTCTGAGAGGAAACAAATTTCGAAATAACTCAAAAACTACTGGCTCTAGATATAGGGATGTATAATACTTTTTTGTAGCAAAAGGTCTTGCAAATAACACTATGAGATAAAATATTGGTCATTCCTTTTAAAAAAATTGAAATATGATGTTTTTAAGTAGGCGCTGAAATATTGATATTTTTGAAATACCAACTGTCAAAATTGACACATGTCAATTTTTTTCCTTTGTAGAGGAATCCATTAGGTACAATACAAGATGCCGCTCGTGTGTCTATCTTGTACCTACTAGAAGTTTTTCTAAACGCCTATTTGAGGTCAATATTTGACAAATAAATTTTTAAATCAAAAACTGTAAAAGTTAAGTGGACATAAACCCATATGGAGAGGTAGGCAATTGAACAAGGAATTTAAAAATAAAATAATATACAGTATGTTCCATTTAAAATAATAAAGTTGGTAGCCATTTCCGGTACAACCGGAAGTGATAGAAAGTCAAAAATATTTTCCATGAGGAGATCACAATCAACCGTACAATGTTGAAATTTTTCAGATTTTTCCTCTTGCAGGAACCCCGTAAACTTTTAATGGTCGTTATTCGTGGCCCACCCTGTATGTATATATATATATATATATATACCATGTGTCCCGTTTGAAGACGCATCATAGGGAATTCCCATGTAAAATTTTCAATTGCAGTTTGTATCTCTATTATTGAACGAAAATTATCAAAATAAAATTAGAATGATTCCTTTATGTAATAAGATTGTTTTGGAAGTTTTATTTTTGTTTCATCTTTAGTTTTAATCGAAATATAGCTTAAAAAGTGCGAAGAAATATTCGATAATAAAATCCTCAAAATAGTAGTTGCTATGAAATGTCAGTGTTTGTCATCTAAATTGATTAAACCACAAACAAATAATTCAATTCAAAATAAGTGCTTACACCACAAAAGAAAAAGGTCAGATTATCAAATTGAGTTTTGGCGGACATTTGCGACTTATTTAGTATAAATTTTGAAAACTGCCCAGTGCCGTATTAATCAACAATTGTTAGAATTTATCAGAAATTTGAGGATAATAGTTGTGTAAACGATGAACATATTGTTAGGAATAAAGAGAGGAAATCTGAAGAAACTGTAACAAATGTGTTGCAAGGATAACAGTACATCTAACATCAAGTGTTAGCTTATAGTTACCGACCCTATAAAAGCCAAAATCATAAAGAACTAAGCAGTGGATCCTGATTTAAATTTTGTTAAATTATAATGGAAAAGTAAATGAGAATAAGAGATTTCCAAATAGTGTGTGTTTTACAAATGCATGCACTTTCTATTTGGTGTCTGAAAATAATCGTCAATAGTCTCAAAACATTTTTCATATTGTAACATCAAGAAGTGAATATCACATTTTAAAAATAGCGTTGTTAGTTTTATTTTTATTGAAAGCAAATTAAAGTATTTATCGGTTTCACTTTATGTTTATTCTTTGCATAAGCATTCTTTCTAAATGTGGAATAGTGTAATAATTATAATTTTGAAACGGTGGCGCTCCCTTTAGTCCTGCCCGATCTTATATTTAGTGGTCGCCGGCCGACTTACCCAATGGAGATGGGGTGGGTAATTTATTTTTAAATTAATTTTGGGCGCCACGTGATTTTTAACGACGGCCACCGACAGGACGTTAAATAAAATCACGAAACAATTAAATAACGAGGGAAAAAAAAGAAGCAACCTATTTTTCAATAATAAAACTTAATTTTCCCCAAAACAAACAAAAATTTATTTTCAAAAATGCTGAGTATAAGTATAAAATAAATATTCAAAATTATATTGTATATAAAAAAAAGATACTAGTAATAATGATAATATCAGTAGGAAGCACGTAAAACCTAAATACTGCATATATTATTTAAGTTATTAATTAGACCAGTAATTATAGAGAACTATAATGAAAATAAAATAATGCAAATAATAAATAAATAGATACTCCGAATAAATGTAAAGTCGATCGCGACGGCCCGTTAGCGCTAATCGTTCCGTTCCGACGTCATATTATACACGAAAACAGTAATTTAATTAATCCCGAAGATGCTCTATAAATACGCGGTCGTACATAGAATTATAATTATATATGCAAAAAAAAACAATAAAGATAATAATAATTCGCAAAATATAAACTAATTCCAGAATAAATAAAACAACACTATATATAATTCTGACTGCCGTATTAAAAATAAATAAATAATAAATCGACAAAATAAAATATATAAATCTTATCTGGACTTGGTGAGCTCCTGGTTGGCAACAACTTCCTCAGTCTTACATCATCCACTTCAACGTCCCGGTCTGCAATCTCGAATGCTACCAACGACCTCCTCCACCGACCAGAACTGATTCCACCAAAACCCAGTTGATTTATTTTCCAAGGAAATTATATGGACCTCCTCAACATAGCCGTAGTTCTCACTACAGTAACGAAACGGCGAATAAAATATCAAATTTTATATAGATAAAAAAAAAAACCTAAAAATGGAGATTTGTGTAAGAAATGTGTTTAATAAAATATTACATCTTACTGATTTATTGGGAGATTAATTAGCGAAGAACGAACATACCTGAGATCTTGTGCGGTTTTATTGGTTTTATTTCTTGGACGAATCGTAATTAATTTTGATAAATTTCCTCCAAGTGTAATGAGTGCAGATAGTCTTGCCTGTGGTGAAAATAATCCGACAATGCGTCGTATTGTGAACTTAATCCATTCCCATAAAATTCACAATTTAATGAACCAATTTCCACTATTTATCCGACGTACTTGTCGTAATAATAATACAATAAAACACACTTTGTATATTATTAAGTGAAAATTTGCGTTCAATCGCCACGAGGATGAGACTAAATCTGACCCGAAGAGGACCGATAAGAAGAAAATACCTCCGCGAAAAAAAAGAAACCGCGAGTCCGACTAATTGAAAGATTCGCAAATAAAATACGAATCGATTGTTTGTTAGGCTGCATACAATAAACACCCAAAAATCAATTAAAAATACTTATTAAATTTTATACTGTTACAATTTAACTGGATGCGGTTTTAAAATTTTGTACAAAATAAATAAGAAATACTAAAAAGAGTTTTATTCTGTTTTGGGCAATTGTACCTTTGAGTTAACTCGTAACTCGTTTCAACAAGAATAATGAATTTGTGCCTTTGAACTCGCCATCTGTAATTTTAGATTAGATATTATACACTGACTTTTCAAAGCACTGAACTTTTCCTTCTGTGTTGTAAGCGTTCATTTTGAATTTAATTATTTATTTGTGGGTTATACAATTTAGATGACAAGCACTGACTTTTCACAGCAACTACTATTTTGAGGATCTTATTATCAAATATTTGATTACACATTTTAATCATCATTTTCATTGAATACTAGAGATACAAACTGCAATTGAAAATTTTACATGGGATTTCCCTATGATGCGTCTTCAAACGGGACACACGGTATATACATACATATATATATATATATTATTTAGTTTGATGATTTCGCGGGTATGGTATGTTGTAGCTGGTTTTCGGGTTATACTCCGCGTGGTTTGTAAATTATATTCACGACGTTTCGATGGTCTCTCTGCCATCTTTTTCAAGTGTTTACTCTTGTTTGGTCAAGGTAATACTGGTCTGCTGTCTAGTTAGCGGATTTTTTATATATGTAGTCCCTCCCCTCCACCTTCATTTCTTCTTGTTTAGCTGCGCGTCATTGGCCGGTTTGTAGTTGTTTGTGCGCATGCTTGTTGTGTATATGTATTTGTGGTGTCTGTGTTAGTACTTGTCCGGTGATTTTCCGTTCGAAGAACCGGTTTCCACGTAATCGGCAGGCGCTGTGAGTCATCTCTTCGGTTCATTGACCTTGGTCGTATCTCGATCTCATTTGCCTCCCGAATAATTCGTTCATTTAGATGGCCTATTCTTGCAAGAGTTTTGATGTTTTTAAAATCTATTTTATGGCCTGTTTGTAGGTGATGTTGTGCCAATGATGAAGTAGTTTGTTTTTGTTTTACAGAGTTTTTATGTTCATCAATTCTTGCCGAAATTCGCCTGTTTGTTTGTCCTATGTATGTTTGGTCACAATCTTTACAAGGTATCTCATAAACTCCTTGGTTTTCGTGTGGAATTTGGTTTTTATATTTGTCTGTCAGGTTTTTGATTTTAGTTGTTGTAAAGGCTGTTGTTATTTTGTGTTTTTTCAGAATTCGTGCAATTTTATCTGTTGTGCCTTTTATGTATGGAAGCGAGGCCCTTGCCAGGGGTTGTTCCTCTTTTTTATTACGTGTTCTGCTTCTCATAACTTTATTAATGTGTTGTGAAATAAAGCCGTTTTGGATTAGCGCCTCTTTTACTGTTTGTATTTCTGGCTTTTTATTTGTTGGATCGGCAAGACGTTCTGATCGCGTAATAAGTGTCTTGATTACTGATTGAAGTTGTGCTGGATGGTGGTTGGAATCTGCATGTAGGTATCGGTTTGTGTGTGTGTTTTTTTCCTGTGTACAGTATGGCCTATTGTTACATCTGGTTTCTTGATTATCAGTGTATCTAGGAAGGGAATCTGATTATTTTCCTCCGCCTCCATAGTAAATTTAATTTTTGGATGTATATTATTCAGGTGTTGTAGAAATGTATTGAGTCGTTCTTTTCCGTGTTGCCAAATAACAAAGATGTCATCTACATATCGCAACCACACTGATGGTTTATTTGGTGCAGTTCTTATTGCTATTGTTTCGAACTCCTCCATAAATATGTTAGCTTAAACTGGAGATAGTGGTGATCCCATGGGCGCTCCTTCTATCTGTCTGTATTTTGTGCCTTCATATATAAAATATGTGTTCGAAGTGCAGTGTTTCACTAAATCAAGTGTATGGTCGGGTATTGTATGTTTTGATCTTAAAATATTAATTGTTTAATCTATTGGTACTTGGGTAAACAGGGATACCACATCAAAACTGACTAATATATATATTACATACGATGCTGCTGATTCAGCAAGAGGTTGAAGTTGTTTGGCTAGAACTTTTGCCAGTGGCTGTATCGGTGAATCAAATGAACTTACGATCGGCCTTAGCGGAATTCCATTTTTGTGAATTTTTGGTAATCCATATAATAGTGGACATCTGGATGTTTTTCTCTGGGTATGGTCGCTTTTTTTGTTTCTGGATCAAGCTTTGAGGCATTAATATTGGCCTTTGTTGTTTTTTCTAGGTAAGTGGTAGGATCAGTTGTTATTGGTTTGTAAACTGGATCATCTAGTAGAGATCTCATTTTTGCTTGATAATCCACTTTGTTAAGGATTACTGTTGCATTGCCTTTATCTGCTGGTAAAATTATAATTTCATCATTTTCGCGAAGTGCTTTTAATGCTCGATGTTCTTCACGGGTGATATTGGGTTTTGGTGGAACAACCCCTGGCAAGAGCCTCGCTTCCATACATAAAAGGCCCAACAGATAAAATTGCACGAATTCTGAAAAACACAAAATAACAACAGCGTTTACAACAACAACTAAAATCAAAAACCTGACAGACAAACATAAAGACCAAATTCCACACGAAAACCAAGGAGTTTATGAGATACCTTGTAAAGATTGTGACCAAACATACATAGGACAAACAAACAGGCGAATTTCGGCAAGAATTGATGAACATAAAAACTCTCTAAAACAAAAACAAACTACTTCATCATTGGCACAACATCACCTACAAACAGGCCATAAAATAGATTTTAAAAACACCAAAACTCTTGCAAGAATAGGCCATCTAAATAAACGAATTATTCGGGAGGCAATTGAGATCGAGATACGACCAAGGTCAATGAACCGAAGAGATGACTCACAGCGCCTGCCGATTACGTGGAAACCGGTTCTTCGAACGGAAAATCACCGGACACGTACTAACACAGACACCACAAATACATATACACAACACGCACGCGCACAAACAACTACAAACCGGCCAATGACGCGCAGCCAAACAAGAAGAAATGCAGGTGGAGAGGAGGGACTACATATATAAATAATCCGCTAACTAGACAGCAGACCAGTATTACCTTGACCAAACAAGAGTAAACACTTGAAAAAGATGGCAGAGAGACCATCGAAACGTCGTGAATATAATTTACAAACCACGCGGAGTATAACCCGAAAACCAGCTACAACATATATATATATATATATATATATATATATATATATATATACAGAATCTTTTCTAACAGAATTTTTTTTGTACATAATAACATAGATATATTTTACTTATAATATATATAATATGTAAATGGGCTATCGACCTCTTGGTCTTTCTGCCCATAATATAAATGTTTCTTGACAGACAAGTTAATTGTTGTTACTATAGGCTTTTATTTTTTCGAATAGAGGTTCTGTGGGGTGTTTAAATTTCAGGGAGACAAGGGGGTTTCGACGAGTTAAAGTTAGATGGATGGGAAGGTATTTTAGTGGATAAGTGATGTATGCGATCGAAGATAGGGATGATATTTGTGGATTCGTAAAAGATTTCACTTGACGGATTGTGGAGGGGATTATTTGGGTGACGGAGTTTAATGAGAGAGCGTTCAGCTACTGAGAGAATTTTGATGGTTGATGGTGGAGACTGAGAAAGGAGGATTGGACCGTATTCTAGCAAGGGTCGGCATATGGCCTTCGTTCTTGTAGGTAAGACCTCTGAAATGCTTTGCCCTTGCTGAAACCTAACACTTCATTATTTGGGAGTGGGATTTAAATGTAAATTTCTGATGTTATTCCTAAATATTTGCAAGTAGGAGCAGCATGGATCGTTTTATTGTTAATTTTTAATGTCGGGGAGTTGGTGGAAATTCGGTGAAATGGGATTTAAAATTGGGTTTTAGTTGGGTTAAGAGATATCCTCTATTTTTTAAACCATGCTGTGGTGGAGTCTAGGAGTTGTTGAAGGGAACAAATACATAGCATTATTAAGAGAGGAGGAGTGGACTATTAGTGCGGTGTCGTCCGCAAACTGAAGAACGTATTTTAAGGGATCGAAAAAATTGGGATTGGGGTTATAGAGATCATGACAATAGATGTTTTGAAGCAGAGGAGATAGGGGAGAGCTTTGAGGAAGACCTTGGTTGGGATAAAATATGAATGAGAAGCAATTATTTATTTTGATTTGTAGGGATCTATCGGTAAGAAATTTGTACATTATGGTAATTAGGTAAGGTGGAAGGTTTAGATGCATTGATTTATATAGAAAGCCTTTGTGCCAAACAGAGTGAAAGCCTTCTGTATATCTAAAAAGAGTATGGCAGAGTGTTTCGTTTCTATTCTTGCTACCTGACAGAGGTTAAAATGGCTAGGGGTAGTACGGTTGAGCGTTGAGATTTAAAGCCAAATTGGTATTCAGGGATGGAGTTGTCAAGGAATTGGTTAGGATAGATTCAAGGAGTTTGCTTAGGACTGAAAGAAGAGTGATGGGGCGATAGCTGGAGACTTTGCTTGGATCAGAACCATTTTTATGAATACATACGATTATTCCTCTTTTCCATCTAGGTGAGAAATATTGATGCCTAATTATAAATTCAAAAATTTTAATGATGTGATGATGGATGTCTAGTGTGAGGTTTTTAAGGAAAAGGCGAGGGATTTGGTCATATCTAGGTGCAGAATTTCTTCCCGCTCTGATTTATTAAAATAGATTTCTTCTATGTCTAGTTCGTCAGGAGTAGGTTGAATAGAGGATGTAGGAAATGAGTGGAACCATTTGTTTATATTATTGAGATGGGATTTGTCGAATTAAGTGTCATGTAGTTAATATTTTCAGATGGTTTAAATGTACAATCTAACAGTCCCGCAAAGGCTGTTGCAATTGATAATCGTCCATTGGTTTTTTAATATTGGTTATGTAGGCAGATTTTTTGTATTTCGTCATTATTTTTTTATTTCTGTACAATACGTCTTGCCTTGCATTTCAATAATTTTATTAAACGTTTCTGTCCATTTATGTTTTCCAAATTTTAAAATTAGCATTTTAATTTCTTAATTTAATTTATTAAATTTTTGTCTAAGTCAAATATCATCATAGAATATAATGTCTCTGTTAAGTTATAATCTATGTTTCAAATGTCGGAGGATAAATTTAGGAAGGGGAGAGAACTGTTTTTTTTTTAATTTTAGGAGTATGAATTAAAATATATTGGGATAAGGAGTGGTTAAAATTTGAAACAATAACAGGTTTAAGTCTTGTTCGTTTTGAAAAATTGTCATTATGTTCATTCTTATTTTTTACTAAATTAATAAATATCCTTTGTTGGTATAACATACAATTTTTAATTCGTTGCAGATTTCAAAATTACAATGACCCTGTAAAGTTTGAAACTGGCGACGAATAGAAAATCATGTATGATAACAGCAAAACATATTTATTAATTTAGCCTATAATAGAATCAGTATTAAACAGTGTTTTATAAACTAAGAATTCAGTTCAATTGATATCGTTTCTGTTTTAATTTTCTGAAATAAAAATCATATATACCGTGTGTCCCGTTTCAAGACTATGATGCGTCTTGAATTCTTTCCATATAAAATTTTCTATTGCAGTTTGTATATCTATTATTGCACGAATGATCAGAATGAAATAAGAATGATTCCTTTATTTACTAAAGTTATTTTGCAGGTTTTATTTTTCATTTATTTTATACAAAATTTCAAAACCGTATGCAGTTCATTTACAATTATTAGACTCTTCAAAATTTAGAAATAATGCTTATGTAAATAATTAACACGAAGGATTATTTGAAGAAATTATAACAAATAAATAAAAAATAGGATAAATGAAAATATTTTTTTATACCACTATTTAAAATAAACTACCACATAGTAACGATCACTACCATCATTTTCAACAAATAAATAAATATTTTTCCTCTGCTTCTTGCTTCTGTCTTGAAAAAGTTAAATTTAAACAATCTTTCACTTGAGCTGCTTTATGTGCTGAGCATCCATTCTCGTGAAACCATATCTCATTATCACCATTATCCAGTCTAATTTGATCCGTGATTTTACTTTGTAACATATCTAAATACTTTTATTTACTTTCAATAAAAATAGGACCAACAACTCTATTTTTAAAATTCCTGCCCATACATTAAGTTATTGTGGATATTCAGTTCTTGGTGTTACAGCATGAAGAATTTTTTGAGACCAATGATTTTGTTTGTTATATTCAGACACCAAATAAAAAAAAAAAACATCCATCTGTAAATCACTCGGTATTTGTAAACCTCTTGTTCTCGTTACACTTTTTCTTCATAAATTCACAAAATTTATATCTTGAATCTGGATCAACTTTTAGTAGTTCTTGATGATTTTGGCTTCTATAGGGTCGGTAACTATAAGCTTTTAAAATACGATTGATGGTAGATTTGCTGTCATTACATTTTGAAGCTACTTTTTTACACTTAATGTTGGATTTACCAATCACTAACACATTTGTTACAGTTTCTTCAGATGTCCTCCTATTATTTCTAACAATATGTTCATCGTTTACACAACCGTTCTCCTCAAATTTCTGATCAAATCTAATAATTGTCGATTGACACAGCACTGGGCGGGTTTCAAAATTTATACTAAAAAAGTCGCAATGAGCATGCGAATAATGTCCGCCAAAACTCAATTTGATGATATGAACATTTTCTTTCATGGTGTAAATACTCGCTTTAAATTGAATTATTTGTTTGTAGCTTAATCAATTAAGATGACAAACACTGAATTTTCACAGTAAGAACTATTTTGAGGATTTTACTATCGAATATTTCTGCACGCTTTTTAAGCTATATTTCTATTAAAACTAACCATAAAACAAAAATAAAACCTTCAAGATAAAGGAATAATTCTAATTTTATTCTGATTATTTTAGTTCAATAATAGAGAAACAAACTACAATTGAAAATTTTACATGGAAATTTCCCTTTGATGCGTCCCAAAACATGACACACGGTATATAATACTACGTTATAAAAAACTCGTTACTATTTGACTTATATATTTGTGGTTTATGTGAACAATATAACTTGAATGCTTTTAGGAGTTATAATTATTGTTTAATCAATTTAAATCTATATTGAAACAAAATTGCAAGAAATAGTTTCCTGAAACAAATAAAATAACTTGAACCGTAAAGAGCATTTTCAGTAAAACGAAATGTGGAAATGCAATTTTCATTTCAGTATACGAAAATTATTTTCCACATCAGAAGTCATGCCAACGAAATATGGATTGGTGAAACTTGAAATATGTCTAAAGCTACATATAAATCAAAGCTAAAATATTGTATATTACCATTACTTGTAAAATACTTAAAATTACACCAACAGCTATTAAAATCACTTAGCTTGTTTCTAATTTTAAATTTAAATTCTTAAACTAAATATTATTTTAATAATTAAATAATTATAATTTTAGCATGTTCTATAAATTTTAATTTTTTAAGATGAGTAAGGAAATTATAATAATACATTTTATCAATAGTTGTAGATAATGATAAATATAAAAATTACCATTGTTTATCATGATTGATAAAATTTAATACATTTCATTCCTTTGCGTTTGCGTTGTAGAAAATTAAGTAATAATCAGAAAATCACGAAAACCCTTCACAAATCTGCAACAATGAGTCTTACTAAGACCACAAAACAAATTACATATTGACATAACTACTTCTCTGTCTAATATCTCGACTGATGTTGAATTATAGAAACGTTATTTGTATGATTATTGATTTGTTTTATTTATTGCTATATTGGATTGCGGTTTCTTTATTACATAGAAATATGCATATGTATTATATAATAATAAATCTTTATCTGTTGTAGGACATAAATACATGTATTACAATTAGCATAGTAAAGAACATGATGAGAATTATATTAAGAAAATACAAGAAGAACATATTTAATTAGTAAAAATACTAAACTAAGAACATATTTGGGATTATATTACAAAATGCAACTAAAAATAAAACTATTAAACTAAAACTAAATTAAACTAAATGGAATATCTTTATATAGAATTGTTATGATCGTGGCTCATTAAGAAAATCCTGAACAGAGCAAAAAATGTTTTAATATTAATTTAAAGGATTTTAATTTTGTGGTGATTTTTATTTCTGTCTTCTGAAATCTTCCTATTAAATAATGTAACACACATGTAGTGAGGATTTTGTTCATAAAGTGACGTATGATGTGCAGGGATGGATAAGTAATCTAAATTTCTTGTACTAAACGATTTATTATAAGCTTTATTGGTCATAAATTTATTTTTATGATTAAAAACGTATACGCAGCAGTTGTAAATATATAACGAGTGAATAGTAAGAAGTTTAAGATCAATAAAAAGAGTTCCAAAACTTTGTCTGAATTTAGAAAATGTCATTCTCCTAATAATTTCTTTTTGATGTCTAAATTGGCGTATCTTATCATCGGAAGAACCCCATTTGATAATTCCATAATTTATGTGGCTGTACACATCCGCATGATAAAACTTGTGTAAAGTTGGTAGATTTACTAAGGTTCTCATAATCAAGATTGCGAAACTAGCTAAGTTTGGAACAAATCGTGTCAATATGAGCCTTCCACCTTAGTGTTGGACTAATAGTAATGCCAAGAAATTTTCGCTGTTAATTTGCCTTATTTCATTATTATTAATAGAGAGCGGATTTCTAGCATTATGCTTATCCCTAATATTAATAGCATCGAAAAAATTTCTTAATATCTATACGAATCTTGAAGAATGTGATTACTTAGCGCTAAGTTTTTTTGTGCTTTTTTGCTTATTTTGACTTTTTGTGCTTATTTTGACTTTTTATGCTTATTTTCATGCTTTTTTTAGATTCTGGTGCTTATTTGGAACATTTTCGTAAACATTTAAAAAACATTTAATAAAAATTTCACGCTGATATTAAATTAATGTGCTAATATTGAGAATTTTCGTAAAAATCTGTATCCCATCATTTATAGGTTATATTTGTATTACATATTTTCTTCGTGTCTTTTGACAACATAATTGTTTAAAATCTTCATAATATGATACAATAATTATAATGAATTTTATTATTAATAAATATTAGTACAAATTACCAATTTACAATGGATTCGTTTATAAATAAGTAGATATAATAGACCGTCTCATTATTCAGATAATACAGACGAACGCTTCATAGGAATCACACCTATGATATTCCGGATGTAAACGTCGTTAAACTAGGCCCAAACAGGGGCCCCAGTAAGTATTAAATGTAAACAAATTCAAGCCATAGCTAATAATCAGGTGTTCTGCAACCGTATCAATTTTCTACTCTCGATAAAAATACGGATGGGACGACTGGCGCATATTTACCGTTTTTGTTAATTTTCATATTCAAACTCGCATTCATAAACTATTAAAGTAAAGTATTTATTCGTGTTATTAACAATTAAGTTTTACACATGTCATAGATACATTTGAATATATATATAGTGGATATAAAAGTATAGAGTGTATAATATAAAACTAAATATAATTAAAATTTAAATACAAAAAATAATACACTGAGCGTAGCAAATATACAAAACAATATTAAACAACAGATATAAATAAAAGGTATAAATAACATGAAAACATTTAAAAGTTTATAAAGATAAACAATTATAACATACATATGTGTTAAATAATAAAATATTAAAATATCAAGAGTTAAAATAATTAATAAAATTTATAAAAGCTAATAGACATATAAAAAAGGACAAATATAGAATTATTAGGAACAAACATATTAAAATAGTATAATTAAATTTAAGCTGTTTCAATGTCTAATTCTAAAAATTCATCTAGTGAATAGAAGGCCCCTTTAATTAACAATTCTTTAATTTTATTTTTAAAACTGGTATTTGGCAGTGTTCTAAGTTGTGTTGGTAACTTGTTATAGCATTTGACAGCATAATAATTTACACCTGAGCGCGATCTCGTAAGTCTATGATAGCCCGTTAACAAATTATCTTTATGTCGTGTTTCGTGCTTATGTTCCAGAATTGTGTATCTCTCTGGATACTTCCTAATATATTTAAGACATTCATATATATAAACTGATGGAAGAGTTAAGATTCCGAGTTCTGTGAATTTATTTTTACAGTTGTCACGATAACCTAATCCAGCCAAGATACGGATTGCTCTTCTTTGTATTTTGAATATGCGATGGCGGCAGGATGAGTGCCCCCATATTAAAATACCATATGTCATGACTGAATGGAAATATCCATAGTAAGCCATCTTAAGTATACTATATGAGACTGTACCTGCGAGTTTGCGAATAGCAAATGAAATTTTTGCTAGCCTTTTAGCTAGTTCTGAACCTTGACAGTCCCATCTCATGGCTGCATCAATATGAACTCCTAGAAAATGTGTTGTTTTATTACCGTTTAATTGGACATCTCTAGTAAGTGTGAACGTTATTGTTTTAGTTTTCGCCTTGTTTAAAACAAGGCCATTTTCAACACACCAGTCTATAGTTTTGTTGGTCGCTATTTGACTCTTTTCTAATACCTCTTCAACGCTTTTCCCATTAACTACCATTGTACTGTCATCAGCAAATAATATTACATTGGCCATACTTACTTCTTTCGGCATGTCATTTATGTAAATTAGAAACAGTATCGGGCCTAAAACAGACCCTTGCGGAACCCCTATATGCAGTGAAGAGATATCAGACATTTTTCCATTAAAGAGAACCTGTTGTTTTCTATCCGAAAGATAGCTCCTAATTAAGTTAGTGCTCTTACTAGAGATACCGTACGCTTTTAACTTAGTTAACATTATGTTATGTTTAACACAGTCAAAGGCCTTACTCATATCGATAAAAGATGCAGTCGTTATTTTCTTGTGTTCAAAGGCATTTAGAATATTTTCCGTAAGTTCTACGATGGCATCACTAGTAGAGAAACCACTTCTGAATCCAAATTGATTTTTATTAAATAATTTATATGTTTCAAAATAGTCTACTAGTTGCTCTTTTAATATTCTTTCAATTATTTTAGAGAACCATGGAAGGAGTGAAACAGGCCTATAATCGTTTAATTGATTAATATTGAATTGACATTCCAAAAACTTTGCTTATTTATCAAAAATTATTATATGCGTGAATCGTATTAACCTGGAGAATCACAGATAAATTATATTATATAATTAACATGTATATTTAACCCATAATGCAAAAGGTGAAAACCACAATACAAGAATTAATTAGAGACTATCCAGAATTAACAAGTGAAAATTATACATTATTTTGTAAGGCATGTTTAAAAATAGTAAGTTTTATTTTAGTTCTCAACTGCATCCTAACTGGTCAAGACTTGTATGTAAAACATGTTATAACAACACTACATCAAGAACGTGTGAAAAAGTTCAAAGTTGAACTAAAAAACAGCAAAATTTCACAATCTTTAGCATCTTCAACAAACGATGTACAATTTAAATTATATTTACATTTGTGCAAAATACTTTTACATTCGAATATCCCTTTAAGAAAATTACAAAATAATGCATTTAAATCTTTCTTGGGAAAATATTGTAAAATGCGCATTCCCGAGAAAAAATTATGCAGCTCTTGCGTAGTATGAAACCATACAAAAAATTAAAGATATTATTAACAATAGTTATATGTGATGATGAAACCACAGGCGCTTGTTTAATTTAATAATAGGAGTTTAACATGAAGACATCCGACCAATAGTATTTTGATATATACAAAAGAATTGAAGAAAACTGATAATAACATTATAGCAAAATTCATAAATGATGGACTGACAAGCTTATTTTTGCCGTAGACAATACCAAGTTACAAAATTTTACTAATAATGCATTTTGTGCATTGTACAAGTTTAGCACATGGATAGAAACGAATTTCTGAAACTATAAGAATGAAATTTCCATTTTTAGATTTAATTAAATATGGAAAAATAGTTCTTATATTCTTCTGTGAGTGCAATTATTCAAGGAGTCATTACCTGATATCTCACTGCCCAATAAACCAGTGCTAACAAAATGGGGAACTTGGCTATATTCTACGATGTACTATGCGAACAATTTTGAAGAATTTAATAAGGTTATATACAACTTTCCCGAAACGACAAGCAAATCAGTTAATGACTGTCAAACAGTTCTTAAGAAACAAGAGCTTCCTTCAAAACAATTTAGTTACATAAAATCGCGTTTAAATTTTGTGAGCAACACAATCAAATCTTTATAAAAGCAGATTCATTTTAGATAATACCTGCACGCATTGGCCAAGAAATCAAAATAATATCTAAAGAAGTATTCGGTGAAAATGAAGGATTTTTGATACTTGATTTTGAATGGCATTTTTCAAATGGATCCAGCTATAATTTAAAATAAAGAGAAGCTTTTTCACTTTCAAAAATTTATTGAGCGTCAGAAGTAATAATTTTTACAATTAAACCCTTAGAACAACATTTAATGATCTACTGTTTTCATGAATTGATTTTAGTTATTTTGAAATGTATACAAAATTACAATTTAATTTTTAAATACTTACATGATAATGTATATTGCGTAAAGAAAGTGTGTTTATTTTAGTTTTAAGCAGAATTTATATGTAAAATATGTTGATAAACGTGCAACATATTAAGAAAATACAGTTTTCTTTAGTGTTTTTTCGTGTTTTTATGCTTTTTTTACTGTTTTTATGCTTTTTTTCCTGTTTTTATGCTTTTTTAATGCTTTTTTTCACTAAATTTTGTGCCTTTTTAAGTGCATTTTTTTCATATTTTTTAAGCTTTTTTATCCGCTCTCTAATTATTAAATTTAAAATTAGGTATACGTATTTGGGTATGATTTCGAGGGTTCCTAAACTGCACGAAACCCGTTTTATCGGGATCTAACATTAGATTGTTAGCTAGACACTATGAGTAGAAACATTGTTGATTAGAAGTGACGTATCATCTGCATATTTGCAGGTAATGTTTGGTATACTAGCAAAAGCCAGGTCTACATTGTTCATGAAAATAAGGAACAGAAAAGGGGCCTAGATATTCCCTTGAGGAGTGCCTGCAGAAACACATACTTTATTTGAAAAATACTTATTATTAAGTACATTGCCACGTTTACCCTGCATAATTACGCTTTGAGATCTCTGACCTAAAAAAAGATTCTATTAGGTTGTGGGCATTTCCTGTAATTCCATAGGTTTTAAGCTTGTCAAGAAATAATTGGTGATTGATTAGGTCGAAAGCCCGAGATAAATTAAAATAGACACCCAAAGTCACTTCAACTCTATCCAGGGCACTGTAAATAGCCTTCATAGAGTCAAAGATCATACAGTCAAAGAAGGAGTCAACAGTTGATTTATTCTTAAGAACCCCAGATTAGGTAACTCGTAGTAGGTTATGTTTAGTGAAATGAAATACTAATCTATACAAGATGGCTTTTTAAGTATTTTAGCTAAGAATGTCAGTAGGGATACTGGCCTATAATTATCTAGGTTACGTCACTGATTCTTCTTATAGACCGGTATAAAAACTCAAGATGGCCGGCGTTCATGAAGTACGTGATAGTTCGAGCTCGAGTAATTTAATGTGTATTACTGCAAATAACAATAATATAAAATTGAAGTCATGTGCCTGTGGCAGGGTAGCAAAATCGGGAATACAGTGCCCCACATGTAATTCGTATCATCACCCTAGTTGCCTGAAAAAGGTTAAACTGTGTTGTGGAGGGTCGTTAAATGCAACTGGAAGTGTTACTCCAACCACACCAATCCTAAATCTATCCACAATGTCTGCTGAAATTGACTTCAAGAAGGAAGCTTACATAAATATGAAGGAACGACTATGTGAGTTAAAAGTTATGATATCACTCCTGAAAGATAAAAATCGGCGTCTCGAAAATGAAAATAAATGCCTGCGCTTAAAAATGGAAAAAATTAAGCAGCAAGTCAAACCTTCCGATTGCGCAACTTATCAAGATATCAATCCAAAAGTTATTAAAAGATCCACATCTCAAGTTACCAAACGTGGACTGAAAATTGAAATGCCACCACAGTTACAGAAGAAGCATGCGCATCCGTTAATGAAAATAATCATAACATGAATGAAGTGAGCAAAGAATCACAAACCAATATCGAAATCAATGCAGCCACTACACATGTTATTAAAAATAATCATAACATGCGTGAAGTGATTAAGGCATCACTGAGTAACACCGAATTGAATGCAGCCACTACACCAGTGATTAAAAATGTAAAGACTCCGAAAATGGTGCAAACGCCGATATGTCTGGAACAGGATAAAACCGCCGGCGATCCATTTACTACTGTAACTCGCAAACGAAAACTACCGAAAAAGAAAACCCTTACCATTGGAACTGGCAGTACCGTCAAATCAAATTTGCAGGCGGAACCCAAGAGAACGTGGCTGTTTATCAAACGCGTTAAAAACAATGTCACCGAAGATGATTTGAAGGAGCACGCACAACGAATTGTTAATGACAACGATTCCATATGTGTTAAAATAAATACTTCATATCCTGCGTTTAAGGTTGGAGCAAATTTTATTCACCACGAAGCATTAACAAATCCAAATAACTGGCCTCAAGGTATAATACTGGAACGTTATATTTTTAGACGGAGAGCCCAACATTGCCCAGATAAGTAACAAATCCCAGAATTATAATAAATTAAATTATAATAAATTAAATTTATTGTTCCTAAATATCCATTGTCTCAGGAATAAAACTAACGAGTTAGATGCATTCTTAGTTACTAATAATAAATTTGATATGCTATGTCTGAGTGAGCACTGGCTCAACGAATATGAATTAACTTCCTTGCACTTAAATGAGTTCGCTCTGTCATCCTTTTTTACCCGTAGCACCTATACTCATGGAGGTATTATGCAATTAAATTAAATAAACATTTCTTGTAACAGTCTACTCCATATTAATAAAATGTCTAAGGAAAAAGACTGTGAAATATCTGCAGTTTACCTTCCTGGGTATAATGTCACAATTGTCACAGTCTACCGATCACCGTCAGGTAATTTTCACGAATTTATGCTAATAATGAATAAAATACTGGATATAATAAATACTAATAGTAGTGTCGTCGTGAGCGGTGATTTTAATTACAAATTTAACTACAGTGATTATAGATCAACTGCCTTGTGCGATTTATGGTCTAACCAGCACAGTAAATTTTTCCACTAGAATAAATAATTGCTTAGATAATGTATTTACTAATATTATCAATGAGCATATTAGTGTGTATCCAGTCGACGTCGGTCTGTCGGATCACATTGGCATACATGCTGAAATAAAACTAGTTCATACTATTATTACATATTACATATAAAACCACACGTCATGTAAGACCTTTTACTCAGCATGGCCGTTTTAAATTATATCATTTGTCGACGATTCTAATATAAGCATAGATGATAAATTTAATCAATTTATATCCATCCTTCAAGGATATAAACAAGAATCGTTTCCCGAGAAAGTCGTCACTTTACGTAATAGAGGACTAAAAGTAAATTGGTTTAATGAAAATCTCCATAAAATGCGAAAGACTCTCTTATTTCTTAGAGATGCAAGTAAACATTAGCATTAAAAAATGCTAAAATATCAGCCAATACTAAAGTAATTAGGGAGTCTGGAAATAATCCTAAAGTATTGTGGTCATTGATTAAAAATAGTCAGCAGCAACAAGATACAAAGTGTATGTAAATACTGCTAACATCTTCTTCAAAGATATAGCACAAAATCTTGTTAAAAACTTGCCTGTAATTGATAAGGATCCTGTTATTTTCGTCATTGAAAACAACTGTAGTGAGAATATAAACTATCTTGAGTTCAATGAAATTAGTAGTGTAACTGTTATAAATATTATTAGAAAGTTAAAACCTTCTCCTAATCGTGATATATATGGACTGAACGTACATATACTAAAATATATCACTGATGTAATAATATCACCACTTACTAAACTGTTAAATCTATGTATTAGACAAAATATATTTCCTCGTTGTCAACAACGTGCAAAAGTAATACCGGTACATAAAAAGGGGGATGAAAACGATATCAACAATTACAGACCCATTTCACTACTACCCATTTTTTCTAAAATCCTAGAACGAGTATTATTCACACAGATAGTTGACTTTATGGAGCTTCATAAACACTTCACTAGACAGCAGTACGGCTTTCGTAGGGGAAGATCGACGTCTGATGCTATTACCGCCCTTACTGAGTTAATATATGAAGCGTTTGAAGAAGGTAACTACTCCGTAACAACCTTTATGGACCTCACGAAAGCATTCGATTGCGTCTCACATGTTGTTTTGTTGCGAAAGTTGTACTGCTACAATTTTCATCCAAGTAGCTGCAGCATGATTAGTTCCTATCTTGCACATAGACATCAACGAGTCTATTGCAATAATGATACCTCCGAGGAAGTAAAAATTAACTGCGGTATACCTCAAGGCTCAATTTTGGGGCCTCTACTTTTTATTATCTACATTAATGATTTGCCCGGGTTCAATCATAGTGTGAATACTGTGCTATTTGCAGATGACACTACGCTGCAAAGCTCTTCTACATTTAAAGCAGAGGCTATTAATATAAATAATATCGCGGTTAGTAAAGCGACGGAAAGGTTTACAGAAAACCGTGTCACTGTAAATCCAGAAAAATCGACCGAAGTATTTTTTTCCTTGAAAAAAGATATTGAGTTGAGTGAGGCAAAATTCTTAGTTCAGTTGGACTCAAAATTAACCTGGCATTCGCAGCAGCAGGTATTGTCTAAGAAACTATGTACGCGCAGCTTATTTTGCGGTTTTTCAGGCTCATATTGCATATGGTATTCTATCATGTGGCCATTCTAGCATAACTGGTAGAATATTTGGCATTCAAAGACGTGCTATACGCGTACTTGCCTCACTTGATTATAGAGCAGAGTGCCGCGAAGCTTTCAATCACCTTGGAATCCTAATACTCCCTTGTCTCTATATATTAGAATGTCTCACATATGTCCGAAAAAATGTGGATAACCTAAAAACTCACGGCCAAAATCATCAACATGATACAAGATCTACCAAGCTCATATATCCTCTATACCACCAATTGGGTAAATCACAAAATGCAATTAGATATTATGGACCTAAACTTTTAAATATTTTACCTAATTCAATTAAGTCACTGCCCCTGATTGCTTTTCGACGAACAATAAAATCATATCTATAAATGCAG